>CM060607.1:42353939-42731439 GCA_030578255.1 Tiaroga cobitis | reverse complement strand
CATGAGAAGACTACAGGGACAGTGAAACATCCCTCAGTGAAAAGGAAGGAGGGTGAAATATCCGTGACAGGCAGACTGCATATTTAGACTTTACATTTTTGCTAAAGGATTGCATTTTGCATTTTTTTTCTTCCCATAGAATCCCAGTTAAATATTTTTGTGCAATATAATTATAATGTGTTTTTCTCCGAAATATAAATATTTGAGTTCTACACATGGTCTTGTGTCGCGCAAGGGCGTTTGAGTGTTTGCAAAGTGAAGCCTGATTTCATTTTGAAGTCAAGTGACTCGCTCCAAGATAATTTGCACAAACACTCGTTTTTTTTGTGTCGTTAATTTGGGGCACAAACGAAAGACATCAGGCTCATTTACACCATCCGAGTCACAAGCACAGAGCACAAATACTGTACAAATTGTCTCCGGCTTTACAAGCTGGAAGACATTCTGCCATATCAGTAGTGGTTATTTTATCCGTTTGACATCCAAATTCAGGCTCTGCCATGCTTGATGTACTGTATATATAATTTTCAGCGGAGGGAGAAAATCACATCCTCAGATTTGGCTCCTGCCTACTTGGTAGTTATGGGTTTTTTTGTTTTGTTTTTTTGCTTGGATAAAGCACAGCTTCTTTCCGTGCCAGCAGAATGCAGGGATTGCAATAAATGGCATTTCTCCTCTCCTCCAGACCTCCCTTGCTTTTTTTTTCCTCTTTTGGTTTTTCCACCCCCTCGTCTTGTTGTATAACAGGACGAGTTTTTTTTTTTGTGTGTTTTTTTTTTTTTTTTTTTTTACATCATCTATGGGGTGTTGTTAAGCAAAGAATAGACTATGGGAAAGGGGCTTTAGGGGTGGGGCTGCCAAGCTTCCTCATTTAAAGTAAACAAACACTCACATAGACTGACTGTTATTACCAGAAATATTATGAGTCTTTCATAATCATATTTATTAAATCACATGTCAGAATATCTTCAATAGGTGTTATTTATGTTTAAGGCAGCCTCTACACCATGGAGGATAGATATTATTTCAAATGCTCAAAAATGTCTTGTATGCATGTATGGCAACAGTATGCGTATTTTTATTGTAAATCGTATGCATTTTGCTGCTCTAAGCATTTTTCCAACATGATCTTGCAATATTAATTGGACCACAGAATATGAAGCTTATGGACGTTTTAGAAGCAATAAGAATCGACACTCTGGAGTCTGGAAGAAACATGAATACCTCAGATTTTCCACCCACAACTCTGGCTCTTGTATTCTGAAAGCAAACTGGCTATTGAGGTATGGCAAGCAGTGGTGAACATTAATCTTTTTTTATTTGTTTTATAAAAATGTATATTTATTAGCTACATAGTTTTTTCCCCTGTTTTTGTTATTAGTATGTGTTTGTATGTGATCCAGTAATGACTAGTATCCATTTAATTTTCACCAGTAACTTTTCATTAGATTGTAATGTTTGTTTGTTTTTTCCAATAGTGACTAGTATCAATTAAATTAGCATTTAAAACAATTTATCAGATTTATTCATTAGAAACTAGTATTGATCACATTTATTCATTAGATACTAGTACTTATATTTTTGGTACTAGTCATTATCCCAATAGTGACAAATAACTATTCTATTTTTACTGGTAACATTTAAAAAAAAAAAAAAACAGGCCTATCTGTTGGTCAGATATGAACTATTCACTACAGACTAGTATGCATGCTGGTGTCTATTTCAGATTTTCTATAGAAACTATTTATTAGTTTAGTGATTATTTCCCAGAGACATATTCTAGACTTAAAGGGGCATTATGCAGAAATCCCGTTTTTGTCAAACAGCGACCCCTAGAGTTGCTGTGGAGTACTTGAATTTAACGTTACTGTCGTAAATACCAATCACTCAGAGCGTGACATGGCCTATTACATAGTATACAATAGTACATTGTGTTTAATTTGTCGTTTAATGAGATATAATATATGTTGTTAGTGGTGAGAATTTTCACGTGATTAAATACATAGATCCGACAATTATCCCATGAACTTTAATGGTCCAGAGGCAGAACTTTTGCCAAGTGTGTCAGAGGTTCTGGGTTCTAATCGGTACTAGTAGTATAGTTTATTTTCCTCATCAAAACCGATTGTTTATTAGTGGTTGAATTTCAAGCAGGGACATGTTTTTTGTGCATTAGGTTTTGTGATTTCACCATCGCCTCCGTGTGCAGTCTATGGTGAAGACAGTGCGCGCGTCACAACAGAACACTGTAACTTATCTGCACCACTGATCGCAGAGGCAACGAGCACTTTGGTCACTTGATTTAAAAAAAACACATTTCAGATCGCCTCTTATTTAACAAACAAACGAAATTAATACTCTACTAGAGTTACCTGGAGATGTTTTATTTGTTTGTAATGGTACATCCGTGCCGCGAGAGGTTTCAATGGGGACATAACACACCCGCAAATTATGCCTATGCTCGTGTCCGACTCCTCGCTCGGTCAGTCTGCCGTTTCCTCTTTCTCTGTTCCTCCGACAATGCTTTCCTAGCTTTCTGCATCTTATATGCCGGCTCAGCCATGACGATAGTGTGACAAACTCCATCCCTCTATACCTTGTTCCTGTGTGTATGTGTGCAGTTGCCGTAAAGGAATATGTTACATCGCGAGAGCTGATATCACGCGATACTTCCTGACACTGAGCACGGCGGCCCGCCGCACCGAAGTTGCAAGTGAGATTTTTGCGCTCACAGGCACCAGGGGGGGTCGAGACGCCCACCATTCAACCCGAAAGAAGTTATATAACCATTTCAATAACTCTGAAGCTGTTCAGTTAAGCTAAAAAAGCTGCATAGTGTCCCTTTAATAGTACTTATTTATTCGAAAAAATATATTAATAATCACAACAATTAAAATGTGTTACCAATAACAATGGAATAGTTGCTTGCCACTATTGAGATTAGAGTGACTAGAATGACATAAATACTAGTATATAATGAATACTACAGTCAATACTAATGAAGCACAATTAGATTTACGTAATGATCATTTAAAAAATGCTAGTAACTTAAAAATAGACAATAGTATGTTTTGAAGCATAAATGTTTAGACGGCTTGCCATAATGGTGGGGGTGCGCGTCGGCCCATTCAGAAGATTTGTTAGGGAGTGGTTAGCGCATGCGCACTCGCATGGCAACAAGTGGCTTGTCATTTGTAACAGAAAAAGGAACTGCGGAACGTGGTGCTGACGTCACTGGCCCAGCCAGGTGGCATTCCGAGAAGCAGAAGAGGCGCATTCGCCTCCTAGTAACCGTATAACGGATCCGAGAGGAGCAGCTCAACATGTCTTCGGCGCAGGTCTCCTCGTCGAGGAGACAGTCGTGTTATCTGTGCGACCTGCCGCGCATGCCGTGGGCGATGATTTGGGATTTTACGGAGGCCGTATGCAGGGGTTGCGTGAACTACGAGGGCGCGGATCGGATCGAGTTTGTTATCGAGACCGCGCGCCATCTGAAGCGGGCTCATGGCTTCCAGGAAGGGAGATCCCCGGGTCCCGCGCCGCCGCCTTCGGTGAAAGCACAAGCGGGAATGTCATCCAAGGAGTCGGTGCAAATGAATCATGTGGACGGCTCGTCCAAACAGCAGCAGCAGCAACAACAACAACAACAACAACAGCAGTCCGGCTTGGACCGATACGCGCTCGGAACAGAGAGATCGCGCTTTGATTATTCCAGCATCGGCGCGCACAGGCTTCCGAACGGGCTCGGTGGACCGAACGGCTTCCCCAAATCAGACGACGGACCCCCCGAGTTGAACCGACAGAGCCCTAACTCGCGTCGGAACCACGGGCTTGTGGCTGTGTCGGGGCAGATGAGCGTGCCGCCGAACCTCCTCCCGCAGACCCTCCTGAACGGCCCGCCGTCCGCGGCGAGTATAGCACAGCACAGCCTGTCTGGACGAGCCCCTCCAGCCACGACCAGCATCGGACCTGCGCTCGCGCTCTCCGAGCAGGGTAAGCGACCCGGTTCTGTGTCCAGCACGGACCAAGAGAGAGATCTGAAAGAGAAACAGCGTAACGCAGAGGCTCTGTCTGAACTTGGGGAAAGTTTGAGAAACAGGTCAGAGGATTGGGCGAACAAACCTAAGATAGTGAGGGACACACTGATCACGCTTTCCAATTGCACTCCGTTTGATGTGAGGTTCAAGAAAGACCATTCCCTTGTAGGTAGGGTGTTTTCTTTTGATGCCATTTCCAAGCCCGGCATGGACTATGAACTGAAAATCTTCATTGAGTATCCCAGTGGATCTGGTAATGTGTTTTCCAGTGCATCTGGTGTGGCTAAACAGATGTATCAGGACTGCATGAAAGACTTTGGCAGAGGGCTTTCCTCTGGCTTTAAATACCTGGAATATGAGAAAAAGCATGGGTCTGGCGACTGGAGGCTCCTGGGCGATTTGCTGCCGGAGTCCGTGCGTTTCTTTAAGGAGGGGCTTGGGGGTGAAATGCTGCCCCAGCCTTACATCGATGCCAGCTGCCCTCTGCTGCCCTCGGCGCTGGTCAACATGCCCCGAGCCGTGGCGTCGGGCAGCTCCCTCAGGACGGGCGTGCGCAAACGCAAAGCCTCCCCAGAACCAGACTCAGCGGAGGGGGAGCAGCAGAGACAGCAGTGGATGGCGAGTCAAAGCGAGGCGCTCAAACTGACAATGGCGTCCAGCTCATTCGCAGCCTCTCACGGCGGACCTCCACCCCTGGGGACGGTGCACTCCAGCCGAGCCACCCCCACCCGAATCGGCCCCACAAAACGGACAGTCCCCCATGGCTGCGCTCATGTCGGTCGCAGACACTTTGGGTAACGCACACTCACCAAAGGACAGCAACTCTGTGCACTCCACCACATCCACCCGACACAACAGTAGCAGCCCGGTCTCCCCCGCCTCGGTGTCTGGACAGCGGCGTTTGGCCTCCCGAAACGGGGAGATCAGTCTGACCGGGACGCCTTCCCAATCGGGTTCACATCAGGGCATGGATCAGGTGCACCCTCAGAACATTCCAGACTCACCCATGGCCAATAACGGACCCTTGTGTTGTACTATCTGCCACGAACGTTTAGAAGACACACACTTCGTCCAGTGCCCGTCAGTTCCTAACCACAAATTCTGCTTCCCGTGTTCCCGGGAAAGCATCAAAGCGCAGGGGGCCACAGGAGAGGTGTACTGCCCCAGCGGAGAGAAATGTCCCCTGGTAGGGTCAAACGTGCCTTGGGCTTTCATGCAAGGCGAGATAGCAACCATTTTAGCCGGGGATGTGAAAGTAAAGAAAGAAAGAGACCCTTAAATATATATATATATATATATGCTTCCTGCATCAGAAAGAGACAAGTGAAGCGAGTATATTTAAGGTTGTGTCTTAAAACCTGGTGAACTGCCTACCAAGATAACATTGTAGATGCATTTGAAATGCTAAGTGTGCAGCACGCTTGGTTTTGAGACACAGCCTACTTGTTGTGAATATTGAAGTAACAGAAATAGTCCAGTGTACAGAGACATTTGTTTTCCTCGACAAAGGAGGAGGATGTGTGCGTGGAAACCTTTTTTTACGGCACTTTTACGGTTTACGTTAACATTTCTATTCAATTTCATACTTATTTTCCACATCTACATGTACAATCCCAAGCAAAAAAAAAATGTTATTAATGAATACACTTTTTGTGGTAGGTATAACAAATGAAGTGAGTCTAAGAGAAGGCATTCTTTGTTTCTTGATCCCGTCCTTTTTTTTTTTTTTTTTTTAGGATGATCTTTAAAACGGCAGTTTTTAATTTGTATCCCGTGGTCTGAGAATACAGATATATTTTATTACGTGTTTTCATTCTCTTTTTGCTTTAAAGTTGCACGGACGCTTTAGTAGAGCAAAAAATACTGTAAATGAAAAATGAAATGCTCTGTTTGTTTATACATATTTCTGTAGTAACAGAAGACTTGTAACGTGCCTTGGAGCTGAGTAAATTGTAATAAATTCATTGATATTAACTCTTTGTGGCGTGTTAATTTGTCCAGGTTAGAAATGTCTTTGATATTTGAATTCTGCCTTGATTTATTTCAAAGTTCTCTGATGAATTATTATAGTTGGCAAATTATAGTATTTTCTGTATAATAATAGAATACATCTCCGCAGCGTGGAGATTTTTTTAGTGTCGTCTATTTGTTTATGAAACGGTTATGTTTTGTAGATGCTCATCAACTGTATTAACTAAGGGCCAAATTATTCTTTTTCCATTCACTTTGTAATGCTGTTTTTTTTTTTTTTTTTTTACCAACAATATCCATACAAAAGCCATTTAAAAAATTTTTAAAAAAGTATTCCGCTAAGCACATTTCTCTGTTGTTACATGTAACGGGGGATCGAGTATCACAGTAAGCATATCATTTTCATTGCTTTTGTCAGTGTGTTGTGTCACTGTCACTGTTTTTGCTCCAGACAGATGTAGTCCTGCTACACTGACCTAAAAGTCAAATGTTTGATGCAGCCACAGGGCATGAAACATCAATTCAGCACTCCCTGATGGGTGTCACATGGGGTAGGTGCAGTGCTTGTTTAATATGTGCTGTTATTTTTCTACTCCCTTAGCAACAAATTCTGTTAGCGCACGATAAAAACTGTTTTACTGCAGATACAGAAGGCGTTAAAATACGCACCCTGCTCTTTACACACTGTGTCTTAATCTGTTATGCCTCAATTTAGGAGCTGTTAGCTGTTCCCTCTCTCCGTGTGTCAGAGTATTTTGGTGCAAGTAGGAAAGCTGGAGAGGGAAAATGCTTGCACATGCCTGAGATGGCCCTGGGGATGTATTCCTCGTTTAGAATTCAGCTGGTTGGTCATGTGACTTGTCAGTCGTACTCTTGCATTGGCTGCGGGAGCGAGGGAAAACAGTTGGTGCGTGGCTGTTGCCATGACTCAAACTAATGCTCTTTCACAGACAAATAGAAGGTGGCACAATTCATTCATGGCAGCCGGCCATGCAAGAGCATCCAGACCAAATAACTGGGGGGACGTTAAGGTCAGAGAACAATGCACATGCCAAGCTATCTTACTGAAGTGGGCTCTGTGGTTGAATACTGTGGAGGCCTGTGGTGCACATCCTGTAGATCGGAATAATTTAAGCGGGAACTAGAACAGTTCTGCACTATGCACGATTTTGTTTCTATAAAGGCCATGTGCAACACTTGTTTTTGTTAATCAGCATGTTGTGTAATACACATTATGCATTACGTGCAGCATACATACCAGGTATATATAAGTGCGTGTGTGTGTGTAACTGTGTATATATATATATATATATATATATATATATATATATATATATATATATATATATATATATATATGTGTGTGTGTGTATATATTGCACTCCATCTGCATCAAATTTCAAAATAGGTATTGAAAGGGTTTGTAACTATATTCTGATGCACAGTTAAAACTGAATGTTTTTTCCCTCATTGAATCATGCATATGAATTAAGATTTCCTTGCCAAAATATTTGCATATTCAAAAGACAATGGCTCGTATGACAGCACAATAGATTAGCGAGGCAATTTAGTTCAGTTTTGTATAATACATCCCTAATCCTTCTAAACCTGGTGAAGAGTTTAGTTTGTCGTGCTTTGTGGTGCATTGCAGTGATCTTGTCGCTGCTGCTCTGTCTGTGAAGAATGAAAGGTGTGGTGTCTGGTTCAGGATGGAGTGGGCTTCTATTGTCATGCTAAAACTGACTTGGGTTTGAGGTGCCCTTGGCTGTCTCCGTAATCACATGGGTTTCAAGTTTCAGTACACATACAAAGAAAAAAATAAACAGATACACCAACCCCACCCATTACAGAAGGTGGGGGTCTCACTTCCTGTTTACTACACATGCTTATGTGGCGTCTTGAGTGTGTGTGCTAAATTCTGCACCTTTTCATGAAATGCTTTGAGACGCAGACAACTGGAAGATGTGGAGAAGACCCGTTAATTGGCTTTATAGTAAATATAATCCCTATGAATGCTCAAGAAATCGCACATGATTATTTTGAGTGGCCATTTTAAGGATGGGGATATATCTTAATGATATCAAGACAAGCACAAATCCCATTACTGCATTTGTTGCTGCTATTTTTCAGCATAATACATTTCTATCCGTGTTTACAAGGCATTTATTGATCCACTGATGTATTTGAACCTCTTTTACAGTCAGTTGTGTGTTGGATTTATTTGTGTTGCTGCAAACATCTCAAAATTAATTTTAATCTCTAACTCTAATGTGGCAGCCTGGCTGTTTCAGGAACATTTGTTTTTGGTTGCGTTGTAAAATCACTGCAGTCTGTCCACCCTTTGCTAGCTAGTGAAGCCAGCGGCTTCGTCCCCTCCTCCAATTCCTTTCATCCCCATAACACTCTCTCTCCCTCTCCCTCTCCCTCTCTCTATCTCTCTCTCTCTCTCTATCTCTCTCTCTCTCTCTCTCTCTCTCTCTCTCTCTCTCTCTCTCTCTCTCTCTCTCTCTCTCTCTCTCTCTCTCTCTCTCTCTCTCTCTCTCTCTCTCTCTCTCTCTCTCTCTCTCTCTCTCTCTCTCTGTCTCTCTCTCTCTCTCCTCTCTCTCTCTCTCTCTCTCTCTCTCTCTCTCTCTCTCTCTCTCTCTCTCTCTCTCTCTCTCTCTCCTTCAAGGGAGAAGTTTCCAGTGGATAAAAATACAGCCATTCCAAAGGTTACGCTGCAGTGCCATCATGCACAGTTGCCCATGGTAACAGCCTTGTTCAAAACATCATTTATTCAGGAATGTGCAGAGGGGTTCAGCGTTAACCCCTTCAGCGTGTGCCGGCATTTAGCTGCCTGCTCCGCTGTGTTTTGCATGTCTTTTGTTTATAATTCTGTTTTAGAATTACAATACCGTTTTCTTGCTGATATTGTTACATTGTTTTCTTGTCATTGGAATGAATTACAGTGGGCGTGAAATCTCAAAATCCAATCAACGACTGGTGGATAGAACCAGGTTCTTGCCTTTCATTTTTTTTTCTTTGTTGATAATCCATTTTACTCGGATGTACATCATAATAATAGAAGAAAATATTTCTGTCGAGATTTCATCACAACTTAACATATTGATTCCCATTCTTTGCCCATTTGTACAGTAGTCTGTTCATACTGCTTTAGAAGTTATTTTTCTGTGCTGCTAATGCTTTACTTATTGCTTAAAATAATTGTAGTGCATAAAAATATTTTAGGGTGGGTTTCCTGATAGTCCCAACCCATTCCATTGGTTACGCCAATGTTGCAAACAAACAAAACGATGGGGAAATGAGCGTGCGAATGGCTTAAAGTTGTCTGTGCATATTAAACTGGTACATGCAAAACTATTTGAACCATTCAACCTCATATCCCCCACCCCCTCCGCATCAATGCACCCCTGACTGCGATATGGCATTTAACTCTCTGCGCTTGTGCTTGTTATTTAGCACCAACGGGGGAGGGAGGGGGGTTATGTGCAAAAAGGGTTATTCCCATTTTGTTTTCATTCACTGTGCCTCCGAGCACAACCATTTATAGACAGTGATGTCAGCACTATCTTCCATAGCCCAGGGCCTCTTTGGCACATAATGTATGCAATCTCAGACATTCCATTCCTGCCTCGCAAATAAGCTGCGGGCTACAGCGGGCGTGTGCTTCCCCCTCTCTCTGCAGATATTAAAGGCGCAGAGTGGGAATTGATTTTCTCCTGCTTTTCACTCCTACTCTCTCGTTGAGTTTATTTTTTTGGCAGCTTTTTTTCTTTCTTTCTTTCCTAGCGCAGAGAAACTAGACCGTAAATCCTTTTTCAACCGTTTGGGAATAGCATGTTATTGTTAATGATTTAGTGCGTCTCTCAGTATCAGTTTTCATTTTGCAAATGGCTGAATTCACACTTTTGTGAATGTGTTATTAAATAAACCTCTTTTTTGAGATCGTGATTCGTCTCTATTTTTATCAGCCCCTTATATAAGAACATACGCCTCACTGAACAGACACAGCTCCGGTCTACCCTTGACTAATGGCATGTGGGTTGTAAAAAGGGGGTCCGTTTTGGCAGCGTTTCAGATGTTTTTCATTAGCTTGTAAAGGACATCAATTTTCGGATTGAATTCCAATTTGCATTTCAGGGCCAGTCCCTCTTTGAGGGCCAGGGCCCTGTTACAGCTTCCTGTAGATTCCCGCCGGAGAAGTAGTGGGGTGGGGGGCTAGTTTGGGGGAAGGGGATTGTTTCTGAGCACATGGAAATGGCCTATAGGGCACCATGGAGACTCTGTCTGTCTTGAAAAGCTCGCAGGCTGGATTGTTCAAGGATGTTTTCACTTGATTGATCTAAAGTTTTGAACTGAGAACCCAATGAATACATGCCGAAGTGCAATTTTGGTATCTTTTGACTCTTTCATGTGCTTTCTGATTTAGGTTTTATGCATTCAAACGACTATAGTGTGTGAAATGACACGCATGTCTTGATATTCATCGCATATTTCCCACAAAACACTGAGTACTAAATATTCCTTCCTTTGTTTTTAGTTTGCAGACGGACTGGCTGGGAAGGAAAGGGTTCATTTGTAACCACGCTCTGTGGGTTCTTGGCCAGCTCACTGGAGAAATGTAGCCCCCTTTCATTCTCTGGGTTGTTTACACGACTGGCAGCCATTTTAGACTGGAGCTCTGCTAACACAGAGAGGTCTCAGGTTTCTTAGGCTTTCACAGTGCAGCGAGTTCAGTCAGCGGCTTGTTCTGTCATCCATCTTCCATCGGGGGCCCTTCCCCCCCTCACACATTCACACACACAAACACACTCTCTCTCTCATTCTACAATCTGGTCACCATCCACTGTACTCTGAGAGCTGTATACTGTTCACTTTTAAGTGCTCTGTTGTTTATTAAAGCAGTAAGCCACTTGAGGCCAAAGATTATAGTGATTTTTCCACGGCTAAGGGGTGTTTTTAGGTAACGCATTGCGGAAGTGAGTTTTATCATGTTGCATGAGCAATATAATAAAACACAACAATGTTCAGTATGTTGTTGAATTTATTATTATTATCAATAATATTTTAAAAAATCATCCTTTTTTTGAATTGGCTTTAATGTATTAGCCAAATGTATTTATGGTAATCTTATGAATTGCAGCTTATCCAGACACAAATGTTTTAATACTCTACTCTATATATATATATATATATATATTTGTTTTTGTTGTTTTCTGCTTTTTCATTTCATACATCTTTTTATTTAAATATATTTATTTTTTGTTGTTTTTTTACATTATAGTATAGTACAATAATAACACGGACTGCCATTTTTTGTTTCCGACTTTTTTCATTTTTAGGTTTAATTGCTCTCTTTCTCAAGACTTTTTGTGTGTCCTTTTCTCTCGTTTGCCCCTTTTGTCCGCAGTCACTCAACCTTGTCTTGTCCTAGATTTGAAAGCACATGCTTTCACAGAGCTGTTAAGGGATCAGGATTCTGTGTCTGCATTAGTATCTGTCTGTCTGTTGCCTTGATCATGTACCAAGAAACACAGATGATCTCACTGGACCAAAACCATCAGTATTAATAGCAGCGAAACTCCCATGTAATGAAAACCTTCCCAACGACCTTGTGGTAAAACCAAAGGTTGTCATCTATCGCAGCTGCTAGACAGGGCGATGGGTGTGGTTTGCCCACTGAAGGGTCTAATTGGAGGGCTCTTTAAAGGTGATGTCATTTATTTGTCTGTGGGTCTTTAACTTAGCACTGTTGCTTTCCCATCACTCACGCATTATTCCAGACCTTCTGATTGGATCTAATCAGGTGTTCCTCTGTGTCTAAACAACCCCATCCCATCATCTCACCTGGAGTGGTATCATCTGCTTTCATTAGGAAATGAGTGAGATTGATCAGCCGAGGCCTCCTGAGCTGTTTGTAACAATCATGTCAACAAATACATCCTCTATTTATGAGATAGATTTTGCCTTTTCTCGAATCAATAAGCTGTGTATGGTACTGTATGAAAGCAGCTCATTTGTTTGATTTACAAATGATTTTGTAAGCATGTTGATATTTGTTCTGCAGTAAATGCTAGTGTTGAATTGAGCTGACTTTGACCTTTTCTGTTTGGTTGATCAACCAATAGGTCAATAGTGTGATCAGTTCAATGGGCAAGTAATCAGAAATTACACTACCATGTTAGATTGTAGATTTTCTTTTAATTATGTGTGTTTGGATATTTGCATAATTTTCATTATCTTACATCTGAAGATTGTTCCAAGATATACTGACCCGAAAATGTTTTCCATGCAGTGATTTTGTTTTAGCATTACATTAATAAGAATTTCACAAAAATAATGGCAAACATTTTTTTAATGGTCACAAAACATTAATTTTTCTTTATAAAAATGTCTTTATATATTTTCTTTATATATATTTTAAAAGTTTTTTGAGATCTCTGTCCCCAGTCCCCACCCCCGTAATAATAGTCCTTTTCCCATTCCACCGATGTGTCAGAATGCAAAACAAGCAGTTATGTTCTGAAATAACATTAATATTTAATATTCCTCGTCTCTACAGCTGAAGTCTTGTATTGTGTGTGTGTACTCCCCCGTTCGTTTTTCCCTGTATTTTATTCCACTCCGTCGTCTTCCCCTTTGTTGACTGAACATTTTCGCAGTGTATCCAGCTGCCGCCTGCCGTGCGCTGTGCTCCATGACCTCAGCTCCTGGCTGCTGATTGGTTAATATAGACTTTGACAGTACTGCAGCCTGACCGCCACCAATACCCCCTGCAAACAGAGGTGTTTCAGATGGGTACAGCCTCAATCCCCTTCCTCCTCTCACCTGGGCTGAGTGTGAACCCCCCCTGCCACCCCTCCAATCCCCCCCTGCCACCCCTCCAATCCCCCCCCAAACATGTAGCCCATCTGTTGCGTGAATGAGATCTGTGATGGTGCTTCATTACAGAGTGTTAGAGGAATGTCAACAGCTGAACCAGACTTCCCTTCACACTTCCAGACTTGAAATAAGTAAAGGGAAAAAGTATGTGTAAATTGTTTTCGCAGATGGTTTATTTCGGGCTTGACTGTGATGCTGTTCATGCCAATCTTGAAATGGTATAACTCCGGAATCCTATTGAAATTAGACTAAAGAATGAAAGAATGTCATTGACAAACTCTCCTTTGTGTTTTTTTTGTTTGTTTTTTGCAAGCCCTGCTGCTCTCATGTCATGACTGAATTGAAAACACTGAGGCCATTGATAAAATTTCCATTAAAGTGGATGAATATTGAAACGAGTCACATGGCAAACACGTCAATATAAGCCTCAAATTTATATAATTATAGATAGATAGATAGATAGATAGATATGCACTCATCAAGGCTGCATTTATTTAAAAAAAAAAATACTATAATATTGTGAAATATACATTTACATTTTGGTCAGCAAACCATTTTTGCGGAATTCAGGATATTTTTTTTCAGGATTCTTTGAAGAATAGAAAGTTGAAAATAAAGTTTTGGCCATATATTGAGAAGCACATTTAAAGTACTGAGATGTTACATGTCTGCCAACTGATATATTCAGGCCATAACTATGTGGTTGCTAAGATGTTCTGCGGTCGTGTGAAGGGATTGTCAGATCTGCACATTAGCACAGGTTAAAATCTCACACTTTATTTAGTATTTACAGCTCCTAACTTAATAAAACAGGCTGTGTGACTATGAGGAATGATTACCTCATAATGAACATCCTTTGGCAAGTTCGAAGGACTTTATTTAAATTAAATGCAAACACCTCTTTAGCTGTTGTCACGTGCCAGTGTTGGCGACCCCTGGTCTAGGGTCTTAATTTTACCATTGATTCATGTTGTATGGATTTGTTGTTTGTTGGTTTATTGATTTTGGAATAACAAGGTGTTGTATTTAAAAGTGCTTTAAAAAATAAAATGAATTGAATTGCTGTGTTGTGGGATGAGGTAGGCTCCGAAATGTAATAGGTTCGCTCAAATCCTTAAGTATAAAATAATCCCCAAGTTTAAAATAGTAACAGTGATGCTTGCTTTAGCTCTGACCATTTTCACATGCTGCAGTGCCTTTAGTTGAGCAACATTACCAAACCGTGATTGGCACCTTGTCAATGTCTTTGACGTTTCCCGCAAATGCCGTGTGTGGTGCACTGTAGTCTGGCATGGCATTAGATTGCGTGGCTCTTCATGTCTTCAGTGTGATTAGGAGACGGAGATTCTTTAAATAGAATGCCAATGAAGGAGTGCATGGTCTGATTGGCAGTGCCAATGTATAATTCAGTTTTCAACCCCCAGGATTCAGAGCGAGTCTGTGTTCTGATTACTAATCAGCAGACACGGTGACTCTCCCCACCTCTTCTACGGCAAGAGAAGGCACGACCAGCTATCAGCTGCTGTGTCTGTCATGAACTGTTGCGTGCCAATCTGGAGAGCCCCGCTAAAAGAGGCGGTGAGAGAAAATGCCTGTTACCATGGAGAAGGAGACCTGGGGTGATGGTGGTTGGTTGTAAAGTCTAGGTCTTTTTAGTCTCCTGATATCCTGTTTTTTTTTCTTCTTTTCCTCTTCTCAGAGCCCTTCTGAATGCCCTGCGGTCCATGGGAACGTACAGTTTCCTGCAGTGTAGAAAAGATTTTGTTGCATTTTTGCACGTTGACAGCTGCAGTAGAAGTCAGTAGTTTAGTACTTAACCGTAAGTAATACACTTCGACGTCCAATTTGTCGTACACCGTTTGTGCTACAGACCTGAAATCATGTGGGACTTGGGGGAGAGGTGCACTGTGAAAAATATCCTGTTAGATTTACGGATAAAAACGGCAGCTGTGGTTGCCAGAATTTCATTGTGGTGGAAATGTTTCAGTTATTATGGGATGGCAAATTAGTAGCTGTATATAACTTACAACTTATAACTGTATATTTGATTAAGGAATGTTATGTTAGCTAACACAACAACTAAAATCAAGATTTTTTCCTTAAATATATACTGATAACCACAACAACAAAGAGGTTTTTTTTTTTTTCAACGATTTTATGGTATTTGTCATTTTTACTTACAAAGACCATAAATTTGACAGTATGTTGCTGTAAAATGACATATAATGTCCATTAACAATATGTCACTGTGCTTAGAATAAACAGAACAATACCGTGCATTGGTGTGGCCGCTGATATAGCTGTCATTATAGTTATTGCTCTTGGTGTTGAGTTTAACAAGTAACAAAATAACATTTTCTTCCAAATTTCAAAAAGTTTCATAAAATAGCTGTTTTTTTCCACGTCAATGATTTTAGTACCACCATAGGTCTGATGAAAAATAATGCCCTTGACTTTGTAAAGTGAACGTTTTATGTGTGTATTTTACAGCCATCTGACTGTGAAGGTTGATTTATGGTCAGCGTCTATCTCTCGCTCTTGTTTTCTCACTGGTTTTGGCTGTCTCTCTGCTATCCATCATATATCTCGCTTCTCATCATGATTTTGTTTTTGTTCTGGAGCCAAACTTCTTTTGTTTCAACTGTCCGACCCGTTCACATTTCTGGTAATCAGAACCAGAGCCGCTCCAGGAGTCCGACGTCCCACTAGCCTGGGGTGAATTCTGGCGGTTTGGTTGTACTTATTCACATTCCATGGCACATTTTTTTTGTTCAAGTTTGAAATCTCGCTGAAATGTGGGCCTAAGAGTACAATGAGTCCACTACATCTTTCCAGCTTTCCTTTTTCCACTTTGTGTCCTCAGCATTTTACAGCGTCCCAGAAAACATTGCCCAGCTTTTCACAAATTTAAATCCCATTACTGAATCTTAGCCAGTGGCTAAATCTACCTTGTGTTTCCATGTTGTCTGCACGATAATCGGATATATGTAATATCCACCAAGGGAGTTCAGAGTGAGGATGAGTCATAGCTAGTGCAGTTTTAAATCATAGTGCTTCATTCACACCCTTCACACCGCCTGCATCGTCTTTTTAAAGGTTGTGATTTGCTCATTCACACACTTTTGCTGGATCCACTATAGTCAGGAGGACTCCTGCTGGTTAGTATGTGGTATTGCATGTTGCATCATGGATCTGTGTTTTTGTTCAGTGATAATTGCATTCTACTTGTTTTGAGCTGTTGAATAACTTATTGACTGTACTATCTTGTCCCTTTTTACTTCATCTAAATCAGCGTCAAAGGAAGTCACATCGCATCAATATTTCTTACATATCTCTGAAACACACAGGCACCACCAAGACGCCTCTTTATTGATTACTGGTTCACATGAACAAAACAGTTCCCTCCTTAAATGGCACCAACGTCAACATAAAATCAAAATTGATCAAATTTACTTTCGTAACACACATTCCTGGTTTAATTGTGCAAGATTGGTCGCCGCTTGGTTTTTGTTTTATTATATATATCATTGCCTTCAAAACAACTTTAGTTTTTAGCCAACACCATCAATACATGTTTTGCCCTTCCCTCCATTGTGGTCCACTTTTCACCTTCCCAATGGGTAAATAAAAATCCCTTTTTTCTTCTTTGAATATCTTGTTTTGCTTGTTTGCATGTAAATGCATCATATTATGGAAGTACACTTAAAAATGAAGGTTCCAAATATGCTCAAAAAGAACCATGTTTGGTTCCCAGAAGAAGCTTTCAGTGAACAGTTCTTCAAAGAAACTTAGTGTGAAGAACATATTAATATTCTGAAGAACCGTTAGCACTTTAAGGCCAGTTCAGAGTGCACAGACAAACACCAACAAACAAGTTGGCCTTTGGATTTAGAATTGTATGAAAAAGAACTGTCGTTCACACTGCCGACAAACACTGATTGAACATGTTCAGTCGGGTGAAAACAAACCCCGACCAACGCCAACAGGGGTAACGCACTGATCCGACAAAACTCAACAAACGTGTTTGTCTATGCAGTGTGAACTGGCCTTTAAAGAACACACTGTGTGTTGGAAAGGTTCTATGGATGGTAAATGTTCTTCATGGAACCATTGTTAAAGAAAGCACCTTTATTTTTAAGTGTATTGTGCTTGACTTAATCTGCAAATACTCCGAAGGCCCACTTTTAAAACTCATTACCTGCGCTGACCACGGCAGACAGTGAGTCTAATGTATTGCAGCCTGTTTGCTAATGGCAGCCGCCAGTCCTGGCACAGATGTTGAGCTGTAGAGGAGCAGTGCCGCCCAAACTCCCTGTTCCTTCACGGTGATTAATGAAACCCCAGCTCACCAAACTCCTCTCTCAGCCTCGACGGACCGCTTCGGTATCTCAGGTCCCCGCTGTATTTCCTTCACGCTGTCAGATTTATACCAGGGTGTAGTGCATATTTATGAAGTGCACTCTCCATTTGCACTCGTGGCTTGTTTTTCTTACATTTACTGTCCATGGCTCTGGATATTAATCATACGTCACTCACTCCCTCTGCTGCAGCTGTCGCTGCTTTTATGGTCGTACAACAGCCGCATAATTGAGCGAAACGCTCCAGTTCTGCAGGAAGTAGGTCTAAGGAGCCAACTCATACACCAGGGTACTTGTGGTGAATGTTAACATTTAAATTTTTTCGGTTTAAAGGACTTCATATTTCCTGCTGTATGCTAATGTCTTTGTTTAATATGCGTACATCAGCTGTCCATTTTATATTCCACCCCAGCTCAAGCCAATCGCCTTGAACGCCAATAGCTGCATACCAAATTTGCATGCCAGCCAGACTAAGTAGTATCCAAAATGCTGATTCGTGCACCCCAAGTCAAGGTACTTTGAAAATAGTAATAACAGAGGTGCCTAGATAGTGTACTATTTTTCTGAAATGTACATCCTTGGCTTCTGTAGCACATCATTGCTTGAGCACTTCATCAAAATTGTAAGAGCAGATTTTATGTTTGAATCTAAAATTTACATACTAATGAATATGAACTTGCATAATAATGAATAACACTGTATGAATAACACTGCGTGAATAACACGCTGACAGTATGTGGTTAAATGCAACTGTGGTATCAAGAATTGTATGATGTTGTAGTTCATTCAAATACTGGTATATAGTCTTACTACATACTTAAAGTGATAGTTAACCCAAAAATGAAAACTCTTTCATCATTTACTCACCCTCATGTTTTTCCAAACCTGTAAGACTTACTCTCTTCTGCAAAAATCAAAGAAGATTGTTATGGCTAAAAAGACAGTCAGAAGACAGTCAAATACAGGTTTGGAAAGACATGAGGGTGAGTAAATGAATTTTCATTTTTGGGTGAACTATCCTTTTAAAGATATGTGAATGGGACAAACTATGTGAATGAGCGTTTAAACGGGCAAGGTTATTATCATTTTACATGGCTGTCTAGAATAATACATTCTGATTGGCCTTCAGCAGTCACATGTTTTGTATACTACTGTTCAAAAGTTTGAGGTCAGAAAGATGTTTTATTTTTTAAAGAAATCAATGCTTTAAGATTTAGCAAGGATGCATTAAATAGTGTAAAGGACCGCTATGCTGTGTAACTGAAAGTTTTCCCAGGCAAATAATTCTATTTCTTCTCACAAAACTTTAACTTAAATACATAGTTCACCCAACAATTTAAAATCTGGCATAATTTATTCATGTCGTTCCAAACTTGTATGACCTTTTCTTATGTGTAACACAAAATATATTTATTTTTTGTTTTGTTTTTTACAATATAATACAATGAAAGTCAATGGGGTCCAGTGTTCTTTAGATGCTTCAAAAAAAAAAAAAATCATCTTTTGTGTTCCGGTGAAGAAAGCCATAGTTAATTTTTACGTGCACAATCCCTTTAATGTCCATTCATTTGGTATGAATGCATGTAATAAACAGCACAATACACAGTTAGCCAGTCATATTTGCAAAATAAGCCACTTCAGAATGGTACAAGACCAACTTACTGTACATTAACACATTACATAGCTGTGTCCAGTTTAACAAAAGGAAAATGGACCACTTATGGTCAAAATGGTGTTTACTTAAGCTCCCCCTACCGTTTATGTCCAGTAGATATCAGTTATCAGCATGAATTTGGTGTCGGAATTGACTATCACAGTAACAAAAAAAAAATGAATGAGATTCCTTGTTGTCACTCCCTGTCTGCTGCAAGCATTCGCGCCAAATTTCATCTGACATAGTGAAGACTGCATGTGATGTAACATCATATTTTCATGAGTGCTGCGCTCTTTTTGACGTGGGGCGTCTGACTGCCGTGGGTGCCGTATTTACTGCTGCTGGGAGACGTTTCGGTCTGTTGCCCTTTCCGTCCATGGGGCAGGCCGTGGGGGGGGAGGAGCCCCTTAGCGTGTCATTCCAATGTGACGAACAGAGATGACACGGGCAGAAAATAACCTTCTATTTCAGCCCCAACCAAACCCCCTTTAATGTCTGATGGAACCAGCCAATCACAGCTGGCTCTGTTGCTAGGTAATGGCTCTGCCGCCCCCGTGCCCAAGTATGATAATACAAGGCGAATCGCATCCCCCTTGCCGAGACGAGAGATCATACGGATGTGGGTGTGTTGGGGGTTTGTCTACTACAGTGAGGGAGAGCGGCTGAGATGATGAGAAAAAATACAAAGGCCAACAGGCAGAATTATAGGGGACAGACGAGAATGAATCATCGCAGTCATATTCAGTTGGTTGGTTTCCTCAGCAGACGGCTTTATGCAAAAACAACCTGTCTTCCATTTAATGAACAGGTTCCCTCACATTAAAAAGAAAGATCAAACTCTGTTCTTCGTTTTTGTTTCTCTTGTGTTTTAAGGTGAAAAGGGGTTTGGACCCTATACAAAATCTTTCCGAAAGAGAAATTTCGCACACATTTCTATTGAATTCACTCTATTTCGACAGTGAAGTTCCATTGTGACCCCGCCTTTCCTCTCTCTCGTGTCGTTTCAGTAACTTTGTCTTTCTAGAACATGTTGTTCTTCCATTCTTTCCCTGAACAGTCTGTTAAATGTTTTCTATTTGAATATATTGGAAAGTATAATGTATTACTGTGATGGCAAAGATGAATTTCCAGCATCATTCCTCAAGTCTTCAGTGTCACACGATCCTTCAGAAATCATTCTAATGTGCTGATTTGCTGCTCAAGAAACATTTATTATTATTGTGCTGCTTAATATTTGTGTGGACACCGTAATGCACTATATTTTCATGATTCATTGATTAATAGAAAGTTCAAAAGAACAGTATTTATTTGAAATATAAATCTTTTGTAACATTATAAAAGTCTTTACTGTCACTTAATCAATTTAATGCATCATTGCTGAAAGTATTAATTTCTTTATAAAAAAAAAAGTCTTACTGACCTTGAACTTTTGAACAGTAGTGTAGAGAGTATGCATGGATTTCCCAAAGGAATTGGATTAAAAATCCACCGCTTGGCTGGAATTAATCATGCAATGTAGTTAGACCATGTGACAATGTAGCATATTACTCTTTATAACGTCTGCCATTGCATACTGTTTCGCATACTTTTAAAATTAATAAAAAGTAGGATGAATGTAGATGAACTGGATATTTTCAATTACAAATTTACTTGAATCCACCCTACATACTGTACAGTATGCAGTAAGTAGTACGATATTCCTAACATTATAGCTACTCTGTTACTTCATGGCTGTTCGTTGATTTTATTCACTATATTAGCTTTGTTATTTGAACATCAACGGTATCATGCAGTTCCTCACTAGCTCTTTCCGTGTGTTGACTTGCATGTGTCCGTTCCCAGTGCTCATACATCAGCCCTGCTGTTGAGATGCTGTGGTGTGTGAGCAGCAGGCCAGTATGCAGTGACGGACGGCTTGTCAGAGTGACAGCCACCAAAACAAACACACCACACACACAAACACGCGCATATGTATGCGCTTGCATTAATATACATGAACCCTGCACACATGCCCCTGGTTGTTATTTGGGGAAAAAGACCTTTACGTTAATCAAAAAATGTATGAGCTTTGTATTAAGTGAGATAAATATTAATGAGGAAGCATGGTTTGGATGGGCGGATGTAGTTTAATAACAAGCGTATGTGTTCGCTGAGGAGAATGCTGGGAAGGCCGGCAGGACGCAGGCCAGTGAGCGGAATACTAATGCGGCTGCATATCTTTGTTCCGTTCCAGCCCTCACGTTTCTCCGGAGTCATTCACATGCAGTCGAGCGCACTGTGTCTGTGGACGTACTACAATCAGATTCTTGTCTCCTCCTAGAGCACACAAATATCGCTGTATTTGTTATCACACGCACAGGTGTTATTGCAGTACCTTTCGTGCTAGTGCAATCGTTTGTCTTTTAGTGCGTTTAGTGTATTTTTTACACTTTTTTGTATTTTTTTTTGTTTAGTGTATCGCTCAGTATTTTTTTATTGATTTTTTTTTTTTTTTTTTTTTTTGATGCCCTAATGTTAAGCTATTTTATTCAGTTCCCATCAATTATATATACGTATATAGACCGATCAGGCATAACATTATGACCACTGACAGGTGAAGTGAATAACACTGATTATCTCTTTATCACGGCACCTGTTAGTGGGTGGGAAATTTTAAGCCGGGTGTACACTGTGCGATTTATTATAGTCCTTTAGGATTGTTCGTTGTCAGACTGTGCGAACATGATCGTCGCTGTTAAGGCTGATTTATACTTCTGCGTCGGACCTACGCCGGAGCCTCTACGCTTTAGGCTACGCGTTGGTTTTCATTTATACTTCTGCAACGTTGTCCGCGTTAACGCGCAATTACACATGCAGAGGGAGCATGTGAAACCCGAGGTAGGGGTTCTAGCAGGCCAATCACAGCGCTTGCGGTCAACGTAGAATTGACGCGTTGTTACATTTTTGGAGAGATTCACGTCAGGGTACGCCAAAGGGTACGCGGGCTAGACACAGCCTACGACGTAGCTACAGCGTGAGTTCGACGCAAAAGTATAAATTGGGCTTTAGCCATGTCACACTGTCGGATCTCAGTTGTCATTAATGTCAGACTGTACGACAGTCAAGACGGGTTTAAAATGGACAAGAAAATTCGTCCAAAGTTTTACATCATCAATCAATGACACTTACGTTCACAGTGAGCTGTATAATACGTGGGATTGAAATGGTGGCTACAAAGAAATCTCTAGCTTTCATTTTGGTCAGGGCTTGTCTTGAAAAACAAAGACAATTTGACGGTCGTCGTAGGAGAAGTCACACTGCAGGACTGTGAGTCAAATCTTCTGACACCACCGGAAATTCGTCGGAGGTCAAATTTGATCGAAGGGTCATGATTTGGCTGTCGGTGAGCATGTCAAACTAACGCTCAAAGACTTCTGATTTTAGCCTAGGATCTGAGAAATCTTTTAGGATTTGCAAAATTTGTTTTAGATGGCCAAATCGTGGCCACAATCGTACAGTGTGCACCCGGCTTTAGGCAGCAAGTGAACATTTTGTCCTCAAAGTTGATGTGTTAGAAGCAGGAAAAAAAGTGCAAGCGTGAGGATTTGAGCGAGTTTGACAAGGGCCAAATTGTGATGGCTAGACGACTGAGTCAGAGCATCTTCAAAACTGCAGCAGTTGTCAGTATCTGGAATCTGTATCTAGAAAGGAACGGTGGTAAACCGGCAACCGGGTCATGGGCGGCCAAGGCTCATTGATGCATGTGGGGAGCGAAGGCTGGCCCGTGTGGTCCGATCCTACTGTAGCTCAGATTGCTCAAGTTAATGCTGGTTCTGATAGAAAGGTGTCCGAATACACAGTGCATCGCAGTTTGTTTATTACGGGGCTAAATAGCCTCAGACCAGTCAGGGCGCCCATGCTGATCACTGTCCACCACCGAAAGTGCGTGAACATCAATGTTGTTTAACCTCAGTTTTATGAAGTGATGCGAGTGCTTAAAAAACATAATTTACCACTTTATTTACAAATTATTAATCTCCGACGTGCCTTTACGAGAGCACCATGACACATGCGTGGTGTGTTGCCGCGAGACCAGACGTTGTTGCGTAAACGCGTTGGAGATTCATATTTTGTAAATCAAGTGGTAAATTGTTTTTTGCTCAAATAAAACACTCCCGTCGCTTCAGAAAATTGAGGTTAAGCTACTGGAGTTACATGGATTACTTTAATGATGTCTTTACTACCTTTCTAGGGCTTGAAAGTGGTAGTTGCATAGGCTGTCAATAGAGGGACAGAAAGCTCTCAGATTTCATCAAAAAGATCTTCATTTGTGTTCTGAAGATGAATGAAGGTCTTGGTTTGGAACGACATGAGGGTGAATAATTGATGACAGAATTTTCATTTTTGGGTGAACTAATGACACTTCATAAAGGGTTTTAGTTCTTTCACTGGAAAATAAATGTCCATTTTATTGTGCTTAGGTTTGAATTGACAATTCGTTGTCTTTGGTTACAATTTTATTGTGCAAATATGACTTGTTGTGTGTTCACGAATGATGTTTGCGTCCAGTAGACTGTTAGTAATGGGCTATAAAAACGATACAAAATTGGCCTACGATAGAGATTTTAATTCTATTGCACTATCGCGATAATGAGCTGCAACCGGCTGCAACGCATCATCGTATTCGTCATCTTGAGTAAACATTGCTGAAAGCGAAATAGAGAGCTGGTGAAAAAGACCGGTGTAACATCTGTTATCTGGACTTGGTTCGGATTTAAGCCGTCCGACGAGCAGCAGCAAACTATACTCTGTAGGGGCAACAGTTCTGGCTAACGCCTGTTTCACACATACTCTGTTTGCAGTGCAAATGCGGTGCGTATTTTTTCCGTACCCATGTTAACAGGCCTGCACGCGGAGCGGGGGGGCAATGCGTTCCAGGTGCGGTGCGTATACGGCAGTGCAGCGATCGTTTCCGCACAGTCTATTTTTGCTTTGCTCCACGTGCTGAATTAAATTTACAGCGCATGGTTCATGTTCGAAATGAACACGGATTGAAATGAAAATATAGTAATCTCTCCTTAAATGCATTTAATTAAATTATACTACTATTTTTCACAGTCATTTTCTGTTTAACTTTAAGCTCGGGGTAATTAAAGCAAGGAAAACTACACAGTAACGTTACCTCAACAACGCGACATAATGGATGCACTTGTCTCTTCGTGGAGGTGGAAAAACAAGTTCTTCGTGAACAAATTATTTCTTGTAAAAAAGATTTAAATGCAAAAGAAAAGGTATGAGAGAGCTGTTTTTGTCAATTGTGTATGTTTTCATTTTTAAAATGTTTGCGATGTTAACAAAAATGTATAAATGTTTTGTCACTTGCTTGAGCAACTTAATATATAAATCTATATAGAAGTAATAATACATTTTTAAGTATATTAATAATAAAAATAGTGATTTGAAATAAAAAATAGAGGATAAATGTTATGTTAGTCGTACAGCCGTAGATCAGTTGTGCACTGCAAACGCACCATATGTGAAAGCACAATAGTGCATGCTGCTCCTGCGCCACATACCACCGCAACACGCACTGCATAGACAGAGTATGTGTGAAACAGGCGTGGACTAAAGGAAAGAAATCCAATACTTTAAGCTTTTTCTTTGTTAAAGTCTCTGCAGCTAGTACTTGAATTTTATTTATCTGCAACATTGCTGTATAATTTCAGTTTTGCATAATATATGTTCTCAAAACTACATACGTTTTCTTTAAAAATATATATATTTAGCAGTTTGGCTTTCCTTATGGTCTATCTAACCTGTTCTGAAATGGTTCTATTATAATTTATATATCGTGATATATATCGTTATCGCAAGAGGCTGCAATGTATATCGCAATATGGATTTTAGGCCATATCGCCCATCCCTACTGCGTGTGTGTTCTCCCCTCCTCTCCCTGCTGTAGCCGGACCTTTTCCAGGGGGAGTTTCACCACATTAGTGGACTCCAGTCTAAATGTCACCCACTAGTGAAAGACAACCCCTCCCTGCACCAGCAAGGAGCCCCTGCACTGACCTTGATCCCGCAGAAATGTCACGGTATCCACCCCGCCTTGACATTACACTGGAGAGAAGGGACTATATTTGCACATGAAGACTCTTGCCATTAAATATCCCACACAACCATTTGTTGAACCTTCTGTTTGCTTGGCTTTGAATGGCCCTCGTGTTACTTTTACTCTCTGTCATTTGTCTTTGTATTACACACTGGTGGTTACGTAGTTAGTCTACACAGTTTGCTACCTAATATAGCAGCGTCTGTAATAGAGCCTCGTAAATGTCTGATTTAAAACGTTAGTCAAGTTTATCGTTTAGCGCTATTTGTTTAGTACAAGCGAGTGTCTCTCTACATAGTCATTACAAATAAAGAGTAATTTCATACATCTAGCTCGCCTTTTAAAAACTGCTCACAGTTTATTTCATTAGAGCCATCATAGGAATAAATTGTTTTAAAAAATATTCAAATAGAAATTAGGTTATTTAAACTGTACTAATATTTCAAAATAATGCTAGTATTATTGATTAAGCCTTGGTGAACATAAAAGACTTACCGACCCCAAACGTTTCTACTGTACTGTACTTTTTAGTACTTTTTTCTTTGGAACATAGGTGCACTGCTGCCTAGGATTTCGGCTTTAGACGTTGTACAACAGCCTAAGTTTAAATGTCTGTTCTGGAAGAACATGAAAAACGTAAGTTATGTGCGCACAGTGTGACGGAAACCTTAAGGGATTGTAAGAGGAGTAATTCAGAGAGAGTTTCATCATTCTTGTCGCATTCAGCACTGTCCTCATCTCTGGTTCTCTCCTTCAGGCCCAACTGTGTTCTGTCCTGTAAAATTGCTTTTAAATGACATTTCTAGGTTTCTTCTAAGATTTGCTTTACTTCCTGTAGAGGAGAGGAAATAAATATCCATTCGGAATATCCCGTTTCATCTACTTTTGCGCTATTGAAGTTGACAGTGAGCTGGACTCAATGTACCGGTCAGGTCTTTAACCCATTATGTGTTTCCATTATGGCAGAATATACAGTAAAACCAAAATTTATTCAGACACCTTCAACATTTCTCACATTATCACAGATTATTCGCTATAGTTTAGAAAATGGTAATAAAATATGACAAAAACTCAGTTGATACTTATCAAATCAGTTGATATTTCACTGGTTTTTGGGCATCCTTCTGTTAGACTGTCTCACAAATGAATTAGGTTGAATATCTGTCAGCTGTTAAATTTAAGTACATAATTAGATAATACCAATTGAGGTCAACCAATTACCAAGGAATGCTTAATTGTGTTCAGTCCGTGGTGTAAAAAGGCTGCATTAGCAATTAAAGAAAAAAACACTTAAGCAAAATGGTCAGATCAAAGTGTGTAATTTTTGGTCCCAAATTTGTATACATTTTACTGTATTAAGAATTTTGGGGTATAATATGTCACAGTTTACTTTATTTTGCTATCCTCACTTACATAAATGAACTATAGTGTCCAGCACCCACTAGTAAAAAAAAATATCAAATTATATCTGGTGTCTGAATTTTGGTTTGACTGTGTATATTAGGGCTGTCAGTTGAATCTATTAATTTAGTGAATAGACATTTTTTTTTTAATTAAAAGCATCAAACCAAGCTTACCAACATCCATAATGTAATATCTTTGCTTTGTCTTCAATTGGATGTTTTTCTCAACAAATATTGACATGCAATTCATAAATCAGAATATTATTAAGAATTAATTCGATACAAATTTGAACTGATTGACAGCTCTAATAAAGATTAGAATAGTGAGATTTTAAAATAATATCTGTAATAATTTGATAGTATTCTCATCCAGCGCCTCTATGACAGAGCACATTTACTCTTCATTCTCGATCTGAAGACATAATCATCTGAAAATCGGATATGATGAAGAGTGTTAAAGGAAACGGGACACCCTGTACAAATCATGATAAATTTGTGCGAAGGAGCCGCGCTCACCCATGCTGTGCCGCCAGAGCTTCACTTCGCAACCTCGGGCATCAGGTGGCCGGATTTAAATAGCAAGGGCCGAGGCCACATCTGTTGCGGCGGGTCTGGCGGAGAGAGCCGCCGATGCTCGGGTCTGTGTGTGTGAGATGACATTTGGATGAGCGGGGATTTACCCAGCAGCTGTGCAGACGCTGGTCGGCATGATGGATGATGGGTCCGGTTGCCTAATGTACAGCACAGAAAAACAGTCGTGTGCTGTTGCTCGAATGCTTGTGTGGATTTTTGTAAGAGGCAATGGTTCCCTTCTAAACAACAATAATCTGTTGTTGGTTTGTTTGTGTGTGTGTGTGTTTCTGTAACAGCTTTACGTTTATTAGAGACAAATACATAAGCTTATTTCTGCTGCATACCAATTGTATCTACACTGTTCAGAAAAGAATACTAGCGATTAATGTTTCAAGCAGTTTTATGCTTGATTAATATTGATATCCATCCTTTTTTTTTTGTCTAAAAATATCTTTAATCAGTCAAATAATGAATCAAGAAGGAAATGTTTCAAATTTTTGATTGATATCAATTTGATATTGTTTGTAGTTCATTCATCACTTTGGATTCATACTACATACTACTAGTACTATTTTTGCGTTAGTATAGTCATGTGAATATGGATAGTCTTAAATATACTCTTCTGTATGATGATTCTCATACTATTTTTGCAGTATGCGGTTTGTGAATACTCTTATGTGGATATGTATAGTCTTGGATATAGTCTTCCTCTTCTAGACTGAGGGTTTGGAACTTTGGATGCATACTACCATACTAATACAATTTTTCAGTGGGTATAATGTTATGTGCATGCAGTATGTATAGTCTTGAATATTGTCTTCCTCTTCTAAACTATATAGGTTTGGGTGCATACTTATACTTTTGTTTTTTTGCAAAATGTGTAGTCTTATGTGCATATGTATATGCACTTATATATTATCTTCCTCTTTTAGGATATATGAGTTTGAAATGCTTACTAATCTTTACTTTTGGTAGTACGTATAGTTGTGCATATGGATAGTCTTAAATATAGTCGTCTTCTGGACTATGGGTTTGGATGCATACTACTCGTCTCATACTATTTTTGCAGTATGCAGTTTGAATACTCTTATGTGGATATGTATTGTCTTGGATATAGTCTTCCTCTTCTAGACTATAGGTGTTCGGATGCATACTACTAAGACTTTTTGAACCGAATGTATAGTCTAATGTACATATGTATAGTCTTATATATTTCTCTTCCAGGCTATATGATTTTGGAATGCATACTAGCTCATACTTTACTATTTTTGCAGTATGTATATTGTATACAGTATGCAATTTTATGCCTTGTTGCAACCTAAGAATGAGTGGTATAGTAGTATGCATCCCAAACTAAAGACTAGAAGAGCACGGCTACATGAGTTTGGTTGCACACTATTATACTACTCGTACTACTTTTATTTTAGTATGTTAAGTATAAGTATAGTCTTGGTGGGAAAAGTTGTTTAATTGGCTATTTTGTTAAATAACGACTATGTCTGTCATTGAAACAGTGCGCGGTCACCTTTACAAATATAGTCAGCAGTCAGAAACCCTGCTGGTTTTTTGTTATCCAGGACTCCCTCGCTCTGCATGAGGTGCACCTCGGCACAGTGAATAACCCACCTGCCCCTGACATTTCACTCTTCCTCGCACAAATGATATCTCTTCACCAGACCACACGTTTGAAGCTCACACTGTTTCCTCCCGCAACATTACTGCATCCCACTGTTGCCTTTTCCTGAGTAATTGAGGTGAGAACAGTGGGAAACCTCGCCCTTCCTCCACCCTCTGCTTTCCCATCTCCTTTCACCTATTCAGAAAGAGGTTTTTCCCCTTTCGTTCCTGCTCCAGATCTGCTGTGACAGACAAATGAAGCCAGATACAGAGTGCTCTGATTGGACAGATGGGGAAAACACATCTTCTTTTTCGTTCTTTGTTCTATTTTTGGTACAAATCTTTGCAGCTTTTGGATAATGAAGTCCACAGAAAGAGTGAATCTCCAAGCTTGAGGTTTGGTGTTTCATCAAGTTAAACCTTGGGTGATGTGTCTATCTAGGCGATAAACCGAAAATGTGGCACACGTTGATAAAACGCTCTTTTGCTCTTGCAGCTGACAGAAAGTCAATGTTCAAGTTGAGAAATATTCGAAATGTGTAACTATTACGCCCGACGATATGACAGGTGTCACCTATTGATTATGTTTTCATATTGGCACACAAACAACACTCAAATGACTATGACAGGAGAGAAAAAATCCATATTCCATCTAGCAGTGCATCAAAAGGACATCCGTGCTCATCTTTAGATTGAATCCTCAGCATAAACACAAACACGGGCACTCATTAAACGGCACAGTTTGTAGCTCAGAAATATCAGCGCTGTTCGCTGAAGGAGACATTAGCATCGCGTGACCTCTAGCAGGGCGTTCTCCTCCCCTGCCTTTCCGTATCTACACCCTAATCAATTTGAGCGAGATCAAAACGCCTGACATCTTCCTCTTCTAATGGATTAGCTCCTTTTGTGGCATCTTAAGGCTGATTGAGGGAAGTGTGCTGTGTGGAATACATCAGGACAACTGGCGCCCCATGCAGCACTGCTCTCGCCTTCATGTTTATTTATTGCAAAGCTCCTAAAAGGCACAAAAAAAGCACCTGTTTCCTTCCCTGGCTTCCTGTCAGTAAATGAAACCTGGGGACAGAAAGGCTGCTCTGATGAGACGGATGTCTAATGCATCTGCCTGTTGTGCGTCTGTTGCCAAGCAGTGGATCAAACACAACACTGTCTCGGGTTAACAGGCTTTCCAACATCAGACAGTTAACCTCGAGAGATTTCGGATGTTTCGTCTGTATCATATCCATCATTTAAGGACAATTTACTAGACTTGTGATGTTTGGAAGCGTCGACTGTCAGTAATTCAGGATGAATGCAGGTTGAAATCAAGTTTTGTTTGTATTGCATTGTACATTTCATAGACTGCTAGAGACTGATCTGGTTTGGTTGTTTCACATCTGATTTGTCTTTGTTTTGTTTATTTCTATTTTCTTATTTTAAAATGAATTATTGCATGATTTTATTTTTTAATAATAAATGAATAATGAATATATGTTTTTTACTTATTTATTAGGGCTGTCAATAGATAACAATTTTAAATCGCACCTTTGTCGTGAAATTAAGCATACGCCATTTTATCTTGTTTAACGTGTTAATTTTGTCATCATTTGCTATATCCAGCAAAGTAAACCATCAGATTGAAGGGTGATTCTCACAAAACTGTATTTTCTGCAAGATTTTTTCAAGGTAAGTTTAGATGCCTCACCAAAAAAGGACACTTGGAGACTCCAAAAGGACACCTAATAACCAAATGATATAAGGAGTCCATATAATTCATAAATGTGCCCCTGGATCACAAAACCAGTCACAAGTAGCACGGGTATATTTGTAGCAATAGCCAACTGTACATTGTATGGGTCACAATTATCGATTTTTCAATTAAATGATCAATTATCGATTTTTGCCAAAAATCACTAGGATATTAAGTAAAGAATCACGTTCAATGAAGATATTTTGTAAATTTCCTACCCTAAATATATACAATATTTATTTGTGTGAGTGAATGCAGCACAATGGCGAACAAAAATGGACAACTTTAAAGGAAATGGACACTTTTTTTTTTTTTAATCTTTACTTTGTGTCTTGTTTTGTTTTTTACTGTATTGCCTCCTTGAAATGTATTATAACTGTTTTAATATGTAAGGTGTCCTTGAGTGCTATGAAAGGCGCCCACAAATAAAATGTATTATTATAAAGGTGATTTTCTCAATGTTTCGATTTTTTTTTGCACCCTCAGATTTCAGATTTTTAAATAGTTGTATCTCCGCCAAATATGATCCTATCCTAACAAACCATACATCAATGGAAAGCTTATTTATTCAGCTTTTGGATTATGTATGTATCTTAATAATAAAAAAATGACCCATTTTACAGGTTTTGTGGTCCAGGGTTGCGAAGGTATGCACACCAAAGCACACATGAGAAAAAACAACAAAAACAATTCATAGTGTTTTGTATGTTTACAGTGCACAAGCAAATCACTTGTTTACATTTTAGACAAGTCAAGTTACGATACCGAACAGGACCACATAGAGTTGCCAAAAAAACCTGAACCAACCGCATTGACTTGACTCCATATACTACAGTGCACGGATCCATTCAGAATTACTAAACACAGCAGCATACTCACGACAGATAAAAACATTGAACCTGAATGTGTGTGGAAACAACGTAAATGTACGGCTCCTGTACTTCACCGCAATCGCCTTTACCTTTACCCTATCATTAGGGCATACAGCGGTGGGATGTTTTGACATTCAGTTCAGTCTTTATTTCACACAGCGCGATGCGTGAGGTCTCACACTCTTTAGAAAAAATCACAGAATATGACAGAGCTCGTGTTTAGATTTTATTATTATTTTTCTGTGAGTGTCGCCCATGTATAACTCGCCACCACAATGCTAGGTTTTGTGGATATTCTCCAGTGCATTGCTGTGTGGTTGCTAGGTCGGTTGATGGGCGGTTGCTAGGTTTTTGCTTACTAACACAAGTGTCTATTATATTCTAGTCACTAGATATGGCTCTGGTCCTTCATTCAATACATCTTTACACAGCTAAGTTAAAAATGCTTTGTGCCTTCTCAGAATTCTGTGTAAATACATAATGCACCTTTAATTCATAAAAGCCAGAGCTCCAACTCTCCTCAATCACTATTTTCAAAGAATTTAGTGCTGTGTAAATGTGTGTATGCCACTTCTGAGCAACATTATATCTATATAGATTGTGTAAAGACACCTAAATGCCACTTCAAAAGCGATTCTGTGCCACCTTTGCTGTTCTGTTTTATCAGGTAAAAATCTTTTAACAAGTGAACATCTGAAGTCGTATCGCTCTCCCGAACAAGCCGCACGGTTTTAGGTTTCATATCATTTAAGTATTGCATTTAAGACTACTGGTTTGTTCAAATCTGTGTATGAGCAACAGTAATAATAATGCTTGCCTTAGTAATCCAGTCAAATTCTAATTGATAAATTCAAATACCACCCTACATTATTTCCTGAAATCCATCACGTTATGCAAGTTAAAAGCACCACAAATGTTTCTTATTCTCTTTAAACCTATAAATAAGGGAAACGATTTCATTAATAAAAGTCGATAGCATCTCAGGGTCCTGTATATATTGCACATGGCAAGATTAAACTTGCTTCCCTGCACAGTTTTCTCTAACACGCTCTCAGTGCCTGCGATGCATAATTGAGATTCTTCTGCCTTCTGTTCTTTGTGCACAGGCAGAATGAATGTCTCTCTGTGTGTGAAGTGGAGTAAATAGACACGTTACTGTGTGCGTCGGAGTGTTGATGAAAGAAAGCGTGTAGATGCTTATTAACCGTTTCGTACTGCAAGCCTCAGAAATATCGTATGAGAAGGCTGGCGTTGGACGGCACTCTTTGCACACCATGTGCCCGGCCCTTGAGACTGGACACTGTCTGTCTTTCAGCTCTGACCTTTGTTTTAAAGGCAGCTCTGGGAAGCAGTTTCTGTCCCTCCCTTGCTATCTCTTTGTCTCTCTGTATCTCATTTCATTTTCTTGCATGTTCCAGTTTCCTGCTCGTCCCTTTTCATTTTTATCACGCTTTGTATTTCTTTGCCATCTCCTCTTTGTTTGAATTTCCTTCTCCCCTTTGTTGTGCCACCAGCTTCTCTCTCTAAATAAAGTAATCAAGCTCAGCACTTTATTTTCCTCGGTGTGCATTCTCACATGACAGGTTTCCTTTCTCTCCGGAACAAGGATCCTTAAAAAAAAAAACGAAAAAGAGAAAAAAAAGCCTGTCCAAGGAGATAAGAGCCAACCTGTGGGAAAAAGCAATCAGAGAAACATGAAACCCATATTAACCCACAGGACGACATTTATCTCTCAGACCAACACTGATCCTGGCTTTTCAGATGGGAAGAATTTCATGGCCTGAATCTTAACAATTTTGAAGGACATGTCCAGGTGACATGTCACCCATAAATTAAAATAATTAATTTATATTCTTAGGGCGCATGATGTGCAAAGGGTGCCATATATATATAAAACTTTAAATACTGTATTATTAAAAAAAATTGTATTCTGTGTTGTTGTATCTGGACATAAATAGAAGCGTTGTTTTATTTACATGAAATACATACATTTTGATGTGAAATTTGACAGGCATGTTTTGGTGAATTTCACCCCACAAGATTTGCAAACCTTCACCAGACTTTAACATCCTGTTTAAATGCTTACCTCTTTTGCTTCCAGTATGTCAAGGAAAGTAGATGTGATCCGCCTGAAAAGTGTCTTTTGAATCATTTCAAATTGGTTAGCATGATCTTGGCAAACTGAACCCGTCTCCAGGTGATTAATAGCCTCAACATTAGACAAGCACTGTAGTGTTGGAGAAATGGCCTTCGCAGTAACGTTAGATTGACTGGCAACCCAAGACTGTGAAAACAGTCCAGACTAAAAGCCCTTGGCTGGAACCCGATGAACCCCTTCAGCTGAGGGCCCTCAGGCCCCTTCAGTACAGCGCGCAGATGTGCCAGGATAAATACATATTTCAGCTTCAATCTGAGGTGATTCGGGTTTTACGCCTTATACTGCTCGTGTGAAATGTGGTGTAAACGCTGAGCTGTTCAGACAGACTGCGGGAAGTGTGAGCATAGGGCAGATTAGCGGACGTCCTCGGGCAGTGTTTCAGGGTGCGCGCTCATCCGCTGATGAATAAGGTGAAAATCACTGGTGGATGACCTCAGTGTCCTTCAGCTGAACTCCATATGGTAATTCACAGTGCAGTACGTTGAATAATACTAATAGTTTGAAAATTTTTTAATTTTGAGATATCCATGAGATCGCCAAGTTGTTCGCTTCATACCTTGTGTCAGTTCTGAAATTGAAATTCAATTTAGTTGTATTATCAGCTTTAACATCGGACTAGCAAATTGAAATTTTGGTTTAAAGCATTGCTAGTTTGATCAAGGATAGCATACTGGAAAAAGGTACATAATTTGGCTTCTTGCATGATTGCACGTAAGAAATAAGAAATTTGACTCCTCGCTGCATTTATTTTTCTCAGGACAAGCCAGACGCCACCTGAAGCATCTGCTGCTCTTACTAGAAGTGCACAACTAGAAGAACCAGCTTTCATGAATCCACAGAAGGAACAGGAGAACCAAGGAGAACATATACATGTGGCGTCGTCCAGCTCGGCCGTGCAAAGAGCCAATCAGATGCTGCAGGATCTGGGGCAGATTAAAAATGAGATGAGGAGTTTACTGCAGGTGAGAGCTTCACAAATCTATGCTAACTTTCACACTCTGATAGTCCTGCTTTTGGTTTAGTTCTCTGCAGTGCCATTATCAGTCTTGGCCAAACCAATTAAAACTTGAAATTGCTGTCTTCTACTAATTTGTCAATATTCTCAAACAGCTCGATGGCAAAAAAATTGGCTTTGTCATGTGGATTTTGTAGCATGCAGACAAAATAGCCTCGTCTTTCTGTCCGTCCGTCCGTTTGTCTGTCTGTCTGTCTGTCTGTCTGTCTGTCTGTCTACAGTCAAACCTAAATTTATTCATACATCACAGTTTATTCGCTATAGTTTAGAAAATTGCAAAAACATATGACAAAAACTCAGTTGATACTTATCACATCAGTTGATATTTGGTTTGATACACTGGTTTTGTCCATCCTTCTGTTAGACTCACAAATGAATTAGGTTGAATATCTGTCAGCTGTTAAATTTAAGTACATAATTAGATAATACCAATTTAGGTCAACCAATTACCAAGCAATGCTTAATTGTGTTCAGTCTGTGTTGTAAAAAGGCTGCATTAGCATTAGCAGTATTTTACTGGTAGTCCACTGTATGAAAAATTTTTGGGTATAATATGTCAGTTTATTTTATTTTGCTATCCTCACTTACATAAATGAACTATAGTGTCCAGCACCCACTAGTAAAAAAATACCAAAAATTATATCTGGTGTCTCCCATCCATCCGTCCATCCGTCCATCCGTCCATCCGTCCATCCGTCCACCCGTCCACCCGTCCACCCATCCATCCATCCATCCATCCATCCATCCATCCATCCATCCATCCATCCATCCATCCATCCATCCATCCATCCATCCATCCATCCATCCATCCATCCATCCATCCATCCATCCATCCATCCATCCATCCATCCATCCATCCATCCATCCATCCATCCATCCATCCATCCATCCATCCATCCATCCATCCCACTTTCTGGGATGCATCCACCCACACACACACACACACACACACACACACACACACACACAGACAGACAGACAAATTTCTACTGTCTACTGCACAATAAATACACAAGCATACGCCCTGTCCGCCATTGAGGTCATTTAAAGAGGCCCAATGACAGTCAAAGTGTTGAGCTCCGGATCGAGTTAATCTAATTGGAGAGGGACCACTGATGAAATCAAGCCGAGACACGGATCCGAGACATTCGTGGCTCACTGACCAGACACCAATTTTTCCAATTGTTTCTTCCCTTTGCCACCCACACTAATAAATTACAGCGCCTCTTCGTTCTTACCAAATGTGCCACTGCCTGTTTCCATCCATTACTGTCACCCTCTCTCTCCCAATAAGCCATTGAGTTTCCAGGCACGTCTTTTGCGGCTGAAAAATTCCATCAGCCCAGAATAATGTAACATACAGCAAATGACACATTAGCATATAATTGAGGATGCAGGATTTGAATTCTCTTTGGCCGCTGTCAGAAAGTCGCTGTCTCTCTCTCTCTCTCTCTCTTTCTTTCTCTCTCTCGAACTGAGAAAGCCAAGTCACTTGTCTCACCGTCTGGCCTGTTTTAATGGAATGTCACTCACATTGCACTCTTTTATGTGCCTGCTGGCAATATCCTATAATTTTGGCCATTTTGTGAAGAAAAAAAAAAAGTGTTATATAGGTATCAGAATTTGCCTCTGGTGCTATAACGTAGCATTCATTCAGTGTCTTCTGCTTATATGTGTAGTCCAAACTTAATTTAGTAGTTTGCTACCAAGTCTCTCCATCTCGATCCATGTCCTTCCAGACTGCTGATGCGTTTCCTGTGCAGAATGCCAAGTCGACCCAGATCAGCAGGAGCAGCCATCTCGCCCCCTCCGCCACGGCCCCGCCTCCGCCTCCTTCCACAACCCCCGTCTCCATGGTAGGTTCCCATGGCAACCCCATCCTCCGCACTTCCAGGTTTACGAGCCCTTCTCCTCTGTGCAGTTTCTATCCACAACAACAGAATGGCACAATTGTACTTTTGTATCCTTGCAATTTCAGCCCTGCTGTTATTCAGAGACCGCTTCGATAAATCAGTGTTATCACTCGTTTACACCTGGGCTTCAGAATAAATACGCGGCACCCCTCCCAAACGCAGCCACAGCAAATTTAAGTTAGGATTGTTTCTCTTTCTTTTACCCGAGTCAATAATTGCATCCACCGATTTCGATTCCAATTCGTATGTGCTCAAAATGTTGAATTATGTGAATTACACACTGCATGATTTAACCAAACAAAACTCACTCTGTCATATAATTGACCGTCCATCTCGTAAACGTCTTGAGAATGTGCCCCATATGCCCCTTTTGCTTAATATCACCCAGTATATTATGAGGACAGAAAGTACTGCTGTAAGAAAATCTATGGAAGTGCCTGATTAATAGTATTCTAGTGCCTCGGATGTAGGTGAACGTTTGACAGGAGCACAGGGTTGAGGTTAGAGAGTCCCTTGTCAAGGCGAGCCTGCCAGAGCAGCATCTGCCGTCCCATGTAATGGATTTATGGAGCTCTCCGACAGATTTATATTCAGGAGAGGATGAGAGGGAGAGACAGCCAAGGACCCTCGGCTGCCCACTTTCGTGCTTGCCGAGAAGGAACGTGACACGTATACTACAGGGAAAGACACAGCGGTTCAGGGCGAAATTTACACAGGGCTCGTGCAGCAGTCGCCTGTATTTGACCGTGAACTCTTAGCGCACGTTTCACACCGTTTTCAGGATCGAAACATGCAATTGAGTAGATATAATTTCATATGTATATGAGACCTTAATACAATACAGTTTTGATGAGCAATGATGATAATTCCTCTACAGTAACTTGAGAAAAAATAGGGGTAGTTTGCGGTACTGTCACTTTACCTATTGCTTACATATATTTGTTACATGTATATGTGTGTTTATTCTTTGCAAACTTAAACGTATGGTTTTCCGTTGTGTATTAGACATTTTATTGCAAGTTATGCTGATTTAGTCCATCACAAAGGTAACATTATCCTTGTGGCTATTATAGATTGAGTTTTGTTGAAATTGCAAGAATGATTTGTGATAGAAGCATCAGTTAAAATAGGTTATAACTTAATGTTTTAGTGGAAAATCTAGTTTGGCCAGTAAGTTTTTCTTTTTTTATTAATTAATTATTTTTTTAATTATAATGCATTAAATTGACAGTCAACACAGTTATAATGAACAAATAAATGCTGTTCTTTTTAACTTTATATTAATCAAAAAAGTATCACAGTTTCCACAAATATATTAAGGAGCACAACCGTTTTCAGCATTGATAATAATAATAATAAATGTTTCTTGAGTAGCAAATCATCATATTAGAAGGATTTCTGAAAGATCATGTGACTGAAGACTGGAGTAATGATGCTGAAAATTCAGCTCTGATGTCACATGAATAAATTACAAAATGTTTTTTCAATTGAAATAATATTTCACATTGTTTCAGTTTATTTTTTATCAAATAAATGCAGCCTTGGTGAGCATAAGATACTTCTTTTAAAAACCTTAAACAAATCTTTCAAAAATATATTGGCTAATATAATCATTTATATTAATATTTATTCTGTATAATAATAATAATGTATATCACAAGACAACTATTTATTAGTTATAAGATCTCTTCTGAATTGAGACCTGTCAAAATGTTGACAAAGCAAATACAAATCTGAACTACTGGTCTGTCAGCAGAAAACAAATCCTAATTGTTGAGTCCTGAAAATGCTTCTGAGAAGAAAACAACAACAGCAGCGCTCACCCCTAATGGCTCATAGCAGCATTCCATTAAACATATTTATCATATTTATTCTCTGGAGCGGCACTCTTACAAAGACAGTTTTGTTTCCCCCCTCCAAATATACACAGTCATTTAAATGCATCCAATATCTCTCAATCTTTCCTCCTCTCTCGCAGCCCCCAGAGCCGGTTGATGTGATTGCCGTCAGGGCTGCTCCTTTAAACAGACCCAGCATTCTGAAGAGCATCCGGCCGCCCACATCCATGTTTGAGGATGCAGGACTGGTCCTGCGGCAGGTCAGGCAGAGCAGGAAGGTTCTAGAGGAAAACCTGGAAGCCATTTTGAGAGCCAAGGATGGAGAAGTACTTCATAGGCAGTTAGAGGCACTATCAAAAAACAGGTATGATATGTCCTTTTACAAAAAAGGACGATAATGATAATTCCATGGTATTGTTACATTTTTTAAGTGCACTAACAGTTTTAGTTAAATAACATGGTGTAAGAATACAATAATCAGAGACTATCACTGAACCATGGTACTGCCACGTTACTTTGTAAAGCGTTTGCTTTTCTTTTTTTCTTTTATTTACGATTTCCAATGAGTATCAGCGTTGACATTGGGGGGGGAAATCCGCCACAAGAAATTGCTAGTCATAAAGTGTAGCACAGTAGCAAATTTCCCCGTGCCTCTGAGAGTGCTGCTGGTTAACTTCTGCATGTTTTCATGCTTGTGAAAGTTAGTCCGTGCCGACGCGGTGAACCGGTATGAGATTTTGATTGACAGCTGGCCTCAGAGCACACTCCAGGCAGGAAAAGGGCTAAGCCAAACGGAACCATCACTGTGATTGGCATCTGTCAGTGGAGGCCTCTACCCAGATCCTGCCAAAGCCAAGCTCCATCTCAATATATTCACCTCAGAGAGCAGGGCATGGGACCACCTGAGGTTATTAACTGCAATGATTTTTTTCCCTTAGTTAGTCAGAACCAGAACAAAAGTGGATGTTACTTGTTCAGATTACATTTTCCGGTGAAAATGATTATGTTGGTCATACTTCCAAAAAGTAGAATCTGTGATTCTGAATGCCAGGATCCACACCGGCGCGGTGACTGACAGCCTCACAGTCTCCTCAAACATTGTGTTCATCCGCGCTGTGCCGTGCCGAGGCACAACTCACGTAAAGTTGATAATTCCGTGAATAACTGCAATTGCAGATTTCGAACAGAGATGGCGACAAAGAGGAAAAACTGTGGACTGCAGCTTTAAAATAAATTATTTATTTACCTAAAGATAGTCTGATATTTTGGACACTTCTGTTAATTGGAAAGTGAGTATAGTAATTGGCCTTATATTTGCAATATCAGTCATTAATGTCTCAAATATTTTCAGAAAAATTGCCAAATTTTGGCTTGCGTATCTCTCAATAATTGTAATAATTTAATATTATTATTATTTAAATAAAGGGACAAGCCGGGACAAGCCAGTAAAAGCATGATATTTTCCCCATTTCCAGTTCCAGATAGCATTGTGTGTGACTTCAGAAGACTTAGAATATATTACACATAAAGAAAGAGTCAAATGGACTACTTTTATTGTACTTTCATGGAATCTTTTTGTCGTTGTATGGAAAAAGCTGCGTGTAGACTTCAAAAATGTCTACTTTTGTGTTTCACAGAAAAAAATAACATTTGATTGTAGGTGTGATGCTTCCATATTTAGGTCAGTGGAGTCAGACCTGAACCCCGGTCACAGCATGGTGTCGTCGATAGAGACTCACCACCAGGAGGTTATGTCACTGTGAATTATGAGTTCACTTTTGTTTGCAGCTTTTGAAACGCATTACGCTCAGAGCCAGGCGAAGCGGTTAGAGGGAGGTTTTTGCTGGAGTCTGCTTTACCACGTCTCTTGGAGAGTAGTAACGCTCTATAGCAGGAGGTCAGACTCAATCTTACCATTCTGCCTGCTCTCAATGTGACATTACCCCAGGCACAGAGCAGCTAATGGCTTGTGATACATCCCGAGCCATAGTCGCTGCCTACATCATGCACATTTCCAGAGATACGGAGAGATAGAGACGTGGCAGCGGCAGAGTGCTAAAGCAGCAGTTTAGAATCTGAAATGGAGAAGGCCGCCCCAGGACTGCTGTCTGTTATATGATGATGCGGAGGCTGTGAAAGCAGAAAGAACAGCAGTGTTCTCGCTTTCCTCCGGGCTCAGTGCAACGTCATTGCTGGAAAGATCACAGGGAACCGTTTTTGAACCCAAATATTTTAAAACATTGTTATTAGCGTTTGACTGATTCACAGTGGAGTAAAAAAAAGGAAAAGTCTGAGGCCACTAGTGAAAACGCTATATTTTTCTCATTTTCATCGCACATTATATTATCAGCATGTCAATTGGACTGAAAAGTTGCATTTGTGCCCAGAGACAGCAGTATTTAAGCTGACTTAAAACCTTAAATTAATTTTAAATAGCTTATTGTAATAATAACAATAATGATAGTTATTATTATTATTCATTTCAGCATTTTTTGCTAATAAGAATAATAACAGCATTGGTAATTGTTGTTTCTATTGATAATAATAATGAGTAGACGATTTTTTCATTTCTGCAACATTTGCTAATAATTGATTGTTGTTGTTGCTATTCATTACTCTTCTTATCATTATTGTTATTATTGCCATAATTATCATAAATAGCAACAACAACAATCAATGCTATTAATAATATAATCCATATTATTACTTACAGAAATTTTTGGATGTCTGATTTGCAAATGATTGGTGTTGTTGTTGATGTTGATATTTATTGTTATTATATTTTGGTACTGAGAGGAGAGAGTTACCACTTATTTTAATCTGAAAAGTGAGCATCTAGTTTTTAGCTGAAATATTTCCAATGTATTGATACCATATGATATGACTGATAAATTACATAATATCATTTGACATATCTACAGTATCATATCTCAATCTATCTAAATGAATGTTTTAAATATATCAAATACATAACACTGATTGTCCAGTGTGTTCTGAATTGACATGAATGTTTGTGCGACTGTTTTGACGTCATTGTGCTTTTGTTTTAAGCTGAAAGCTTCACCACAGCCCAACAACGGTAGGGTCTGCTTTTCTTGGCTCGACGGTCCCTCTCCGACACCTCTCAAACCCGTCTCAGTATCCAAACTCTTCAAACAAAATGTCAGCCTCAATGTTAATTGTCTCCAAAATGGCAGCTGCAATCAGCCCCGCTCCTAATACTTGCGTGTGCATGAAAACACAAACGCGCTGATTGATGCGTCTTCCTCTCCCTGCTCTAATGGCTTTGATCTTTTCCTCTTCTGAAAGGTCGCACGGATTGAGGTGCCAGATGCTGTTCTGCTCTCCCCCGTTCACCGGTTTAGCCCACGCCACCCGCGCCGCAGCGTTTCACGTCGTGCTTTATGTGCAGGGCTTGATGGATTCATTCATTTGAGGAAGTGACACTGCAAAACGAGTCTGAAGTTCGATTTTATTCCCGCCATCCATCGCGGTGAAATATTAATGAGGGCATTTGCGAACGTGAAACTTTCAGATCTTTTTTTATTCCCCTTCATTATGCGCAGTGCCCCCTCCCCCCCTTCCTACCGAAAAAGTTACAGCCCACACTTGGGTAAAGGCAATATTTTCTCAGTCTGAGTTTCAATGACTTTGTGATTGTAATTATCCCATGTGCTGAAAATCTCATGAAGGGTGTTGCATAATTCAACAGATGGCGGAGACTTTGGGTTTCGGAGTCAGTATTGAGATTTATCACTCCTCTCGCTGCTTCAAACTGACTTTCTTGATGTTTCCTGCCGTCTACACTCATAATCGTTACGGCTCTTTTAGTCGGTAGCTGAGGCTCGGCGTTCGACCTGTATTATATTCAAGTTTCCCGTCGGCTTACATCATAACTTTCGGAGGAAAAGACTGCCTTATTATCGAGTTACGTAATTGGTAGTTGTGTCAACTGCTCCTCAAAGAGCACTTGATGTTTCTGGTAATTACTCTGAGAATTACATCCGTTATTAACCTCAGAGATTATGTGATTTTATCATTCATCGGGGACCAAGTGCTTGGGTTGGATGCTTGCTAAAGTCTCATTTGGTGCAGTCTTGATTTTTAGACGGTTATACTCCTGATATTCTGGAGACTATTTCCCAACTTTGAAATCTTTTCTCTTCTATTTTACTTGCTTTTGATCTTACTGTACTTTAGCAATACATTACTTATCATTTTACGATGCGCATCATCAAATGTGCAAACCTACTGTACATTACCATTCAATAGTAAGTCTCAGTCTCAGAGATTTTTGAAAGAAGTCTTTTATGCTCATCAAGGCACACACAGTGATATTGTGAAATATTATTACAATTTAAAATAGCTGTTTTTTTATTAGAATATATTTTAAAATATAATGTATCCCTGTGATGGCAAAGCTGAATTTTCTCCATTACTCCAGTCTTCAGTGTCACATGATCCTTCAGAAATTATTCTAATATGATGATTTGATGCTCAAGAAATATTTCATATTATTATCAATGTTAAAAACAATTACTTCATATTTTTGTGGAAACTGTGATACAATTTTTCCAGAATTGTTTGAGTAGAAAAAAAAACTAGCATTTATTTGAAATAGAAAACTTTTTAACATTAATATAAATGTCTTTACTGTCACTTTTGATCACATACATAAATATTCAAACACCTTTTTTTATATATAGGTATTCTATTTGGTGCTTGATTAGTGAAAAGTGCCTTATAGTTTTATTTATTCTATTTATTCTTAACCACGATTTTTTTTTTGTTGAAATTACATATTGACATGGTGTCTTTTTACATATTTAATTACCAGTCACCCATCAAATTATAATACTAAGCTCAATATGGTCAAATGAAATATTTCCCTTTTATTTGCGTTTTCAATTCAACATCTTAGCATAGAACTGGTTAAGTTTGCTTTGTAAACAAGATATTGTGTGTTCTAATATTTGCCCAAAAAAAAAAACATTTTTGGTAAATATTTCAATCAGTAATATTTTTGGAGCATGATTTTGTTGCAAAAGCATACTTAAACTTTCAATACACTCATAATTCTTATTCTGATTTTTGCCGATCAGCAGTAATTGAAGCTTTTATCATTTTCTGGCACCCAAGGTTTTTGCATGCTTTCATTTCATTCTCTCCAGATCTGTCATGAATTTCTCCATTTTTGTGGAGGGAATGTGAATAAAGCGAGGTGCTAAATAGTCTTTATGGCTCATTTTCCACCTTTTCCCCTCCCGAGAAGCCCACATTTACTGGATAATAAGGAGTTTAAAGGGGCTCAGTTGAAGAACGGAGAAAATGCTGGGTTGTCTAAAGAGGTTAATTGAAGGTCATTCTCGCCGCTCGAAACAATTGTGCTCCATTTGGAATCACAAGTGTCTTCAAGCATCATCTGATTAGACGAATCCATCCCGTGGCAGACGCTCGGCAGACACACTGTGACGAGGCTTTAATGGCCAGCCAGGGCCTTCATCTCAGAGCCTGTTTGTGTCGAAAGCGGCTTGTGAGATTTTGCGGGCAGCTGTGTGTGTCCGTGGATCAGTGAGTCCTTGTGCCCTCTGTTTTTCTATGGCTAACTCTTTGTGTGTGTGTTTGTGGACAGGGTCCATTGGATGTTGGGCAAGGATCAGTAGAGCTTCATTCTCTTTGTGTTTTTTTTTTCCATGGCCAGCTGTTGTAGGAAGGCTGAATCTGTGCTGCTCGGCCTCTGAAACATTTTCTTTGCGGTCGTCATCATCTCTACCAGACTCTTGGCTCTGGCTGTATTGGGAAGCTTCTGTTTATGTTGCATTGTTTGTGGAATTTCAAAATCCAAACTAACTTCCTGATCGCACTTGACGTACATTTGACGTTTGATGGTGTGGAAAAAAGCAATGTCAAGTTGAAATTGGTCATTGGTCAGTGGTAGGGATGGATCATCCAATAACCGACCGACTAGTTAATTAGTGATGTTATTATTAATATTATTTTGGTCACACTTTAGATTAGGGTCCAATTCTTCCAATTCTTACTTAGTTCAACACTCTTACTTCAGCAATAAAAACTAAATACAAATCTGATGTTTATCTGAAGTTGTTTTTGCTTATTGAATTGGATCATTGAAGGTCAGCAGCAAAGACATTGGTTAATAAAATTAGATTAAATACATAAAAAATTATTAAATACATATATTTTATTATATTAAATACATATATTTGTATTATTTAACATAAATAATTATTGCAGGTTTGCATAATATTCTGAGTTTGCATTTCACTATTTTTATTAGTTTAGAGAACTCAATTCATTATTCGCGATCTCTTATCTGTGCGCACAGCTGCACACAGAGAGGGGTCAGTACTGATAGTGCACGGACACCGAATTGAATCCTCTTTCGCATCTCCTTGCACTTGAACGGACACATACTCACAAAATGATGTCAAAATCTCGGCAAGTATTTTTCGTAAACAGAGTCGTTTTGCCTTATGTGCTTTCTTTCTCAACTGTGTACATTCACTTGTGTATCATTATATTGAATCCATGCATTCACTCTTAAAGTGACAACAGCCCTGCTGTCTTTGTCATTAATGAGTTAGTTCACCCATAAAAAAAAAAAAAATGAATATATACATTTTTAAATTTACAACATCCTACGTCATACGCCGAAACTCAACTCTCTAGTGAAGCTAGTGATCACAGTTTATAAAGTTATAATTATGTTATTAAAAACTCATATACACATAGGATGGCTTGAGGGTGAGTAAATGATGGGATACTTTTCATTTTTGGGTGAACTAACCCTTTAATGTTAAATAAACAACAAAAAACAGAGACTAAAGCCTAGATTGAAGGCAATTTTTACAGTTCTGAATACTATTAAATCTAACTTAATTTGTAACTCTGTTACATTGTATTATGCTCGTAATTAGTGCATATGTTCTTATTTTTTTATTGACCCCCCACACACCCACATTTTTTTTGTGGTTCTGCGATCCTTGACTCAAAAACTGCAATATGATCCAAATCATGAGCTTTGTGAACTATTGAACCACTATTTAATTATCATGCTGACCATGTGATCTGCTTCAGCTGCTTGACAAAATCCTCTCTGAAACATTGCCTCTCAATTCTTCCCCTTTAAAGTATTGTTGTTATAGCCAGGCACATTTAGATGAACGTCCTTGATTGTTGCATCGCATCTCAAACTGTTTTTGAGCACCCCTCCATGAGTGTTATATTTCTCAGATGCTGTTACAAGTTAAAAATAAATTCAGCTTTAAGACAGACAATTTTAAAAATATGTACTGGTGCACATCCCTAGTTTTCTCATCTTTTGCTCGCATGAGCGACTTCAGAAACTCTTACATTTTTCCTTTAGGTCCATGTGACATCCCTTCAATGGATTTGCAGTGTTTTTTGACGTACTGTAGCATAAACTCTAGTGTGTCCTTACACAAACCCACACAAACACACACTTCCTTTTCAATCCATCTGAGCAGAAATGCAGAGATGAAAAGAGGAAAAAGGAAGCAAGAATTAGATACATGGGCTGTTGGTGGTTCAGAGCAGCAGTTTGGATGGCATGCTGGGATTGTCACTCGTCTCCTCATCTCTGTGATTTATACAGTGCAATAAGTGTTGCAGAGATGGGCTAACAGTCCAAGAGACAGCAGGGCATTAGCATAATGTGTTCAGCGGAGAAAGGCTGGAAGACTGTTGCGTCTTTAAACGCAGTGTGCCACATTTAGATTTGCTCTGCCTGCAGATGTCATCCCTCATTGGGATTGGGGATCTCAGACACTCAGGGCGTGAAAATAAAACAACTCACAGAAGTCCAACTAACTGTGTTTTTGTCCCGGTTTATGCCGAAATCCCCAGTGCTGGTTTCCAATCCATTTAGTTCATTTAGAATATGCAGAAATTCGTCTTACGGTTGAAAATTGGATTCATTCACTTCCACATTTTGAAGTAAATGCATCTCTGAAAGGACTAAACTGAATCCAGTGATAAACTGATATAGAATTTGTGCAGCCTTTTTTTAATAAATGACAAGCTTTTTGGAACACACAACCAAATGACTTATATATATATATATATATATATATATACATTTCACAGTAAATTAATCACATGATTTAAATAAAATCAGATGTATTGTTTGGATAAATAAGATGTTTAGTACATTTGAAACCATAAAAGTAGTTGTGCTGCTTAATTGTTTTGTGTTTTTTTTTTTTTTTTTTTTTTTACCGAAGTTTAAAAGAACAGCCTTTATTTAAAACAGAAATTAAAAATTGTTAACTGTCACTTTTTTTATTTAATGCATCCCTGCTGAATAAAATTAGGCCCATAAAAAAATCTTACTGACTCCAATATACATAAATTCTATTAATTTAGCTTTATTTAGCAAGTTATGATTAGAGATTTGTGTTTGTCCACTCCCTTCCCATTATTAAATTAAATTCACAGCTCGTGGAAAATTCATCTCTAAAAGTTGCTGAAAAGTGACCTTGAACCTCTTCCGTACAAAGCACTAGAATGACTAAACGTGCCTCGAGCGACACAACAAGCTTTACCGTCAAGAAAAGTAGCTCTGTGGCTCGAGTTTCTAGATGAATAGTTTTTTTCTCTTGTGGCTTTGAAGATGTTGACGACCTGTCATGTGTCTTGTCCTGTAGAGATGTCCATGAAGAGCTGAGGATAAAGAAGACAGTTGATGCCTGGATCAATACACTCAGCAAGGAGATTCAGGTGAGCTGAACTGAAAGATTTTTTGTCTCTTTTTCTGCCTTCAAATACAATCTGTTGTTTCTGCACAATCTGTCACTGTTCTTTGTTCTCCGAAACACTGTTTTAAAAGGGAAAATATTTGAATAATCATTAGTGCTTTTTGCTTTTGCTTATGCTTGGCATTGAGCAGAGATCTGATATTACTTTTCCAAGTGATAACGTTTATGATTATTTACCTGGCGGACAATAAAACGGCTGAAAAAACTAACACACGGAGGCTTGGTTCCTCCATAAAATAAAAAGGTAATTAAAAAGGTAATTACGACTTTTTATCTCACAAGCAATTTTATATATATTTTTCACTCAAGTTTGGAGTTTTTGGTGTCTTGCCACTATCGCTTTTTGGCTTGCTTAGTTGAGGACACTTCTTATTCTGCAATATTATTGACCCGACTGCACTGACACTATCGGATGAGAACTGAACTGAGCAGGATGATGACATCACTGTTTTCTGCAAAGCTTCTTCATAGATTAATTGAACTCATTCCATAATCGATTAACTTTACACAGTTATTGAACCAAACTGAATCAACACTGAACTGATTTCAACTGTATAATGACTGTTTACTATTGTCTTTTTTAGAGCTGCTTTACAGCAGAATTTAATTCTGTTGCATCATTGAATCATTATTTTCCCATTTATCACTGTAAATCTGCTTTTAAATTGGGAGATATAATTGAATTGTGAGATATAAACTCGCAATTGTGAGATAAAATTTTTTGCAATTGTGAGATATAAACTAGCGATTGCAAGACAAAAAGTCTGAATTGTGAGATAAAAACTTGCAATTGTAAGAAAAAATGTCTGAATGTGAGATATAAACTAGCAATTGCGAGAAAAGGAATCAGAATTGTGAGGGAAAAAAAGGTCACAATCACCTTTGTTTATTTTTTTTAACTCCATGGTGGAAACAAGCTTCCATACATAAGTAACATCTAGCACATATATTTATATTTTTTAGCATTTTATTCAAAATAAGTTTATATTACTTTCCGTGCACTCTTTATTGAACACACATTCAAGTGTTTCTGACTTCAAGGTCCTCTGTCTCTTTCTCCTTCCCTTTGTCTTGTCTTCCTCCTGTCAGGATGATCTGGCGAGGGAGAACTCTGAGAGGAGCGATGCTGCAGTCGCTAAAGTGGTGCAGCAGGACCAGAGGAACAGGAGTGGACGTGGAGGAAGAGGGGGAGGTGAAACCTCTGCGGCAGAGAAGAAAACCTCTCTGAGAGGCTTAGTGAGAACACAAGCAGAAAGCACACTGGCACACAGCAGACAACCCGCTCTGTCTGTTAGAACCAGACCTGAAGGGAAGCAAGAGACGGTGAGCAGGATTATATCAGTGTTATCTAATGCCGTTCAAAATGTGTTCACACAATGGACAGAACAACCAAACTCCTCTGATAATGAAATATTAAAGCTCAATAGCAATGAGATGCCTGCCTAGACAGCATTATTCTGACTATTCTAGATAGTAGGCTGCTAAATCATTCTTGAAGGCCATTCAAACAGAACATTTTTTTGCATTAAAAATGGTGGATGCTGCACATGCGACTGCAGCACTGATGAATGGAACTGAAGACAGGGTGTCGATTAGGGTTTTTAAAAGTTGAAAAGTTGAAAGAGAGAAAAAAAGATTTGATGTAATGTATTTTTAGGACTGTTAAAGTTAACTGTCAAACTGCTTGCGTTAACTGTCAAACACTACCATAAAAAAAGGTATGTGTAATACCATACATGATATAGATATAGATGGATATACACACACAATGCATATACCATTTCTTTATTTTAATATGTAATGTTTACTGTGTACAGTGTTCAGCTGTTCTACTATATATTATACGAAATGAAATAGGATTAATTAGAATTGATCATCTTGTCATTTAGATATTAAACCTTTTTCTAAAAGATACTTGTGCTTATTAACTTGTGTATTTAAATCCTCAATGCATATATTTACTAATATACAGTATATGAAGGGGATCCCTCGTAAATGAATCATCATATTTTGGGGTCCTTGGCATCAAAAAGTTTGAAAACCCCTGATTTACGGTATGCGCTTTCATTTAGGTTAGGAAACTTCATACTGTATGTAGGCACTAGGCTATGACTAACATTAAATGACATGAGAGCTTTATAATTGGCTATTTGGCTGTGGTCCAAATCATCTGTCTGTTATATTAAAACTGATAATGAATTGTAGGATCTTCTACTCTGTTTGTTAGCAGTGTTTAATCCTGTACGTGTTGTTTACTTATCACCGTGACCTGACAAGCTCACAACACTCCCAAAATGGCCCATCTGGATGTAAACACTGTAGCTCAGTACGTCTGTGTCTCAGTGGCATTTTCTCTAAATGAGCCGCTTTGAGCACCCATATGTTGCCCCGACACTAATTTGCTAAAAATAAAGAGTGAGAAGACGAGAGGCAGGCTTGCCTTATCTGTGTTTGGCACAAGCCTGGTCCTGTTAATGGCTGTCCACGTTGCCCGGTGTCTGTGTGGATGATTCTTAACCTAGCAACACATTCAGTGGTTATCTGAAGGTTACTATGTGTGGAGGCCATCCAGGCATTTAATTGCTGCTATCGTTAAAGGTGCAGTCAATCCAGACAACAGAGCACACAGTTACAAGAGGTTGAGAGTTATTTTGCTGGCGACAATCGGGGGTTGCCATGCGTTTTAGGTTAAACTAAACGAAATCCTTACGGCTATGCCTCACTTTACATTAGCAAAGCTATAACTTTCTACTTTTTAAACACGTTCTGATCAGCGTTATTGCATGCAGTCATTATATATGGGTGTTTTAAGTATATCGCTGTCGATATGAGTGTATCATAATATAGTATCCGTGTACAGACGCATAATCTACCATGTTTACCATATATATTTTATATCAGTTAGATTTTTGTCTTTTGAAAGAAATTAATACTTTTGTTCAGCAAGGATGCATTAAATTGATCAAAAGTGACAGTGACATTTATGATGTTACAAGAGATTACCATTTCAAATAAATGCTGTTCTTTTGAACTTTCTGTTCCTGAAAAAAAAATATATCACGGTTTCCACAAAAATATGAAGCAGGACAACTTTTATCAACTGATAATAATAATAATAATAATAATAAATGTATCTTGAGCAGCAAATCAGCATATTAGAATGATTTCTGAAGGATCGCGTGACACTAAAGACTGGAGTAATGATGCTGGAAATTCAGCTTTACACCACAGGAATAAATTACATTTTAAATGTATTATTTTAAATTGTGATCATATTTCACAATATTATGTTCTTGTTGTTTTTACTGTTTTTTAATAAAATAAATTATAATTATAAAAATATAGTTTTGTAGTAATTTACCATAACTGTATGGATAGGTTAATATTATTTGCCATGTTTACTATCAATATGATTAGTATAGTTTATTATGTTTACTATAGGTATGAGTGTATATTTGTATAATGTGCCATGTTCACCATACATACAGTATGAGTGCATCATAGTATAAAATACCATGTTTGCTATTTTAAATCTCGATTCACAGTTTGTTAATTGAGGGTTTTTTTTCCCATGCTCAGTCGGTTGTGCTTAAATCTCAGAAGGATCAAGAGTATCTGACCAGACTGTATGGAAAAGCTCTTTATGAGGGTCATCGACGCACACTCAAAAAAAGCCCTTACCTTCGATTCAACTCCCCCACACCGAAATCCAAACCTCAGCGACCTAAAGTAGTAGAGACCGTCAAAGGTGAGTTTCAGCCCTTCAATTAGTGATGATTGATGGTCTTTCTATGTTTCTTTTAGTAATTTGTGAAATGGTCTTTAAAACCAACATGAAAAGGAATTATAATAAGATCGTGGATCATGATCCTGCCTGGGAAAAAAAGATGATACATTTTTTCCATGTTGCCCACCCCTAATTTAGCCTTTTCTGTCTTCCGTTTAACTCTATATGGATTCTTGTCCCTCTCTTTTCATTCACTCATATAGGGGTGAAGATGAAGTCATCTAAAACCCAAACTAGCCAGTTTGTAGATGGTGTTCCTGCCCTGCAGCCTTCAGTCTCTGAGCCCCATTTCCTGTTCAGCCCCAGTGATCCTGTCCAACAGCAGCAGCCTGGGTCTCCAGTGCGAGGTTACCTCATTCCCATGGCTATACCTTTAGGTAAGCCACCATTACGACAACTAACAGGGATTGTACAGGTCATGAAAAACCTGAAAAAGTCCTGGCAATTTTAAAGGCATTTCCAAGCCATTACAATAAACACAAAGTTTTGGAAAAGTCATGGAAATTTGTGTCACAAATATCTGTGTAACGTTCAGGCAATCCTTCACGTCACGTGACGTTACATTTTGTGTGTGGGGTAAAGTCTGGCACAGTTGCAGTTTTTGCTTATTTTGTATTTTAAACCACGTAGCTTGTCATTGAGATTTAGTTTAGATATGTTGTGGCAGATTTAAACATGGATTTTCATTCTTATGTTACATGTATACATGGACGTTTCATGGAACATTAGGTGATGAATATTTGCCTCAAAAGTCATTGAAAAATCGTGTGAAATTATTCGCAAAAATCTGTCTGCAAAAATCCTTTTTACCTTTACTTGTTCATTTGAATTCAGCTAAATCTGTCTTGGCAAACTTTACTCCAACCCAACTCGGCCTTGATGTCCAATATGACAACTTGGGTAACTGTAGATTTGTTTTTGTCGAGATTATAATTTAATTTGGAAGTGATTTGTGGCATATTTTGCATCAGAACACGATGTTTTAAAACATAAATACATAAAGGATCAATGACGCAGTTTGTGCTGTTCTGTGTCCTTCAAACCTCTGACCACTCTGAAACAAAGATGCGACAGCCTCCACATGCTGCAGTCATAAAGCGTCTGTCCTCCGGCTGGCTCTGAGCACACGGCAGCATTAAAGAATGGACTTAATTAGACGACATTTCAGAGGTGTGAGTTTAGCTCTTAATTACGACTGCCTCTCCACTCGTTAAAAAGCCTTCCTATGCCGCTCTCGTTTAATCACTTCACTGTCAGGGACATTAATGCCTTTCTATTACGCTCTCATTTTCCCGCTTCTAATCACTGCAAGCTCCGTCTCAGGTCCGACCTTGTGCGGTTGGAGGTAATTCTGTTTATTAGCCCAAACAGCCATATGTATGAAAACACTGTCGTGCTTTACGAGGGGACTTTTTAGGGCAGTAATTGCAAATAGCCAATTGAAAACATTTTGAAAGCGTTCGTATTATGAGTTGATTAGTTTTTGTTATTTTTATCCCCTACCCCCTTCCTTTTGAGGATTATGACCTCCTGGCGCCGAAACGTTCCATTAGTTTGGTAACAGCTGAATTGCCATCGTTATTTTCTGTAATGGACTGAAGAGGTAATTAAAGGTATTGCATGAAAAAAATGGCACTGACGAAGCACCTTTGCACTGCTAAAGCTGTTTACAGTATTTCAATGTTTCCCGAATTGTGGTCCAGGGTACTGAGAATGAAATGAACTAGAGGAAAATGGCCTAGTATTGTTTGAAACAGCATTTTGTGGGCTGTTGCCCGTATCCTGGACTGACCTCTGTGAACAAAGACTCGCTAATCACATCTGCAATGCAGTGGCCCTAATCGCCGTCATAGATACTCAATTCTCTTCATAGTCATATTGAAGTTCCTTTCACTTGGAAATGAATTCAAACTAAGGAAAAACTGCAGCAACAATGCGAAAGTTGCTAAAACAACGTTAAAATGTTACCATTAAACATTAGCTTTGTTTTTTGTTTTTTTACACTTACATCTCAGGCCAGCATAGCTGCTCACTAGCAAGACTTACTTAGTCAACCTGTTTCACCAGAAAGATAATGCTAGTCGGGCAGCTTCACCAGCCGGTAAATATAATCCATGATGACCTACCTAGACCTATATCAAACCAGCATTAATTAGCATAATCCAGCCAAAAAATCCATCCTGGTCAAATCTTAACAATAAGCGTTTGTTTTTTTGTTTTATTTAATTTAATTTAATACTTTATATTTATTTTATTCTTTTACACCATTTTCATCGGTCCCACCACAAAGCATATTCATATAAATACATTATGTATTTATGTACATAATTAATTTTAATTATTTACATAATTATTTTTTTTGCATTTTCAAAGCATCTTTTAGTAATATTACTATATTCTTATTGAGACATACTGTAAGGACACATTTTGAAGGGTACCGGTACCATTATGCAAAAATGTTTACATATATGTGAGTGTGTGTACAAAACCACCCTATAATGGTAAAAATCCAACCACTCCTCTTTTTTTAATTCCCATAAATCATAAGAATACATTTCTTACTTGAATGCTGCTAAGTTATCCAATCAAGAGCAGTGAGTGATTTTCTGTTTTTCTTTTGTTATTTGATTCATCTTAACAGCATATATAGCAGTAGGTGCTGTATATTACGCTGCTTTCACTTTAATACACAGATCTAATTTACACATGCGTTTTCTTTACTTGCTGTTTACATTCGCAGACAGAACTGACTGTGTTTATGTGAACTTTGTGTGTTTTTGACATAACCTTGTGTGTATTTGACAGTTTAAGTGCAGTAAGACGTGAAGGAGAACTTAGTTTAATACCCACGAGACACTTCGTCTGACAGCCAGCTTCTGTGCTTCGGATGTGTGCGCTCAGAAAACCATATATCAGAAGTTTAGACTGATATGGCTTTAAAACGCATGCAGATAATAAACTTCCATGATGATGAAGAACTGCAATGTCACGTGAGCGTGACCACGATAGAGATGATAATCAAAACCATATGTTTTAGTTTTGACAGCGTATCAGTGGAACGAGCTGTACAGGCCCCGTCCTGTTCTGGAAAGTGGGGCGGGGAGCAGCAGCTCATTTGCATTTAAAGATACATGCACGAAAACGGCATATTTTTCCTTCCATTTAAAGCTACAGTGTGTGATTTTTACCCCCATCTAGCGGTGAAAAGGTATATGACCATCCAGTGAATATTAGTTTCTGTTCCTCTCAATTTCGATTTCGTTTTAACTCCTACGGTGGCCAATGAAGTCCAAGATTAACATGGCTTCCAGTACGACCTCCTCGACACGGTGCCATCGAGTGTGAAAACGCGAAATGCGAAGCTTGATGTCCCTCTTTGGCTAAAGTACTTTCAAGATGGAGGGGCAACATGGCGACCGACATTAGAACCCCTCACCCGTATGTATTTTCAATGGCATATTATACACTCACGAGAATACTTTATTACTTGAACGAAGTAAATATACATTAATGAGCACATATATTTTTGAAAGAACTAAGTGTTTTTAGCTAAGAATAAACTAAAAAAGTTACACAGTGTAGCTTTAAAAATGGGCATTCAAAACATGGTATAATAAATATCTATGGGGTATTTTGAGCGGAAACTTCAGACACATTCTGGGGACACTTGAGACTTATATGACATCTTGTAAAAAAGGACATAATATGTGCCCTTTAATGTCTATGTATGACAAGCCAGATTAAAATGAAGGCTTTTATACCAGAAGGACTATTTTAAAGGTAAAAAAAAAAAAAGTGTTTTTAAATGAACATTCTTCCAACACTTTCTCACATTTTTGATCAGGGTTTCCGCGGGGCATTAAAAGCATTAAAAGTCTTAAATAGCATTAAAAAGCATTACATTTTATCCTACAGGCATTAAACATTTAGATACAGTTTTGAAGAAAGTTTTATACTATCAATTTATTTGAATATAGCCTTCATATTTAATCATTTTTATTTGCTGTCGCAAAATGTACGTTAGTGTGATAAACACGCGGAACCAGTTTGGTAATTGCTTCCGGCCAGAGCAAAATTGCCGTGATGCGGAGGAGGGCATTCTGTACAGCGGTGGACAGGAATAAAACTAGACCAGAAAAATGGGAAAGTGGAAATTCCAGCAGAAGTGGCCGGAAGACAGTTTATCGCTGTAAAATATTTAATGCAATTAACGCAGCAACCGTTTTGTCATCCTTTGGCTAGCTTTACATTATATAATTTTTATCCAGACATCTGTATTAGTATCAGTGAGACTGACCTTCATTCATAAAAAAGATGCCATTAAACAAGTATTTGAAATAAACACCTATTATAGGTGTACCGTAGTGATTCAGGATAAGACAAAAACACGGTTTGGAAAATGGATTCATGATTATTATCTAAATTTTGGACATAAAAAAAGTTACAGACCGCAGCTTTAAAGTGCTAAGTTAGACACTTGTCATATTTCAGAGCGACACCATCTCATTCCCCAAATCACACCTATCAGACCTGTCTAACTTTCATCTAACGAATGTGAATCATCTCCTAATAACTTTTTTAAACCCCCACATCGACCAAAGGCATCTTTTACCAGTCGAGGCCATTCCCAAGGCGTCTTAATCATCCACCAGTGTCATCCCCGTGGCTGTCCTATTTCCCTTCATACTGAATGTGTGAAAGAAACCCAAGCGGAAAGTTCCAGACTCCCATTAAAAACTTCCCAGACACTTCAGCAGTTGTGCGCGGTGTATCTGTGAAGGAGAGGGTCCAGACTGGCCCAGCCTGGATTGGATTGACTCGCCAAGGCTCAGACTGGGTCTCTGGAGGGCTGTAGATTAGAGCTGGCCTAATTTCCCCTTCTTCCGTGACTCTCCCGGGATGACAATGGGGATTGCAGAGTGCCCCATGGGAATGCTGAGAGAGCCTTTCATCTGCTCCAGATGAGCGGTGCGGCTCATCCATAGACGGCCCCCGAGTCACACTTACACACGTACGACAGCAGGCAAGCTCTCCGCAAAACTGCTTAGCAAGTTCTGCACTGCAGAGAGTAGAAAGTGGCAGTCGCATCAACACAGCAGCGATCAAGGGAAGTGCTAGTTCATACCGTTTATAGCAGCATTACTATTTTCAGTCAAACTCAAGAGCTTTAATGATACTTTATTTATTTATATAATAACAAGGTTGTGCAAGATTTGGAATCAAATAATTGGCTCCTTTTCAATTCATGAAAGTAAATTTGAATTGAATTGGCCACACCCCATATTAAGTTGATTTTAATTGGAATTGGAATGACAAAAAGTGGAATTTAATCAATTATCCATCCATCCATCCATCCATCCATCCATCCATCTTTCTGTCATTCTATCGATCTATCTATTGTCCTGTCGTTCTGTCATTCTATCATTATGTCATTATTTCTGTCTATCGTTTTATCTATTGTTCTGTCATTCTATCTTTTATTCTGTCTATCGTTCTATCTGTCTATCTATCTATCATTCTATGTATCATTCTGTCATTCTATCTATCTATCTACCTATCTATCATCGTTATATCTATCCATCTATCTGTCATTCTATCTATCATTCTGTTATTCTATCTATCTATCTATTGTTCTGTCATTCTATATTTTAATGTCTATCATTCTGTCTATCTATCTATCATCATTCTATCTTTCTGTCTATTGTTATATCTATCGTTCTGTCATTCTATCTATCGTTCTGTCATTCTATATCTATTGTTCTGTCATTCTATCTTTTATTATGTCTATCGTTCTATCTATTGTTCTGTCATTCTATCTATCTATCTATCTATCTATCTATCTATCTATCTATCTATCTATCTATCTATCTATCTATCTATCATTCTATCTATTGATCTATCTATCTGTATTTCTCTGTCTATCCATCCATCCATGTTACAAAGGCATCTAGTTAAAAATTATTTAAATAAATGTCCTTGTAATTTTATTAATTTCAGTTATTTGATTTGAATTGCAATCAAGTTTGCTACCTCATTTTAAATTCATCCCTAGCCATGCTCAAATTCAGTTCTAAATGGTGCACAACTCCATGTAATAAGCCATCTTTTCTGTTCTTCCCTACGTAAATGTATTATTGATAAAGAAAGAGTCATTGTGGAGACTTGTTGTAATTCACTCCAGTGATTGCTGCTTTTGCATGCCAGAGATGCTTTGAGCAGCCCATGCTCACCGTGTCTTGCCTTCTCTGAGGTGAATTCCTATACTTTATTGATTGTAGATGAAATTGCTCTGGTGGTAGCCCCAGTGGTGAAGACGTGACTTCATTTGTTGCTTTGAAATTGCATGTGGTTGCAGAAACAGGACGTGTCCGCACATATTTATGTGCATTTATTTTGTTTTAATCATCTCATCATCTCTCTCTCCATCTTCTTTCTCAAGTCTCCTGCTGCAGTGTCCTCGGGTCCAGTAAAGTCAGTGATTTACATACTCTTGAATGTATTCCCAAGCATTTTGAGGGCTGTGAATTCTGTCCCTTCATTTAGGTCTTTGTTTCCTTGCATGCCTTGCGGCTTCCCTGGTTTGTGAATAGCCCCGTAATAGCATCTCTTACTGTCCATCATTGAGCTAATCTATCCGATCTGGTTTCGCATTTCAGAGTTTTTACTCTCTTGAGGTTCTGGAGTACAAACGCCTCCTTTCAAGCCTTTCTTCGGGCGGAGCCCACATGTTTGCTATCAGAAGTATTTGTGCATTCCAGATGAGTCAGTGCTTCTTGCTCCTGAGCCACTGTGTGGATGCCCTTCAGCCAAATTATGGAAATCGTAAAGCTTATGTTTCCCCTGCTTTGCATGGAAGGCTGGGAAAAACAGATTGCGGCGCTCGCAGCAGATTTATGCTAATGTCAGCCTCCTCGTTTGCCGTTAATGTGCAGAGACCAGACTCGCGTCTCTATGTAATGGGGCATGTGTGTCCGTAACCTGCTTCCCTGCAAACAGGAATGACACAAACCTGCGCTAGCGCACTCTGGCTGAACCTGTTTGTCTCACGGTCCCATTGCAGAACAGATGCCAATCATGTTGCCAGATCGGCCTCCTGCTCAGCCAGATGTGTGTGAATGTTTTTTGGGCTGACACGGCACTTTAAAGTACCGTGGACGTCCTTAACAGTCGCTCTGCGGTGTGTTGAGAGATAAAGTGATGAGTAGGTGTGTGTGTGTGTGTGTGTGTGTGTGTGTGGGCTCCATCTGCAGGAGTGCCTCTGTCTTTAATAACCCTCTCGCGTGAGTATAGGGGTCGTGTTGTGCCCTTGCCTGTAAACATCGTGTTGATGTTATCTGCGCTGCATCAGGGCGATGGATGTGCAGACTTAAGAGGTTTGGCAGAAGCGCATTTAGGCTGCCGAAGTGTATTGCTAGTTCACTCACGCATCCTGTGGAAAAGAGGGGGATGGAGACTTTGCGTTCAATGTCGCCTTTTGTTGTCCTAGTAATGTTTCACTCTGCAGACATTGTTCATGTATCTCTAATGCCTGAAAAACTGACTTACCCCCCCCCCCCCCCCCCCCCCTTTTTTTAGTATGTAAGTATGTAAATAAGCAGTAATTTAGTAATATTTTATCCAAAGCAACTTGCGTGCACTAAACTGCGATGTACAAGAGCGCTTCAAGCAGCGCAAACTCGATTTCACATGTCATTACTTTTTTGAAATTCATAATGCAAAGTGTTGATATAGAACATATAACCTTTGGGTTACAATCCCAGATCATTAAGCACAACTCCTTGTATCTCTTTAGGTAAGCCTAGAGTGGACGGCCAGGCCCCAATGCCTTCACGGGTCATCATTAGGAATAAACCAGCAATCGTAACAACGTCCTTCCCCCCCATTACCATTTCTGAACCCAAGACTGCTCCTGCTATTCGGAAACCCAACACCATCTTACTGGAGGTCCAGTCAGAACCGAAGAAACGGACCCCACAGCTCAAAATACAGGTAACACCAGGTTCACACATACAAACATAGCTGTATGATTATCTTCAGCTGATTTTGTCACTGTATTTGGGGGCATAAAAATTTGACTTAATCGGGCAATATCACTTTGTGACAATATCACACTTTGTTTTCATTCAAATGCATGCGTTTTGTTTGCAGGTCCAGCCTGGTGTGAACATTGAGAGTTGTCTATGCAGCAGTCCAGCTTCTTCTACGCCATCAATTACAGCCGAAACCATTCACGTAAAACCTCCCAAATCACCAACAACACTAAGTAGACCCTTATTTTTTGAAAATGGAATGGTTTGGTTGGCTTTATCAGCACTACTCCAAATTTCATTTCAATTTTGTACCAGAGAAATAGCTTATAGTTTTGCAGGTTTTCAAATTGATGATACACCCAGGATGTCCTCTAACATGTACATTTGCTCGTGTGTGTGTGTATTCATACACCAGCTGTCTTGGCTCCGTTCTGAGAATGGATGGATATTATGCCATTAAATGTTGGCTGTGCTCCAGCATGCTGTAGTGCTATAAGGGCCAGGTTTGCATTTCTCATCGCACTGCCATTGATTTTTGCCAAGCCGTGCATGTATGCGCCTTCGTGCTCTCAGAACCTGCCCAAGCGGATGAAGATGGATGAGGTGTGTGCGTTTGCGTGTGTGTATTGAGCTGAATGTATAATGTTTCAGGGGGGACTTTGCCGCCAGCGTTTTCTGCTCTTACTCCTCCAATCCCGACCTCAGCCATTCACATCTGGTTGCTAGGCAACAGATGCAGCTCCGTTGCTCTTCTGTCGGAGCAACACGTCTAGGAGGACAAAAGCCTCTCTGTGGTCTGCCCGCCGCTGTTAGCATCAGAGGAATCATTACAGCTCTACAGAAATAACCCTAGAAACACGACTTGCGATAGAATCCGTCGAGTTAATTTGGGGATGCATTTCCTCTTTTGACTTCTGGTTCAGGTCGAGTTCACAGTCACATTCTCACTAAATTTAAGGAAGGAAGACTTTAAAGCTTTTGACTATTCAAAATATTGTGAAGATTTAAAGTGTCCTGCGTACTCTAATATAGTTCAATCTTTGCTAAATACTTGATTTTTATATAAGGAAATAAATTATATACATTTTATATACATTTGACATTTTAAAATAAATAATACTTTTCTTTAAACTGTAGACTATTTAAAATATTGTAAAAATTTAGTGTCCCGAGTACTATAGTTCACTGTTTTCTAAAGATTTACTAATACTTCATTTAATTTATAAATGAAATAAATAAAATATATAATATGAATACAAATAAATACATTTTAAAATGATTTTTTTTTACAATTTAAAATACAATTTTATATAAGTCAATACATATCAATTTATATATTTAAATAAAAAAATACATTTTAAAAGCTTAGAATATTCCAGAGATTTAATGTGTCCCAGTTACTATACCTTACTATTTTTTATAAATATATATATATATATATAAATATATAAATATATATATATATATATATATATATATATATTTATATATATATATATATATATATATATACACATATATATATATATATATATATATATATATATAGTACAAATTTAGAAAAGATAACAGTAGTATTGTAAATATATATATATATTAGTATATTTTACAATACATAATTTAATTTTAAATTAAAATAAATACATTTTAAGATATAAGTAAATATTCTTATGTAAAAATATAAGTAAATAATATAAAATAATAAATAAATTATGATTTAGTTTTCACATAAATACATTTTAAAATATTTTTAATCAAAATACAATTTTATATTAGTAAATAAATAATATACATTTTAAAATGCATTTGACATTTTAAAATAAATAATATTTTTAACTGTAGACTATTCAGAATATTGTAAAGATTTAAAGTGTTCCGAGTACTATAGTTCACTCTTTTCTAAAAAAAAAATTAAAACTAATATTTTAAAATAAATGTTATTGTGGTAAAATAGTGCAGCTAGGTGTTCGTGTGTGTGGCCTTTACTGCACAATACACACACATATATTAATATATAATTATATTACATTAATGGCAGCCATAAACATCCTGCAGATAACCTAATGAACTATATAACCTGTTTTAAGAATTATTTATTATTGTGTGCAAATGATTATTATTATTGATAGTTGTTATTATTGATAATATTATTATTTTTTTAACAACAGTGTAATTTATCATGTTTATGTTGCACGTTTTTGTACCAGCAATAGACATGTCTCTGTGTGTGTGTGTGTGTGTGTGTGTGTGTGTGTGTGTGTGTGTGCGTGTGCGCAAAATGTGTGTCTTCCCCTCAAATTGTGTGTTTGATGCAGCTCGGCAGAGGTGTTCTGGTCTGTCAGCTCAGCAAGGCTGCGTTCAGCACTCTGTCTGTGCCCAGTTAATGACCTTGACTCATCAGACTGGCAGACCCCAGCCTCCACCCACACACACACACCCACAAAGACACGCGGCAAGGACGTACACTCACACACGCTCTCACAAAATATGCTTTGAATCGTACACTTCACTCCCACCAGGCCTGAGGCCTGTCAAACAGAGGGAATGAAATATGACTAAGTCTCACAGTGCTTGTGCTTAAAACACATGATATCTCCGTCCTCTGAGACTTGACATTTGGAGTGCATTGCAGTCACCACTGGCTCATACTGTTTGAAAATATTGTGATAGATTGATTTTTGTAGATCTTAAAAAGGAATAGTTCACCTAAAAGTAAAAGTTCTGTCACCATTTACTGTAAGAATTTCTTTCTTACGTGGGACACACAATGTGAATAAGGATGGGGACTTTCAAGGACTCAAAAAGATTCAAGCACAATATTTCAAGTCCTCTCAAATCATTTTAAGGGTTTTTTTTGTGATAAACAGGCCAAAAATGTATTCTTTCTATACAATGAGTGAACTATCAACCATTGCAACCGGATCATGGAGTCATCATCAGTCTGAATCCACCCGATTCACGAATGAATCAAACCATATTTGTGAACTGGATCCTTCCTTCTATGTTCCACTGAAGAAAGAAAGTCTCACGGGTTTGGAACAACATGAGAGCGGGAAATTATGACAGGAACTATTCCTTTAATTTGCAGTTCAGCTGCAAAATTACCAGTTGCTCTTTTTATTCCCTGCTATTTTCAGTGCAAGTGTGATTGTGCACATGTGTGTGAGCTGAATAGTAAGTAATATTGTGTTTCTGTAGCTCACTGCAGCACGCTTGCTGCAGTCTCGTGTGTTTCCGCAGCTCCGATGGAGTTACTCCACACTCACACACACACACACACATAATATAAGTAAGGGGAGTTATGTCACAAAAAACAATGTTTATCTCATATCTCAAAATAAACTAGGATAGAGTCATCAGGAATGATCTTGTGGTTTGTGACTGACTGTACATTTATCCTGCCTGGTACACAGCTGCTTACTAAATAAATAAATGTAAATGAAATATTGATTGTATGATATGGAGTAGGAGAGGACATAAAACTAGCACAGCAACACAGGAAGATTTTTTTAGATGTTTTTTTTTTAAATAAGTCTCTTATGCTGCATTTATCTGATCAAAAATACAATAAAAAGAGTGATATTGTGAGATATTACTTTTTATTCTGACCCCATACTTTTCAACAATACTGTAAGACTGCAATTATAAGTTTAGCGATCAGTATTGTATAAATATTTGCCTGCAGAATGCTGTGACTGACTAATAAGAAGCATGTATTCCAGAGAGCTGTATAATAATTGGATGTAACATCTATTTCTTCATGTGCCATCCAGGATAAAACACCTACAACTATTGTATAAATGATAAAAAATTGTGACAAGAGCTGTAAAATCTAGTTCTTTAGGAGGAGCAATGCGTATAAGACTATATGTGTCGCGTACTCAGCACACCCGTACCTCTCATTCACATGAGCAGACCATTTCTCTCCGTTACCATGGAGACGAGGCTTAGCTGCATGAGGCAGAGACCTGGAAACCTGATGCATGATTCTCTCTCCCATACACACACACACACACACAATCTCCTAAACAGTTACAGTTTATGTCCTTTCAATGAATGATTCATTGAAGCTTTGTAGGTATATGATGTAAAGACAGTCTTGAATCTGTCTTATACGATTGGTTGATGAGACAGCGTTTTATTCTATTATGTATGTGTGTGTGTGTGTGTGTGTGATCAACATGACGTTTGCGACTACATCCGTTTGAGGAGCTGTCAGGAAATGGTGGGATTTTTTTGACAATCATTTTTTCACCCTCATGTTCTTCCAAACCTGTATGACTTTCTTTCTTCAGTGGATCACAAAAAGAGATGTTTTGAAGAATGTTCACGCTCCTCTTTTCCATACAAATGAACATGTACAATGATCATGAGCTGTCAAGCTCCAAAAAGGACATCATAACAGCACCATAATAGTAATCCATACGACTTGTGCACTATATATTTTGAGTCTTACAATAGCTTTATGTAATGCACAGATTGTCATTGTTCAAAACGTTTCATGGAATGACAGTAAATTATGACAGAATTTTTGTTTTTGAAGGAACTTTTCCTTTAAAGTTGTGATGAAACAGAAGTAGCGGAATATTTTCTTCTGTATCGTGACTTACATCCGAGTGAAACATATGTTGACGTTGCACTCAAAAATGGAGGCAGACCAACGTGAGCTTGCGGCTTTAAGCATACCTCACCAGAGAGAAGTCTTTCGTTTCATTAGTTGAACATTGTAAGGTCTTTTTTTAATGAAACATATGCATGGATGAATCTATAACATGCTTTCAAAAAATAGATTGGGTCAATTTTAAATCCACACTACCCTATGGTCAAGTGTCATCTTTTATGTCAGCCTGTCATTATTATCCTTATTAACTCACACACTTAAAACTTTCTAATCTCCTCAGTTGTTGATGAATTTTGTAATTTCCAGACACGGCATTGCTTCCTGACCTCTGTCTCCGTATCATTGCCTCCCAGGCCGCCGAGGAACCGCATGCTGGAGAAGATCAGGAGGAAAATATCTTTCCCGGAACCAATTTCTTGGCCGTAGCTGACATCAGCCAGGTACATTCAATTAAAAGCACATTTCAACCCACACACTCACTCCAGCTCGTAACGTAAAGGTCATTTCACAGCCTGGTGTCCACCCTGAGGGTATCAGCCCCTATCCACTGTTTCCTACTTCCTACTCCCATTTGCATTTTGACCCAACTACAAATGCCCATTCTCCACGTCTCCTCCTACTCGGATATATTGGCCATCAATGGCTCAGTGCTCCAATAATGAGATTTTCAGAGCCAAAGGGTGAAGGAGAACATCGTTTTCTTTAATTAACGAAGACCAGAGAATGGATGAGAGTGTAAAATATCATTCATGGGCTTGAGAAAAAATCTAATTACAATGTGCCTGCTAAATGTGCCTTTCAGTGAATTGATATTGAAGGGGTGTGGTGCGTATTGCCGATATTTCTCTCTTTTTTCCGTTCAGGAATTCAGGCTTGCTCAAGCATGCACACAGAGACATAAGCCCCTTATATTTACTGCTAACAAGCAGTGCAGGACGCCCCGCGTATGGGGCATCAGGCCGATTCTCTCACTCAGTCTTACAAGGGCAAGGCGTCAGTTAGCACCAAAATAGCATGGCAGTCATTAGACGGGAGTTGGAAGCAGGCAAATTTGTGTTTTTCTCACAGGCTTTTGTGGAAGGTGCTGGGAAAACGAGTGTTTAAATGAGAATAAAGAATCATGGAGGGGGTTGCGTTTCAAATCACATGAGCTGTTCCACAGTGACCCCTTTTGGTCTGAGAGGGAACATCTTCCACAGATGAAGCTCAGTTGGAACCGATCTCTGGTTAACAGGTTTTGCGGTGGAAGGAAATTGTTTTGTGTGGATATGCTGAAGGTGATAATTGTTTGCAGATGTTTGCCGTTAGAATAAAGATTTGTATGGTTGGATTTTGAGAGGTTCGCATCAGAGATGCTTTGAAAATATAATATTTTGTTACAGTCCTGGGCTGCATTTCCCAAAAGCATCGTAAGCCTAATCGTAGAGATTTATCGTAGAGACCATTGGTGGCAATTGTTCTATGATCAACTTAGGCTTACTATGCTTTTGGGAAACTCAGCCCTGGTTGTCAAACTCAATGTTAGCATATAATGTGCTTTTTCATCATTCAGTACTTGAGTCTTTTGCAAACTGGAGGCTCCCTGTCAGTGATTTTCAACTTGTTTGACTCTGAGGGCCCAAATTGTCTAAGACAGTATTCAGTAGTAGTGGCAATTGATTAAATTGTAATTATTTTTCAGGTTTCAATAACTGAATGTTTTTTATTTTTATAAAGCAATTAATTCAAATGAATTTTCCAGTCATTCGTGATCACGAGATTTTTCTTTTAAATAGTTTTTACTTACAATTAGCAATTTCTCTGCAATTTATATCTAAAAAAATATTTTAAGAACAGAACTAGACCAAATGTATATATTTTTTAGGATTTTAATAATTTATTTCAGGCCTAGAAATCACACTTTTAAATGTCCCCTTATATATCTGTTTTCCAAGACCATGGGAACTCGGGCCCTTAAATAAAAAATGGCAGTTGTTTAGAGAATTAATTAAAATAAGAAAAAAATATGTCATTTTACATTTTAATTTTTAGCTGTTTTAGCTTATTTTAAAGTCATCTTGTGCCTCTCTGGTTGAGTACCCCTACTCTATGTGATTGTACAGGTATAAGGCAAGCATCACTTAGCACAAGCATTACTAGTACTCATACTTAAAGTTAGTGATTTGAACAACCCCCTAGCACTAAGTATTGAATCTTATCTTGTACCATTTGTGCCAATCATGCGGTTAGTACTTTTCTAAGTGATTTATATCTGGTACTGGTAGACAATAAAACTGGTGAAAAACAATTCCCACAGACTTGCATTGAAGGAAAGACCTGAGTCATATCTAGAGACCAAACAACTTGAAACCTGCCAGAAGACCCTAGCAACCTATCAGAGAGATTTTCATGACAAGTCCTACTGACTCTTTTTATTTTGACTCTCTAATTGTTTGAATGGCAATTAAGATTGCAGTTACGAGTCCAGGAATATAAACATTTTCCAAAGATTGAGAGCAATAAAATTTCAAGCACGTTGTGCAGCAGTTGCGTGTATCTAAGTGTTTTTTCGAGGTCTGGCATGTATTCGGTCCACTTGTAGTTTTCCCAACAACCAAATAAAGGCTACAGCTACTTAAGTCCAGACCCCGGTGAACAAGCTCGCTCTCTCTCTCTTGGACTGCAGGCATGAATCACTGCCAGCTCCTAAAATGTCATTCCTCCATGTCTCCAGTGCCTCAGCTTTGGCTCGGCCAGTTCTGATGGAGCCATAAACTTCAAACGGGCCCAGCGCCCGACTGGCAGAATGCATTTCTCTCTCTTTTTCCTCTGGCAGCCGGCCACTGGAAATGAGCTAATCGCTCCTTACACAGACCTCCCTGAGTCCAAGCCAAAGGAATCTGAACATTATCCAAACCAATGACCGAAATGTTGAAAGCTGGCTCGCGGATCCAGCGATGGAATTATACAAGACAGACGTCCCCTTTTCACTCCAGCCTCCCCTTCTGTTAAGACTGTAACGACCACTGTGAAATTGTGCTCATGCTAACATATGTTTGCCATTACCGCACGGTTCACGGTGTGTGCTTTTATTTGCTGTCATTTGTGTTGAAAGGTAAATGTCAGATCCAGTGAGCCGTCAGGGATATTTTTGCCGTAATGGATTGTCAAGTCTCTTCAGAAAGCCTTATGTTGGCAGATATATATCATAAAACTGCTAAGACTTAATTTTCCCGAATGCTGTGTTAAATTCAGGAAACACACTGTGGACTTCCAGACTCCCCTATAGAGCTCAACGGGCTTCCGCCTCCTCCAGCTGCTCTGTATCACGGCCCAGCGTTTCCTCCACAGCCTTCCCAGTCAACCCATCTCACCGAGCCCATCCTGAGCACCATCCAGCAGAGAGAGACCCTGGAGAACAGGCTGGTGGATTGGTGAGGCTCTACTATCTGAACACATTTCATCTGCTGCACAGTTCTAAGCATTAAATTAAAATGTTATTGATAAATATTTTTTTTATTATTATCACATTAAGCATAGAACGCATAGAAACCTGAATAAAAAGTATTGTGGTTTCTGCAAAAAATATTATTTTTAATACATTGATCATGTGACAGGATCATATTATATTATAATAATATTTCACAATTGCGCAGTTCGGTACAACAGGAAAAAGCAACAAATCTCCAATGCTAGGTTTCTTTCATTGATTTTGAACAGACAGTATTGCAAATTACAGTTTGTTCCAATTAGCGCATTTAGTCCCCCTGAGGTAGTTGGTACAGTACAGACTCCTTCTGTGTATTAAGCACTAAGTAAATAGAATGCACTCTTGCATAGGTCATATTTTTTGGTAGGGGTGATAAAAAACAAAAGGTATTTAGTCACAATCAGCTACTAAACTGATGTAGAATATGGTCATGCTGAATGAGGCATTAATATGTGCTTTATAAGTACTAATAAACAGCCAATTTCCTAGTAACATACATGCTAATAAGCAGCTAGTTAATAGTGAAAATTGGACTCTAAAGTGTTACCAAAACAAAACCTTGTGCTTTAATAAAATAAAAAAACAAAATAAAAAAAACAGGATGCCGGTCCTGGTTTTATGGAGCACGTCACAAAAATGAATCGAAAGCTCTTGCCTGCCGTCTGAACTCTTTTTTTCTTTTTTCTTTTTTTTGAGTTGGTGCATATATCGTCTCTTCTTCTTCTGCACTTTTTCCACGTGCACCCCCTTCTGGATTGGAGTGTGGATCGCCTCCGCCTGTGACGGACTGTATTCGTCGTCTGACTTTATGCACCGAACACTGACGTCTGTACCGTGACCGTTCGGGACGAATACATGTACCGGTTGTGCTCAGCCCCTCTACTCCTCTACATGACACTACTGTTTTGTCATTTCTGTCATAGGGTGGAGCAACAGCTCATGGCCAGAATGATCACTGGAATGTTCCCTCAGCCCGCCCAGACTGATCCAGCCAGCCAATCAGAGCCGGAGAATAGTGTGACATCAGACATAGGTGACTATATGTAATTTTTGTATTGCACCTTTAGATCTCACAATGATAATCTCTTAATTATCTGTTTAATTTTGTACACTTTGGAGGATAGGGGCTTCTTTACCATCTATAAAATAAGTAATGTGTGTTAAACACATTTGAAAGCTCCCAGTTTACAAGCTTTAGAAGTTTGTCGGTCTGCGTTTCAACCGTCATACGTCTTCCCCGATGTGTCTGGTCAATGTTAAAAATCAACAACACAATCAATAACGCATGACACAAACCAGCAAGAATGATCCAGCTGCACCAGGTTCCAGTCTACAAGCTCATAATTTTGATTCATAGCGTCTACGAATGCGAGCTGCGCATTTGTCAAGTGTGTCAGCGCGCAGCAAGATTGTATTTCCTCATTAAAGCACGATTGCTTGTGCTCAGCCCCTCTACTCCTCCTCCGCTCCATCCTTCCCTCTCCGTTGCGTCACTTCTGCTCAGTTGGCGCGGAGGTCCTGCCTCATTAATTCTCGCTTTCGTTTAATAGAAAGATCAATGATGTATCAAATTTGCAGAGGAGGCTCGCGGCAAACTGTCGTCAGCATATTCACAGACTGACTGGACTCTTCCTCCGGTAGAGGAACTGTGTTTGTGTTTGAACGGAGTCTTTCCCAAGACAAAAGGAAACGAGAGCCCTGCCAAGAATGGCAGTTCGGTACATTCGTTTTTTAATAGCACCGGTCCAAAATGCTTACGGGTGCAAGAATTCAGAATAGGCTGGGTGAGAGGTAAAGCGGGTCTCAAATTGGATATTAGAAATTACTTTGCTGGCAAACTCAAATTTGAAGTGCTTCAAACTTCAGAATATTGTGGAAATGCCAGTATTGTGCATGGGTTATTATTATTTGGATGCACATTAAGAGTTTTAGCTTTTTTAATTGATGTGAAATTGTAAATATTAGCAATGCTCATAAAAGTGATGATAGGTCAGACCTCTGGCCTAGTTGTTTCAAATCCAGGTTTGAATCCGGGACTGTGTTTGTCCTGATCCCATTACCCAAAGCACATTGCAATTCTTTTAAACCCCTCTATTGTCTTTGTCAGTAAAAACATGGCAAAAAGCTTAACCAGCATTTAGAGCTGTATACAATATATATAATAAATATACAGTTTAATAACCATTTCTTATAATTTATCTAATTATTATATTATATTCATTAATATTGCTTTCACATTTTATGGTGAATTTTGAGTAAACATTGTCTAAAATAAGCTTTTGTTAAATTTCAGCAGTTGACGGTTCACTAAGCTCCACCCTTATTGGTTACTGTTACTTAATCAGACAAGCATTCCTTTGGAATAAACTCCTGATTTTTGTGGTTTTTAGTATAAAAAAGTGAAATATATGCATATTATTCTTAAGTGGGCTGGAATGAGTTGTAATTACTGAAAAGTATTTTATCTGATGTTTTTTTTTTCATTGAAATAATTTGATAAATGATACAACATCATGATTATGTATCAGAATGTATGCCAATGTTTTTCACGTCATGCAAAACAGTTATTTTAGTTTTACTATTATAGTATTTATTCATAATTTGAATTAGCTTTGATTTTGATTTTTTCATTTTTTTCATTTTCATTTAGTTTTAGTAATTATGTGATTTTTTTTCATTATTTTTTTAAATCTTATACATTTTGGGGTTTTTAAAATGTCTATTTAGCTTTCATTTATTTTTTTATTTAAACAACTGTTATTTATTTTTTATTTAACAATAACGACACTTATGTGAAAATGATTAGACGGCATCAGTTGCTGTTTGTATTGGTCTGTTAGTTTTAGTAATTGTGTTATGTGCTTTTGTCATTTTTATTAGTTTTAGTTTTTGATTATTATTTATTTAGCTTTATTTTTCTTCTTCACAATAGCAACACTAAAATGAAGAAGGCAACAGCTGCTAATGTTTTTAAATATCAGCATTGAAAATGTGTTTTAGTTGACAACTTCTATGCATGTCGAACATCCATGTGCCATATCCACCAGGTAATCTTCCTCTCTCTGTGTGTTTGTGTGGCAGTGGAGGCTGCAGGCGGTGGTGGTCTTCAGTTGTTTGTGGACACAGGCGTACCAGTGGACTCTGAGCTCATAAGACAATGTGTAAATGAAGTACTGGCTGAAACCGTTGCTGTAATGCTGGGACAGAGAGAGACAGAGAGAGCACCTACTGCCCCTGTCCAAACACAGGGTACTCAGGAGGTACTGGAGTCTAAAACACTCTCAATTGTATGGAAGCTTGTTTCCACCACGGAATAAATAGATTTAAAAAAAAAAGAGTCATTGCAACTTTTTAGCTCACAATTGTGAGAATTTCTGACTTTATAACTTGTTATACATTCACAATAGCGAGAAATAAAGTCAGAATTGTGAGATATAAACTTACAATTGTGAGAAATAAAGTCACGAAATAAAATTGTGAGATATAAACTAGTGATTATGAGTCCGTAAATTCTTTTTCTCAGAATTGCGAGTTTATATCTCGCGATTCGGATTTTTTAGCTCGCTTTTGCAAGTTTATAACTCACAATTGTGAGAAAAAAGTCAGAATTGCAAGTTTATAACTCACAATTCTGAGAAAAAAGTCAGAATTGCAAGTTTTTATGTCACAATTGTGAGAAATAAAGTCAGAATTTTTAGTTATTTCTCTGAATTTCCAATTTATATCCCGCAAATTTATCTGACTTAATTTCTCGCAATTGTCAGTTATAAAGTGAGAATCGCAGATACAAATTTACAATAAAGAGAAAAAAGTCCAAATTGTGAGGTAAAAAGTCGTAATTACCTATTTTTTTTATATTTTTTTTTTATTCCATGGTGGAAACAAGTTTCCATATATTTGTCCGTTATGATGATAATACCTTAAATACCGGGTAATGATGTAAAAAGATGTGATGATATTGTGCTAATATTGCAGGAGGTTACTACGGTACCAACACCGGCACCCACTCCTGAGCCCAGCTTGAAAGAGCCGCCATCTCCTGTCAGAACTCCTGATCTCTCCGAACACCTTTCTACAGCTCTGTCCCCCAAGAAAACCCATCAGGAATCTGCTTCACCAGGTCTGACGATGATTTCTATGAACATAATGAATCACTCGCCTTATACATGCTGCCAACAGACACATCAGTCATTTGTAAAGCTGTTAAGCACAGTTGTTCACACACATCAGTCAGCACTACAACCATTCTGCCTTTGTTTCAGTACCAGATAGAATTCCTGTGGGCACACCGAATACCACACCAATCCTGTCTCCCACCAGGGTGGACACACCCTCTCCTCCTCCAGCCAATCAGAGCCCAGAGTCAGCCACCCCATGGGGAGGCACAGAGCTCCCCCTGGAGGAGGAAGAACTGCAGAGCGAGAAGCAGGAACAACAGCCAGAATCTGTGTACGTCTAATTACCACATTTTCATTCTTTCATCTGTTGGTGTTACATTAAATATTAAAGCAAAGCAAATAAACACACACTAATATTATTTGTGCAGAAAAGCAAGGGACAGAATCAAAAGCTAGTATGTTTCACGCATGGAGTCTTGTTTGATTTGTTAATAGTGAAACAGTTTACCTTTTTCATTTTGCACTAGAACTTGGGGTAGTATGTCTACCTCTAAATGTTGGCCTGGCAATGAATTATTAAAGATGTGGTATATAGGCCCACAGTGCCACGTGCTGTTCAAAACAGTCAATATATGACTAATTCAAGAAACATGGGACAAAACAACATCTCCGATTTGAAAAGAATGATCAGTAAAAAACCCAAATATATAATTTCATTTTATTTTATCTTTATTTTATATAATTATTATATAACATCATCTCTCACTACCTCTAAAATATCCTGTCTTCAGTGCTTTATGTACAATAAGATATATATTGAATTTAAGAAAAAGGCATGTATATATACATATTTAGATTCATATATATATTGTATTTTTCTATATTTAATTTCACCTGCTAGGGGTTCAACAAGGTCACACAGACTCCAATTAATGTTTGTTTTTTTAAACGTATTTATTTGCTTACTTGTTTATTTATTTTTAAACTGTACTCATATTTTATGTCTCACAACTATGATGTGTTAACTGTCATCCAAATTCTAAATAAATAGTTTAGAATCTTTAGATAATTGCTCTTATTTTAAGTCGGTATTAGTAGCTATCAACACACACACACAAAAAAAATAGTATCTGCATTTAGTTCATGTCTAATATGTAAACTTTTGTCAACACCATTTTCTCTGGGATGCTGGTGACAATTCAATAGAGTGAGCAGAACATCAGTTTGAAACCGTCCTATCATCTCAATTAACTCATTTAGTGAAGTAAATGCTAGATTTGTTCATATTTTTGGTAACATGCGTTTTGCACATTTTGGTAACAAAATGTTCAATTATTACTTAAAAATATGGTAACACTTTACAATAAGGTTCATTAGTTAACTACCTTAGTTAACATGAACTAAGAATGAACAATACATCCACAGCATTTATTAATCTTAGTTAATATTAATTTCAACATTTACTAATACATTATTAAAACCAAAGGTTGTATTTGTCAACATTAGTTAATGCACTGTGAACTAACATGAACAAACAATGAACTGTATTTTTATTAACTAACATTAACAAAGATGAACTAATTTGGTAAAAAATGTATTGCTCACTGTTAGTTCATGTTAGTTAATACATTAACTGTTAACTAATGAACCTTATTGTAAAGTGTTACCATATTTTTAAGTAATAATAGACAATATTTTTGTATCTTACATTACTGACCCATATTGAGTCATAGCAAAGCAGTGTAATTTAGTGTTTCATGACTATTGTCTATCCTCTGAACCTTTGGAATTAAAATCTCCTGCTGCTACTGCACCTTAAAGACTTCTGACTGTATGTAAATCACAATTTCCTTTTTGCATTGTTTTTGTTACTAATTTTTAACTTCCATGTCTTCTATGTCAGTGTAGACAGTGTAGGAATATCTGCCGCACACTAACACCCTTCATCTCTCTGACACGCAGTGTGATGTCAGTAGCCCAAGATGACGATGCAGAAGAACCAGTCATCCCTTCATCTTCTCCGCTCCCCTCCAAACCAGCGGCTCCCCCACCTCCTCTTCCTCCTGCCGCCACCCCTGACTCCTCTTCCTCCTCCTCCTCCTCCTCCTCCTCAGAGGAGAGCAGCACTAGTTCCAGTGCGACTGTCACTGAGGCTGAGATGCCAGCCAGACACATCTCGGAGGGAGAGCTGCTGCTCACTCACGGCCAGATGGCAGCAGTCAAAGGTACACGATCGGTCCAACACACACTCACACAGCCAGAATGATCCAAAGCCTCACTGTCTATGTAAGCAGATGCCTTCTAAGAACAAAATTGACATTTATGAATGACTGATTTGAAACACTCTACATGGGCAGTGTCTCACAAACCCACAAACTAAATGTATTATTTCATTATACACATATATGCACTACTGGTCAAAAGTTTGTAATAGTTCGATTCTTAAAACGGTAATATTGGTCAATATTATTGCAACTTAAAAAAACTGTTTTATATTTAAATATATTTTAAAATGTAATTTATTCCTGTGATGGCTGAATTTTCAGCATCATTACTCCAGTCTTCAGTGTCACATGATCCTTCAGAAATCACTCTAATATGATGATTTGCTGCTCAGGATACATTTATTATTATTATCAATGTTGAAAACAGTTTTTGCTGCTTAATATTTTTGTGGAAAACTGAGATACATTCAGGATTCTTTGATGAATTGAAAGTTCAGAAGAAAAGCATTTATTTGAAATAGAAATCTGTTGTAACATTTTAAATATATTTACTGTCACATTTGAGCAATTTAATGTCCTTGCTGAAAAAAAGCATTCAATTCTTTTTTTCTTTTTTTCTTTTTTTTCTTTAGTTAGTTACTTACCATAAACTTGAATTGTAGTATAATATCACAGTTTCCACTAAAATGTTAAGCTTTTAAACATTGATAATACGAAATCAGGACATTGGAATGATTTCTGAAGGATCATGTGACACGGAAGACTGGAGTAATGATGCTGAAAATACAGCTTTGCATCACAGGAATACATTCAAAAATATATTCAAATAGAAGATCCGTTATTTTAAATTGTAATTATATTTCATAATATTACTGTTTTTATTATATTTTTGATCAAATGAGTGCAGCCTTGATGAACATAAGAGACTTCTTTCTATATATATATATATATATATATATATGAATGAATAAATATGAATGAATAAATATATATTCCATTGTATTTAATTTACCCTGTAGTGTTCTGATGATCCCTAAATGTGTTGTTTTTTTTCCTCCCCAGTTCTGGAACAGGAAGGAGTCCTTCTGCCTAATTTGATTACCAGCCTGAACAGCTCCCTGCATGGAGTCCAAGACATGGTGAATGTTTGAATGAAATGAGTCTTAGTAACAGACCCAAACACTTGTGTCTTACCTCACCATTTATTAAACCGAATGGAATGAAATAATGAGACTGACATGGCTAAACATGAACTGACGATTTCAGCTTTGGGTTTGAGCTTTTAGCCAAAGGTTGGAGGTTCAGTCTCAATGAGAACTGGGGAGACAGCCAGTAACAGTTTTTGCTGATTTAACAATCATCTGTCATGATTAGCATTGTGGAAAACACTAAATCTGATCAGAATTTCCAAGTCATTTTGGATGAAAGTGTTTTGGAAATGTGGGGAGGGAAAAAACTCATACATTGATACAATTCATTACGTTGTGCAATAAAACTAATACCACACAGATTTTCCAGATGTGCATAGATCAAATGAAATGCACTGGTTTTATACAAACCTTTTGGTTTTTCTTTCAGGATTATGATCCGCCCAGTGAGGGTCAGGTGATTAGAGCTCCTCGCCTCCTTGCTCATCATGATCCCGTCCTGTCTCTGTTGGCCAGGATGGAACGTGGCCCTGTTAACCAATCACAGCAGCCAGAGGTATCACATGACTCGTCTGATTCAGTGATGATGTTTGGTTCTTTTGAACTGGTTCTTTTTAATGGCCCACTGAAGTGTGTTGAAACGCGCAGCCTTATTCAATGTGTTGACGTAATTTCCACTGAAATAGGAAGACAGGGCGGGACATATCGAACAGCTCCTCCCCTTTTTTTTTTAAATGGCCTATAGTGTTTTGTTTATATCACTGCTCTGCCAGAGCCGTTGACCTCGGTTTTTCTCCTCTATCTCCTCTATATCGCTTTAAAATCTTTAGCATTCTGTGCAGAATTCAAATGGAATGATTCCCCATCCACTATATAGTGCACTCTGTGCCATTCACCATGTTAAATATATACCAATTGTGTGAACAAGTGACCGATTTTAGCCAGCTTAAGCATCTATTTATAGTGTAGGGGGCGGGACACTTTAGATTCTAGAGAGCATTTGATTGGACAGAAAATCGGATGAGAAGCTGAAGTGCAGAGTGATGTCATCAAAGTCATTGATCCATATGGGCGGAAGTGAGAGACTGTAAGATTTGAATGCTTATATCATCTAAATGCACATTTTTGGCAATGTTTTGGAGCTTATTAGCTTATAGATAACAGTAAGATTAACATTTTCATACTAAAATGCAAAAAAACTTCAAATTTGATTTCATGGGGACTTTAAAGATTTGGTCACATATATTCGGAGAACGTTTGTAAATTACTCTATAATAAGGGCTGTACCTGTGAAGTTGGTGATGTGTAACATAAACCAGGGATCTTCAGACTTTTTGATGGTAAAATCCCCCAAACATAAAAGCAGCAATGTGTTTTTATGTGTGAAGACTCATTGATACTGGGGAAAAAAATCGTAAAGCATTTGAAATATTATGTGAAGTGTAATCTTATTTAATATTAAATATCCAAAAAAATTACACAATATATCTTTTATAATATTTACTCTATATAAAATATTTACTTTATATTAAAATTGACTTTATATTAAATATTTTTCTGCCCACCATTAAGTCTACTGTTAGATGTATAAACAAAACTGTGGCTCTCAGTTGAAAAAAATTATTGTCATTAATCTCATGATTTCTGACCAGTCTTTAGAACTTTATAATTATTATTGTTTGTACACTTGTGTATTATTTTTCTCGTATATTGTGTATTATGTTTCTTCAACCCCTAGTTCAGAGCATTATTTCCTGTACTGAAGCTTTTTATCCATGTTAATCATATCTCATTGAAGTATTGCTAGTTTCGCTCTTATCCAGCAGATGGCGCTAGAGGATGTGTTCAAAAAGATGCTCATGGTAATGGATCTCTCTTTCTCAGAGATGGTGGGAGGAGGAAAGCAGTGGAGAGGTCAGTGAGGGTCAGAGACCTCTGCTGACGGCCACCGAGCAGAGTGTGATGACCGGACACTCGCTCATAGATCAGCAGAGATGCACACACTCCAGAACCACAGAGATCTCACCTCACTCGACGCTCACGTCACCTGGACAAGTGCTCGCTGAAGTCACGGGTATAAAAACATCACTCAGACATCACTCTTTTACCATAGAAAATAAATAGATAAAACTTCACATAGAATTTATTGACTTTTTTACGTCACATGCCTTGACAGTCGAGCCAGTGTGCCGCGTTAAAGGTCTCTATGTTTGACGCATGTACTACAAACATATAAACCTCATCTCACTTTTTTATATTGTTTTTCCTGTCACCATTAATCGTTTTATTGTCCGTCATATTTCTCTGGCCATTTGGGTGGCCACGTCTCTTTCTTGTTCGCCTTTGGCGGTGTTACTGGTCCTCCGCTGGGACGTCTCTAATGGGGCATGTCTCACACTACCCGTGTTATGTGGACGCAGGGAATTGAGCTGTTTTTGCTTCAGGTTTTGTGTGTGAAAGAGCGAGCTGAGGCTGACACAGGGGAAGCCAGGTGGTCTGAATACTTCATCAGAACTCCTGCTCAGGGAACCGGGCGGAAATGAATCCCACTCCCACTCTGAGCATCCTCTTACACAGCCTGTGAACGGCGTCCAAACACAACCGCAAAGACTCTCCCCTGCTTATTCTCTGCTCGCTGTCTCTTCTCCTGCTAAAGTAACAGATTAATTTAAAGTAGAGACTGACTAATATATATATATATATATATATGTAGTTTTTTAATTATAAAAACTACAATTCCATCAAATTCAGACAAAAATATAAAGTTTGGGATCGGTTAGATTTTTTAAATATTATTGAAATTTAAAATTTCTATTTGAATATATTTCAAAATCTAATTTATTCCTGTGACGCAAAGCTGAATTTTCAGCATCATTCCTCCAGTCTTCTGTGATCCTTCAGAAATCATTCTAATATACTGATTTGCAGTTAAAAAAATATTTATTATTATTATCAATGTTAAAAGCAGTTGTGTAAAAAAAAATTCAAGATTCTTTGATAAATAGACAGTTCAAAAGAACAGCATTTGTTTGAAATAGAAAGCTTTTGTAACATTATAAATGTCTTTACAATTTAATGCATCCTTGATGAATAAAAGTATTAATTTCTCTTTTTTTTTATTCTTACTGACCCCAAACTTTTACAAAATATTTCAATTTCAGATAAATGCTGTTTTTAAAAAAATATATCTTAAAAAAATTATTTTGAAAATAATTTATTAATTCTTTGTGGTTTTGTCTAACTGTTAAACTGTTAAATGTTTCCCATAGGTTGAGTTTAAATGAATATTGGCCTAGCTCTTATTAAATAAACATCATGTTAATAATACATTAATAATAATACATTATTATGGAATTATAAAATAATTTTCTCAATTTTCTGACCGCTCATCAAGAAGGGAATTTTCAAATAATTATCTACATTGTGATATCTGCATAATTCCATTATCATTATTATTATTATATTTAAATCGGCCGGAGATTACACATCAAGAAGGAAATTTTAAGAAAGAAAATTATTATTGCTAGTAATAAACACTCAATTACATTAAATAACTTTTAATATTGTTGTTGAAGTTATATATATGGTTAAGTTTTGCGATCGAATTGCTCAAAAAGGTATTTTTAAAAAATGTTATTATTTCTTTTGGGCTATGTCTAACTGTTAAGCTGTATGTTTCTGACAGTTTACCTGAATATCCGTCTAGCTCTGATTGGGTAAAAACCGTGAATTTTAGTGATGAATAAAGTCCGTGTTGGACTTTTTTGGAGTCAATATTAGTTTCGTATCATGTTTCAAAACTAAAACAGACTGTCCAAATCCTCACGCTAAAAAGAAACCTATGTAAGTAAATAAAAGTTATTAAGCAGAGATGCTTTGGAAAACACTGGCCGGCGTTTAAAATGTTTGCTGTTAAATGTTTAGTGTACTGAGAGCATCTGCAGTCCAAAAGTGTGTGGACAGTACATCTAAAGTTATGAGTCCCGGGCAACAGAACACCGGTGTAGATCCCGAACCTCTTCCTGTGTTGGCCTAAACCAATATTTACTTTAAGCCAAGATCGCTCTGCTCACAGTAAAAAGAGCCTCCGTGTTGCCTAGAGACTAGTGCTGCCAAAGAAAAAACACACTCCCCAGCTGCATGAACAAGAGGTCATCCTTGACGGAGTGAGAATGTAATGCTATTTTGCTTTCCTCTTAACTGCAATAGAGTTCCCCTAACAAAGACAAATCAAAGCTGCAGGAAACATCACATTCAACCTGCTGAGAACACTGTTGAATGTACAAGCATGTTACAGGCTAGCAAAATATATGTATACATGACAAAGACTCAAATGATAGAGTTATGAACACTGTGGTATTTTTATTGAGTTTGTTGTTCTTGGGCGTTGAGCACAGATATCAAATCATACTGTACTTTGCATGCAGTCTGAGATATTCATATGTTGTATCCATGACAACCAGGTGCAGTGGTTGAGAACAGTGGGCTGTCAGTCAACCTCAGGTCATCGGACGAACAGAAAGAAGCTGAGGTTTATCATGTGATGACTGTCTCCTCCCCTCAGCTACAGGACACAGAACATCTGGCAAGTACAGCGACAGAGCCTGAATTATTTCTTTAAGTATAAGTTTGTGTTACAAACAGGAAGCACAGTTATAATAGCTTTCATTTATGCTAACTAACATAATTATGTGTGAATGTGACTTCCGTAATTAGACAGCAGGAAATAATATTGGACAGCTTGAATGTAACCATTAGGATTTGATTGGATTGTAAAAAGTGGGCTGTGATTTTTAAATTATTCTTTTCCTTTATCCGTGTGGCCTTGGTGACATCGGCAGAAAAATAGTTGAATAACTTAAGAAAGTTATCGCTTTTTATTAAAAGATAACTATTTCCACCAAAGGCATTAAAATGTGTAGGAAGGAGGGGTTCGATTTGGATTTGATGTTAATTTCATTATACAATGATTAATATTATGGTAACATTATGTTTTGGTTAATGTAATTGATCACTTGTCTAATGATAAAAAATATGATGGAATTTCATATATTCATATATTTTACACTACACGTCTCATATGCTCACCAAGGCTGCATTTATTTGGTCAAAAATAGAGTGAAAACTGTAATATTGTGAAATGTTATTACATTTTAAAAGAACTGTTTTCTATTTGATTTTTTTTAATGTAATCTATTGAATTTTCAATAGATTACATTTTTTTTTATGTAATCTATTGAATTTTGAAAGCTGAATTTTCAGCATCATTCCTCCAGTCTTCAGTGTCACATGATCCTTCAGAAATCATTCTAATATGCTGATTTGCTGCTCAGTGGCATCAGTTCACCAAAAGCCAAGGTTGACGTCATCTAATCTTACTCTCTAAGTACTTCACACAACTTTTTCCAGAACTTCAAAGATTATAAGTCTGAATATTATCCAATTTAAATTTTATTTTTGATGTGATGTGATGACCAAATCCTTCAAAGATTGTCCTCGTTTGTAAAACTAAAAGTTTCGCGATGTAGGAAAACTAACACTTGATGGAAAACAAAACTTTTCATTTTGAAATCAAAAAAGAAAATAAATTACCACTATATCCAGCAGAATAGTGACCAGCAATCACTATTATTACATTTAAAAATCTATTTTTTGTCAGTTTTTTGCACTGCAGCATGTAGGAAAAGTCACAAAGTCTCATGAAAAGCAAACTTTTCTTGAAATTGCGAATAAGAACTTAGTAAACTTGTGCTAAATATAACCTCATTTAGCATTTTAAGAGATACTGAGCAGATCTCACTACCGGTAACTTAAACACCTCTGATTGGTTATTGTTATTATTGACAGAAATCTGTGAGATTGGCCACAATACTCAACTCTGCAAAATCACATTTTAAATAGGCACATTGGCAGCGTCGTTGAACTCGCATGACAGGTTTATAACAACCAGATCTCATTAATTTACTTACTTTTCTGTTAATTATATGTGAAGCGTAGTAATATAACTATATTAATCATGCAATAAAAATTACTTGCATTTGACGCCCCTGTGCTCGAATAATGTAAAAGTGATGAAAAAACAGCATTTACGTGAAATAGAAAGCTTTTGTATGTAATGTTTAAGTCATTTAATGTGTCCTTGCTGAATAAAAGTATTCATTTCTTTCTAGAAGAAAACATTTTATATGGTATATTATATCTAGACAGATATCTCAGTTTCAGTAATTTCAATAACTGTTTCTTTCAATTTAAGAATAAAATTTGAAAATAATAGGATCAATAATTGAGCTTCTTGTCCTCAAATCCCACACACAAAAAAATCTTAGGCTTGTATATTCTAGATATTATTCCATTCATATGTACGAGTGGACCGTCTGTATGTGGTCTCTGGTTTCGCCCCTTAAATCTGATTATCTGAGCAACATTCCAGAAGCACTGGGACTTTTAACTGTTTGTTAGACTCTGCTTTTCTGTGTATGTTCCAGACAGACTGAGACTCAGCACTGTAGCACTTTTACTCGTGTGATATTGCTTACATCTGAGTGTTCCGCTAATTTCCGCTCAGGGGCGACCTCTGTCCCTGATTTTCTCTTAATCGCAAAAACAAAGTGTTCTCTTTAGTGGTGTGTGCAAACTCTTGAGACCCTCATTAACCCAGGATTCTCAGTCTGTAGCCCGCCCATATGTGGGGATTTACCCCCCTGAATGAGGGAGATTAAAACAATGTTTTTTCCCTCTGTTCCCTGTAAAATCCCTCTGCATACAGTGTCCACCAGACGCCCCTCTCCTCCGCTATTGTCCTAGTCTCATCTCTTCTCATTTTTTGTGTTTTAGAGGTCCCAGGCAGCACAGGCGGTTCATAGGCCTGCACCAATCCTGGTGAGGCAGTACGAAGACAAAGAGGAACCAGGTACAAATACATGTGTCCACACAAAATCCCTAATGCTTAAAGACCCCATTAAGTCAAACTTGGTCTTAAAAATGTCTGTTTTCTGCAACAAAAAAAATTGTAAAATGAACATTTTGAACATATACACATATACTTTTGCAGTTTTTCTCTTATGGAAAAACAAGCAAAATATATTGATGACTCATCTTGCACTACATAGATTTTTGTCCAATCAGATGCTCTCTAAAATGAGAGTTTCTCCTCCAATGTCATCTGACACATCTAATAAGTAACAAATAATGTATTATAGCTAGGATGTAACTAAAGCCATACAAATAAAAATAGAATGAGTGCTTGGAAATGTCCCCCCAGAACTTAACACTAAAGGAAAAAGACAACTGCAACAAGTCAAACAGTTTCCTGGGGTCTTTAAACATGGGCCGCTAATCCGAGTGTCTGTTAAACACTATTGTTACAGCTACGTTTCTGAACATTTTGTTATAAATTTTGGGTTTGTGACTTATTTTATGATGAACTCCTCTTGAATAATGTGTCTGATTAAATAGCTTTTTCAGATGGGGTTTTTCTGAATGTATTAAAAACACAGTATTAAATGGGTAAATGGTATGCTTAGGAGGTACAGTAGCTAGGGTCTTCTAGTAATTACTGACTGACTCAAGTTAAAAGAGCCCAACCTCTATAAATGACTTGGGTTCCTAGCTCAATGTAAATCAATGAATGTGCCTCAATGTAAATCAACGTGTCATTCGTGTCTGTGTCACAAAGCATGCAGGACGAGTTTGGCTCAGCCTCACCTCAGTAAAATTGTTTTCTTTGCAGCCTCTAGATGGCAGTGCACCTTTAGGGCAACAGTCTGCATTGTTCTGTTGTCTTGGTCAGAGCATGATTGTCCACTTCTATCTGAGGTGTGTGTCCTCTCGTCTGCGCGTCAGGGATGCAGAGATGCTGGAGTCAGCTTTAAAAACTTCAGTCAGGTGTGAAGGGGCACAACAGAAGACAGATATCTTAGTGACAGCAGCCGCTGAGATGGCATATGCATCGTTTAGTTTGAAGGTTAGGACCACTTGGCATGGCTATATATAAAATGAACTTGTTTCTGGTGTAGACATACTCCCTCCTTAGTATAACCAGGCCATTTATGCAAAATAAGCTGCCATGGTTATGATGCCACAACCATCAACATATGTGCACACATGTATAACACATGTAACTCTAAATGGCTGTTTGTGATGTAAGAAACAAGTGTTGTATGTGTGCAGATGCAGGACAGCACTGCAGATTAGACATAATGAAATCTGAGCTGAGAAAGCGTTCTCTCTGCCCTGTGCTTTTTATTAAGTCTTCTATAAGAGAACATTGTGAGCTCTAGTACTCGTCCTGAACTGATTACCCTAATTCACTGACCAAAAACACCTCTATCTCAACAGCTGACTATTAAATCTATCTATCTATCTATCTATCTATCTATCTATCTATCTATCTATCTATCTATCTATCTATCTATCTATCTATCTGTCAGTCTGTCTGTCTATCTATCTATCTATGTATCTATCTATCTAGTATTTGTCTATCTATCGTTCTGTCTATTTATTTATTTGTCATTATATCTATCGTTCTGTGACTGTCTATCATCCTTCTATCATCTATCTATCTATCTATCGTTCTGTCTATCTATTTATCATTATGTCTATCCATCTATCTATCTATATCTGTCGGTTGTTCTATCGTTCTTTCATTATATCTATTTGGCATTATATCTATTGTTATGTCTATCATCTATCCATCTATCTATCGTTCTATCTATCATTATGTCTATCTATCTATCTATCGTTCTGTCTATCTATTTGTCATTCTATCTATCGGTCTATCTATCTATCTATCTATCTATCTATCTATCTATCTATTATTCAATCTATCTATCTATCTATCTATCTATCTATCTATCTATCTATCTATCTATCTATCTATCTATCTATCTATCTATCTATCTATCTATCTACCTATCTATCTATCTATTAGTGGTGTCAACAATAATCGATTCGGCGATGCATGCATCGCAGTGCGGGAAATGTACGATTCAGCATCGATGCGGCAAAGTGCCATAATCGATTATGTCACTGTTTATTTTCTGGCCTTGGACAATAAAGTTTTGAAGTTTCAATTACTTCCGGGGGCATAATAACAACAATAAAGATGGCTGAGGCCAGGGGCGTCGTCAGCCGATTTTGCCGGGGCTTCAGCCCCGAATGTTTTGAGTGCAGCCCCGAATGTATTTTGAAAAGTCGACTGACAAATATGAAACCGGACAATAGCCTTTGTAAACCCCCGAAATCATAAGTTGCCTTATTTCATTGTGCTTTGGCTTTGCTGCTGTCTCTGACTGATGATTGTTGAAATATGTGTCTCTCACACAGAGACGCACCACGTGAGTGATTTCAGCCTATACTAGAATATCTCCAGGATCTGCGCGCAACAGCAAACAATCTCACAGTAATTAAAAAATATATATATATAAATAACGCAGTCAGCACCGCCGCACAGTCCTCTGTCAGACCAGATGTTGTCAGGCTATATGTCAGTAAAACTCAGAAAAACGAACTTTCCTCTCGTGTCAGCCGTGTGCTCGCGGCGCGCACTCTTCAATATCACGCGCAAATGCGGCGGGCCCTGTATCACGCAAAAGAAACTACGAGCATGTACCGTCGTGTTCTGTCGTCAGTTAAGTATTGAAATAACCAAAAGGGAGATTAAAGCTGCGTCAAAACTCCTGCGTCAAAACTCCTAATGTTTTTTAATTTTGTGACCGAAAATGTGAAAAATACACTAGCCTAAATGATCGTTCATGACATTCTTTTAAGTATAACCCAATTTGTCTAGATCTGTAATATTATTTCCTTTGTATAATTAGCTTGTCTTTGTTTTAAATTATGTTGTTTTTTTATTGTTAACTGCTGCGCAGTCATGTGATTTAGTCAGCTTGATTAACATTATTACAATGTATTCCACAGATGTTCTTTGGTAATTACAGAAACTATAAGCACAATTCATAAGTATAAATATATATATTTATAAAATTTATAAGTATATATATATTTGTATGGTCCTCGAATGTGTTCGAATTTTTCACCAGCATCAGCCTTTTCACCGTTTGTTTCACTCCGCTTGTCTGTGTTTGCCCAACTTGCATCATTAAGCCAGTAGGTGTCAGACAAGTGACTGTCTTAATGAGTGAACAATTGAACTTTAATTGAACTGATTAGTGCCAAAAACATTGATTAACTTAAGAAAGAAACAAGTTGCTGAAATCTTTAATGCTAATATATAAATTGCTCATTTACCTCTGGACACAAAAAGATTGCACTGGTGTTTGATTGAAATGTAACATCTATGCAAAATAATCCTTGAACGATTTCTCACTTAAGGCCATTCCTGTTTGGAATATGTGATTGTGTATTGTCAACAATAAGCAGAAACCTTCTGCATTTCCAAGTGTGGATCATTCATTTCAACATTTATCCTCATTCTCATATTTAAGAATCTGTTATCTGCTTGACAAATCATTTATGCTACTGCCTACTGACATTTAAAGCTATTGTCATCCAATTTTTTTTGACCTTCAAGCACCTTAAAATGCACACATGTAGGTCTGAGAAATCCAAATTTTCAGAGGGGGAGTATGCCCCCGAACCCCCCTAACTACCTCACATTTGAATGTGCGTGACTGTGTGGTATTGTGGGCTGGTGTGGTTACAGTGCCAGGGATGGATTTTTTTTTAACCAGTCTGCCCCCTGCATATAGGCCTGCAATATACATTATTCTCTGTGTCGAATCATGTTATCTTATTACCCACCCCAGCCCCTGATGTTTCGGGTTCAGCCCCTGATGTTTTTAAAACCTAGAAACGCCCCTGGCTGAGGCGAAGGGAGATGACCGCGATATGGCGCCATTCACATATAGCACCTAAAAACGCTAGGCGCGACGCGTTCTCCTTTTTCCAAAGCGCTAGGGCGGTTGCGCTCTGGAGGCGTCTGTCGTTGCTAAGCAACCATCAGCTGCGCTCTCCGTTACAGCAAACCGCTCTTGTCACGTGACCTAAAACGGCTTGTGGCGTTCTGAAAAGTTGAGATGTTTTTATCTCGATGCGGCGCGGACGCGCTTGGAAAAAACGAGCGCATCGCACCGCGACCGCCTCGCTTCCATTATGAGCGCGCATACCGCGCGCCTACATTTGAAATAACGAACTTGAGCGCGCAAAAGACGCGATATGTGAACCGGCCCATAGACGGGTAATCAAAAATGCACCCAAAGCTTGGATTTAAATTTTATTTTATTTAATGGCATTTATGTTAAAGATACAGGAGAGTTATAATACAAACATAGCAGCCAATAAATCTGTTGTTCGATATCTGACTGCTTGTATTGCCTCGTGACTGATGAAAAATTTGCCTTGTTGTGTGCAGTAGAATTGTGATGCATCGCAATGCATCGTAGAATCGAATTGAATCAAATCGTTACCTGGTGAATCGTAATCGAATCGAATTGTGAGGGCAGTGCCAATGCACACCTCTACTATCTATCTATCTATCTATCTATCTATCTATCTATCATTATATCTTTCTATCTATCGTTCTATCTATTTGTCATTCTATCTATTTGTCATTCTATCTATCTATAAATATATATATCTTAAATTTAAACACTGCAGCCTTCTCACACAAACTTCTTGGCTTTTTGCACTTTCAGTAAAGTTGAAAAAAATTGTTTTGACAAATGTTCCTTCTAGTTCTGATTCTAATTGACAACAATTCCTTCAATAATCACTTGCATGTGTACAATAACGCCTAATGCTGAGTGACATTAAAGTAAACCTTGAAAATTGGCCTTTTCCTTTTCTTTGCCTTCTGTGTTCTGCATCCCTTCTTCTTCCTTTTGCCATTTCACTCTTTCCCTTTTTCATTTGTCGTTCCCCTTATCTATTAGTTAAAAAATTCTGCTCTGTCCTGCAGACCTATACCTCCTCACATATGTATTTGACATATAGTTTATCCAGATGCACTCTTTCAGTGCCGGCCTGTCGCATGTGATTAGTGTGTGATGAGAGCCAGTGTGTGCTGACGGGTGAATGGATGTAATTAGTGTTTGAACGTCAGCTCGTTCTGTGTCATTACATTTGCTCTGAGGATTTTCCCCTTTTCTCTCTCAGTGTGTAATTTGACGCACCAGTGCAACGGCAGAAAGACCGGAGATGCACCTGTGTTTGAGTGCCTGCAGTTACTTTTTTTTTAATCGCCTGGACATTATGTACGTACACGTTTGAGACCCCTTGTCTGCTCTGTTTGGAAAGTCGTCCGTTTAAAGGGATAGTTCACTTCAAAATGAACATTCATTCATTTACTCACCCTCATACTGTTCCAAACACAAGAAGATATTTTGAAGAAAAATATCTAAATGGTTTTATCCATATAATAAAAGTAAATGGGTTTCCATGTTGTTTTGGACCCCATTGATTTCCATTATATGACAAAACAGACATTCTTCAACATATCTTCTTTTCTTTTCCCACAGAAGAAAGTAAGTCAGTTTTGGAGCAGCGTTAATTTTTAGGTGAACTGTCTCTTTAATTTAGACATGCGGTGCTATTGTATAGCAATCACAAGTTAGCTGTTTTGTAGCAATCACAAGTTAGCTGTTTTGCTCAATTCCACTAATGTTTTGTTCTGGTCATGAAACTAATTACAATAAACAGCCCATATACCTTGTCAAAAGACTGTCTGTTAAGTCTTTTCTATCACTTTCTCATCAGTGCTCGCACAAGCAACCGTTTGTGAGTTTATAAAGGAGGTGAGTGCACTGAAAGTCTTCGCTGAATTCACACTGCAATTCTATACTGTAAGAACATGACATTAAAGCCTTTTAGTCACAGCTTTAGCCCAGACGAAGGGCCTTGAACAAATAGAGCTTCTGTGACTGCGATCTGCACCTCTGCCTGATCTACAGATGGGCCAATTGTGTTGTGTAATAAAAGGCGTAGTGTGGTACTGTACAGCCCGATCGGTGCAGACATGACCCGGGCAGCGTCCCCTGGTTATACAGCTGCTCTCTCTCCGATGACTATGTCTCTATTTGCCCATTAGAGAATGGCTGCTCTGTTCAACCGCCCCAGTTCAGCTTGTAGCCGTGACATTGAGGTTGAAAAGCGATTTAAAGATGCTTATACAATGGTGGCCGGTGAAACTCCTTGAGGATATGGCAGATGGAGTCTTCGTAATTGGGGTTTATGTAAGAATTTGACTGTTGTTTGTGGTTTGCCATTTCGAATCAGTCAATATTTTGCTCTTATAAGCTTATAGTTTGAATTATTCATCAGTGATTAATTATTTATATATCAATAAAATGATCTATAAAACTGGTGTTCTGAGTTGCAAGTATGTTATGTGGTTGCTAGGATCTTCTGGTGGTTGCTAGGTAGTTAGGCCTACTTAGTTCAATTTAGCCTCAAATTTCAATGATTTTATTACACAAGACTTTAGTTTCTGCTTTTATGATCTGTTTTACCTGGCTTTTCAGAGATATTTTTTCAGGGTTTTTTATTTTTTTTTATATTTTATTATTAAATGGTTTGAAATTTACTTTTTCGCTCACCGGCCAATTTGGCTACAAAATTTTTAAGTTACCGGCCATTAAGAACATCTACTAGCCAAAAAGAAATTAACCAGATTAACTACTTCACACTATATATATATATATATATAATTGGATTTCATACATTTATTTCTTATTCGAACAAAATCCTGTCATCCAGCCATCTCCTCCCTTCCTCTTTCATCCTCATACTTTTCATCAAAAATTTGTTTTAGGTGGACAGATCAATACAGTACAAAGAACAAATGCTTTTCTGTTAACCAATGCTTGTTAATCTTCGCCAATGCTTCAATGTAAATGAACAAGCGCGCCGTTATTTGTTGTGTAGTGACGTGCATGTTCAAGTAAGCCAGATATACGCAGATTCTGTGCAATACGCTGTATTTAATATATCACGATGACTCACGAGTTGAGTATTTGCACTAATTAATCACGATTAATCATCTAACAGAAAGGTTTTTGGTTATATATATATATATATGTGTGTGTGTGTGTGTGTGTGTGTGTGTATAAATATGCATATATATATACACACACATATAAACAAAAACTTAATTGCGATTAATCGATTTGAAAGCACTTTATTTAACCATTTAATTTATTCAAAACTAAAGTGATTTGGAAATGCATTGTTTTTGTCCGTTTTTGTGATGTGTATTCAAAGATATGATATATAGAAATGGAAAGTTGCACAACCAATGAAAGGGATTCTATCCCGAGGTGAAAGTGGACATCCGTTGAACACTGGGCTCTTGTGTGTGAAATATTGGCCCCTCTGTGGAGCACAGGAAGGAGTGAGGGCACACATCACATACACACACACACACATACACAGCCCGCCTCTCGAGGGCCACTCAGATAAACTGTTTCCAAGCTGCTCGACCGTTCTGCTTTTACTGGGATCAAAACATCATTCAAGGAGCTAGGCTTTCCAGGAGAGCCATGTTAACCCCAGCTCTGTGTGAGCCCTCTTCCTTCATCCGTCAGATCCAGTTCTTCACTAGAACGATAACTTACCTACAGCTATACGTGTGCCAAATGAGAACAGCTCACTGTGTATTTAGCTACTATGCAAATATGTGACTTGTGACTTGCATGAATGTGGTGCAGAATTTTGATGCCGATTTGAGCTTGTTGTTATTCAAACCATTCAGGAATAATCACGCTTCGATGAAGTCACCATGTCGGTTTCTTTTCTCATTTCAATAGGCTTATTCTCATTTGTGTGGGCATTTTTGAAATTAATACTTCAGCAAGTAAACGTTAAATTAATCAAACGTTACAGTAAAGACATTTAAATTGTTAGAAAAAAATTCTATTTCAAATAAATGCTGTTCTTTTGAACTTTACTATTCATCAAAAAGCCTGAAAATATATATTAGTTTCTACAAAAATATTAATCAGCACAACTGTTTTCAACAATGATAATAATAAATAATGTTTCTTGAGCAGCAAATCATTATATTTGAGTGATTTCTGAAGGATCATGTGACACTGAAGAGACTGAAGGAATGAGGCTGAAAATACAGCTTTAACACCACAGGAGTAAATTACATTTTAAATATATATAAATTAATGTAGACCACTTATTTTCAATTGTTTGTCACTTCACTGCCATTTCATTTTTGAACTGTAGTATATATTATTGTATTTGTTTGTATATACAGTATAATAACTTGAATTCTTGTCACATTCCTGGATGTACAATATTGTTCTTTTTTAAAGGTACACTATGTAACCTTTGGCCGGGCTGAAGATGCTACTGTAGCTTTACCCGTTAATAGACGCGGTACTTCCTTGAAAATAAATTCCAGCACAGCGCTACAACAACCATAATGAAATGACCCTTCACATATGGCAATTGATCTGTTTAATAAAATACCTTACTCACCTGCTGAGTAATAAAAACGCCATATCCAAAAAGACAAGTCGATGTTGATTCTTGTTTTATTACGAGCTCAGCTTTTTGCCAGCAGAAGCTCCTCTGTTCAGCGTTTTATTTTTATTTAAACGGATGAAGGATTAAACGGAAAAATCTATATTAGCCTATTCATGTTGATATGCAAGTTAATGAAAACTCTCTTTATTTCATTACCTTGTTTACTGCATTTGTTATTATTTGAAGAGATTTGATTCTGCCAAATAATTATATGTAAATAAATGAGAGTTTATGTTATGTGATATATACACTCACCTAAAGGATTATTAGGAACACCATACTAATACTGTGTTTGACCCCCTTTCGCCTTCAGAACTGCCTTAATTCTACGTGGCATTGATTCAACAAGGTGCTGAAAGCATTCTTTAGAAATGTTGGCCCATATTGATAGGATAGCATCTTGCAGTTGATGGAGATTTGTGGGATGCACATCCAGGGCACGAAGCTCCCGTTCCACCACATCCCAAAGATGCTCTATTGGGTTGAGATCTGGTGACTGTGGGGGCCATTTTAGTACAGTGAACTCATTGTCATGTTCAAGAAACCAATTTGAAATGATTCAAGCTTTGTGACATGGTGCATTATCCTGCTGGAAGTAGCCATCAGAGGATGGATACATGGTGGCCATAAAGGGATGGACATGGTCAGAAACAATGCTCAGGTAGGCCGTGGCATTTAAACGATGCCCAATTGGCACTAAGGGGCCTAAAGTGTGCCAAGAAAACATCCCCCACACCATTACACCACCACCACCAGCCTGCACAGTGGTAACAAGGCATGATGGATCCATGTTCTCATTCTGTTTAAGCCAAATTCTGACTCTACCATCTGAACGTCTCAACAGAAATCGAGACTCATCAGACCAGGCAACATTTTTCCAGTCTTCAACTGTCCGATTTTAGTGAGCTCTTGCAAATTGTAGCCTCTTTTTCCTATTTGTAGTGGAGATGAGTGGTACCCAGTGGGGTCTTCTGCTGTTGTAGCCCATCCGCCTCAAGGTTGTGCGTGTTGTGGCTTCACAAATGCTTTGCTGCATACCTCGGTTGTAACGAGTGGTTATTTCAGTCAAAGTTGCTCTTCTATCAGCTTGAATTAGTCGGCCCATTCTCCTCTGACCTCTAGCATCAACAAGGCATTTTCGCCCACAGGACTGCCGCATACTGGATGTTTTTCCCTTTTCACACCATTCTCTGTAAACCCTAGAAATGGTTGTGCGTGAAAATCCCAGTAACTGAGCAGATTGTGAAATACTCAGACCGGCCCGTCTGGCACCAACAACCATGCCACACTCAAAATTGCTTAAATCACCTTTCTTTCCCATTCTGACATTCAGTTTAGAGTTCAGGAGATTGTCTTGACCAGGACCACACCCCTAAATGCATTGAAGCAACTGCCATGTGATTGGTTGATTAGATAATTGCATTAATGAGAAATTGAACAGGTGTTCCTAATAATCCTTTAGGTGAGTGTATTTATATATACTTACACACACACACACACACACGCATGGCTTGAGCAAAATATTGTGAATGCCTGGGAATATTTCTCGATTAATGTGTTTTACCACCTTTTGCCTTGGGTATAGCTTCCAACCTTGAACATATCTATACTTTTGAATAGTCTCCAGTTCATTCAATTTGAAGGGTCAGAAACAGGGCAGAAAATGGTCATGAAATTCTAAATTACAACTTTTAGTGCAGAAAAGCTTGACTAAACCTTGACTTTGTAGGGTCTTTTATAGAATTAAACAACAAACAGTAAAGTTAGGCCTTAAAATGCGTAATAGAAATAGTACATATTTGTCTTCACTTGAAATCAGCCTGATATCTCTATGACGCCCTCTGAAGCTGGTGTTACTCTATAAATCATTGCATTATTAATGTTTTCGTTTCAGTTTGTGCTAGCAGTGGGGCGTGATCTTGTGTTTCCTCTTCAAACAGCAGTCTAACGCAAACAAACAGTACACACACTGAGACGCCGTCTCCGCTTTTCACTTCTCATCGCATGGCTCCGCACAGAGATGAGAGGAGATTATTTACCCGATGTCTACTCTCAGGTCTGTGGCGAAAGAACCACAACTTCAGTGTGTTTGTTTAAACAACTCACCCGTTGGCTAATAGCCGACAACTTATGATGTTTTTGTATACGTGTGCAGTTTTGCATAATCGTAGGTCTAGTATTAGGGCTGTTGTTTTGCCTCAAAACTTTATGAAAGAAGTAAACGCCACATGAAACGAGAATCTAATAGACTGACATGTTTAAATTATACACAAACGTTTGGTGTAAATGCTGCATATTCCTCCATTGCAGCTGTAAAGGGCTGTCGACAGTTTAAAGCTGACCGAAACCGTAGCCAGGAGACCACAAACAGGCCTGAAATTGACGCTATGCTTTTGCCATGTTTTTCTATTAAAGCAGGAAGTACAGGAATAACAATCAAACCCAATGAAAGAATAACAAACCAGCAAGAAAGTTGGATTCTCTCTTTGTCCTCACACAGGGCCACACAGTCCCATCCCCCTGTATTACTATGGGCCGTTCGGATGTAAACTCATGGTTCAAGAGCTCTGGAATAACACGCTACGTAAACAAGCCCGAAGAGTTGAGGTGAAGACAGCCAGTCTCAGTTTTGCAGTCACCCATAACCCCACTACAGATGAATGAATAGAACAAGACAGGGAAGCTTTTGAACACTGCCTTTTCGCTGCAAATAAGACTCGTCTGGTCCAGATATGTCATCTCTGTGACCCGTAACGCTCCCCTGTTGATCTCTACATGTGTAAACAGAGTTCAGTAGTGGCCATTCACTTACAACAACTCAGAAAATGGCGGGAGAAACCATCTAGCTCTAAACAAAACAATGGAGGGCCGCATGCTTAACTTGGCTTAGTGAGTGTTTTTATTTGCTCAGTATTTGACACAAAGTAGTTATGTGGCTGGTCAAATTCACATTTCCCACAAAATAGGGACAAAAGAAGAGCAACTCATGTTCAATGATTTTGATACGCTCTTCCCCACCCAGTTTTATGTAACGCACTTGACCTGAAAAGTGAAAGTCTACTCTTCTGTTTGGAGATTAAGATATTCGTTTTGCGTTTGTGTGCTGTCATTTAAGAACAGCTGTACTTAAAAAGGCATTGATCAACCAAGCCAAACGCTGCATTTGATTTGTGCACTCTTTGTAGCTTAATTGAGAAGTCACGCAGGGCGAGACAAAGCTGCCAAGAGAAAAAGCAGGACTGAGAGATGACAATGCAAATCTGCAGGCCGTTACAGAAATGTACTTTTATTGAAAATGTAATAATACCATAAAATGTTGCATAATACACATCAATGTTCACTGCTGTTCAAAAGTTTGAAAAGTTTTTGAAAGTCTTTTATTGTCACTAAGGCTGCATTTATTTCATAAAAAATACAGTAAAACAGTAATACTATGAAATATTACCATTTAAAATGTAGAACTGTTTTCTGTTTGAATATATTTTAAAATGTAATTTATTGTGATGGAATTTTCAGCATCATTACGTCAGTGTCACATGATCCTTCAGAAATCATTCTAATATGATGATTTGCTGCTCATAAAACATTTATTATTATTATTAATACGCGAGACATTATTTTTCTTGAATTTCCAAAAGAACAGCATTTATTTGAAGTAGATTTTTTTTGTAAATATTTACAAAAGTAAATATTTACCGTCACTTTTGATCCATTTAATGCATCCTTGCTTAATAGAAGAATTAGTTAAAAAGCATAACTCTATAAATAAAAAGAACATTATTTTACTGTCAAAAATGATGTTAGCAATTTAACAATGTTTTGTAAAATTACATTTTGTCTTGTTGAATAAAATATAGCTTTTGAATATTGTAGACACATTATATGTAATTCATACTTTAAGAAACCATATATCTTACTGTAACATTTTAAGTATTGTTCTGTTAAATCTAATATGGTAAGGTAGCTTACAGTTAACCAAAGTTTTATATTCTTTTTTTCTTTGCTAACTTTTTTTTTTTTTTCAACAAAACCTGCGCACCATGGTCGCAACTTTTGCAGACAAGCAGCGGATTTACTTCAGAATGTGTAAAACTCTTAAATTAGCCACCATTGTCATAAAAAATATGATAATTATATTTTCATAGTAAAAATAACAATAATAACCATGGTATTTTGGCAGACCCTTCAGTTAAAAACGTGACTGTGTACAGTTTGATTTGCATTCAGACTGTGTTGTCTAGTTCTCCTCTAAACGGTTTGTTTTGACAGCAGGGTGTGGTATGACAGTGTCAAGTGTCTGTGTAAGATGGGTAAGTGATGACTGTAGTCGGTCTGTTTGTCAGTAGTTCCACACTGACTCCTTATCTGCCGTTGATTGACAGAGACTCGCCTGGCCAAGTTCTTGTTTATCGTCGCGCTCCATCAAGTTTTCCCATCTCCTGACCTGCAAATGCTGCAGAGCGATTTCACGCCACAGTTACGGCTCGCCACCCTGCAGAGTCACAGCGGCCGTAACACAACCGTCACAGGGTTCACCGGACAAAGCTCTCAGATCACTGCTCAAGACTTGAATGGCTTCTGTACTTCTAACTTACAGGGATTTTCCAATGCCGTGTTAGATGTTGTAATGGTTCACAGTAAAATTGCACCACTGTTAGTCACCGAGCATGCATGTGCTCGCAAAGACGAAGCTTGGTTCCTCTTTACTTGAAGTTTGGCTTTACAGTGCAATTTAAACATGTTCGCTATGGAATGAAAGTGCAACAGAGTGATCAGTTTACATGTATTCAAAAATCGTTGGTTGGTAGGTAGGTAGATATTCAATAGATAGATACTGTGGACGGATGAACGGACAGACGGACAGACAGACAGATAGACAGACAGACAGACAGATAGACAGACAGATAGACAGATAGATAGATAGATAGATAGATAGATAGATAGATAGATAGATAGATAGATAGATAGATAGATAGATAGATAGACAGATAGACAGATAGACAGATAGACAGATAGACAGATAGATAGATAGATAGATAGATAGATTTGTCCTTATTTCAATGCACGCGAAGAGTTTCTTCTTCTGTATGTTTATCAGTGCTCTAAATACCTGTCATGGTAATTGTTTGTGCTGTTTGTGTCTAGTTAAGACTAAAACCCTGGTCCAGTTGTCCAGTGTAATCTGAGGAAGGCTGAGAATCTGATGTCAGTCCGTCCAGCTGTTCTGACATGTCTCTGTCTGAACAGCTGCTGAAGGCCACTCACTCAGGCCACGCATATCATTTTATTGTGTCTGTTCTGGACGCTGCATGTTTGAAGTTCCTCGCCATGCCTTTCTGTTATGAGAGCCCTCTTCCACTGACGCCAACTGGCCTAGTGCGGTCCGGAAAAGGGCTTGAAGTCCAGGAAATGTGTTTATCACCAGCTATAAATGTTTTGTCATACGGACTCTTGTGCTTTCTATAACCATAGTTTCTGGCAAAATATGGTAGTTTTTTTTTTTTTTTTCAGTTATTGTTGTAGGTCATCTAAAATCCTAATGAATTGATATTCATTAATTGAATATTCATTGTAATGGTTAATTTTTTTTTTTTATATATATATATATATTATATTTTTTATTATTATACACTGTTCAAAAGTTTGGGCTTGTTAAGATTTTTCAATATTTTTGAACACCAAGGCTGCATGTATTTGATCAAAAATACAATAAAAGCAATAATATTGTGAAGTATTATTACAATTGTAAATAACTGTTTCTATTTTAACATATGTTCAAATGTTATTCAATTCCTGTGATTGTAAAGCTGAATTTTCAGCATCATTACTCCAGTCTTCGGTGTCACATGATCATTCAGAAATCATTCTAATATGATGATTTACTACTCAATAAACATATTATTATTATTATCAATGTCAAAAACAGTTATGCTGCTTAATTTTTTTTGTTGAAACCATGATACTTTTTCTTCAGGGTACTTTGATGAATAGAAAGTGTAAAAGAACAGCATATAAATGTTGTAACTTTTAATGTATTTTAATAAGTCCTTACTGGATAAAAGTGAATTTAAGAAAGAAAGAAAAATATTTATTTAAAAAAAAAAAAAAATCGTACTGGCCACAAACTTTTGAATGGCTGTGTATACATTTTTTTTAATATTATATATTATTATTTTGAAATATTATGAATATTAAATGAATATGATTCAAATTTTCTAATCATTCTAATTCTAATTTTTACTCATCATTCCCACCATTTACCAAACCCTGTGGTTTCTTCTGTGGCAGATTTTCAGTGAATAATGTTCACAGGTTCACTTTCCATACAGTGTAAACTGTGGCTTGATGTGCTTGACAACTTCTGGTTCCACCAATCGCATGAGTTTGGGGCGGGAACGATCTGTTTATCTGACCAATAGCAGACAGGGCAGTTTTTGGGCAACCTGTTTGAAAACATACATTATTATTGCAATTGCTTTTGAAATTGAAGACACATGCCTTTGGTGTGAGAGACCCGGGTTCGAATCCACTGTGAGACACCTATGTGTCCCTGAGCAAGACACTTAACCCCTAGTTGCTCCAGAGGTGTGCAACCTCTGACATATATAGCAATTGTAAGTCGCTTTGGATAAAAGCGTCAGCTAAATGAATAAATGTAAAAAATGTAAATGTAAAATGTAAATTTAAATTGTTCACTGCAGCTTCTAGCCTGTTGTCCTAAACACTGTATACATTTTTTTTTAATTCGCTTGAAATGAAAACATTGGCATTTTCCTTAACAGACTATAAACTCTCACTTCTCTTTGCTTTGGGAGATGTTACAGCAGGAGTATCACGCAGCCCCGTCTCATCCTGTCAAGCGTGAGATCAGGCGTAGAGATAAGGTTCCCCTCACAGATGGATGAGTGGAGATGAGAGGGATAGACTTTTGAAAATGAACCGGGTTTGAGTGCGGCTGTGCGCTCCAGTAGTCATCACCTCTTCACCCCTGACTCTCCTCATCTGCCAGACGGAGTGAAGAGGGGGGTCATCCCGCTTTGATCAGCCGAGCCAGGCAGCGGCGCTAAGCCACGCGGCAGAAGGCCTCGTCTCTGCTTTCACAGGTGGAGGAGCAGGCTTTCATGGGATCGCTCCCGTTACAGTGCCCAGAGGTTTCGTGAGGTTTCTGCTTGGGTTTGTTTTTGATGATGGGCTGAGTGGAAGCTACAGTCGTGCTGTCTGAGCAGATGGACAGATGTGTGTCCTCCCATTTTACAGGAAACTACTGGCTCCCGAGTCATTCTGCTGTCGTTGGATGCAGAGATGACTAGCTTCTCAGATGTGATTAGTTGATGAAGTGATTTTTGGGTGGACAGGTTTAACTAAGCTATTTATTGCTGCATACACTACTGTTCTAAAGTTTGGGGTTAGTAGTTTAAAAAAAAAAATTTATTGAACAAACATGCATTCCATTTATCATTTATAATGTCACAAAAGTTTTCTATTTTAAATAAATGCGCTTTTATTCATCAAAGAAAAAATGTATCACGGTTTCCACAAAAATATTAAGCAGCACAACTGTTTTCAACATGCAAGATCAAGAAAATGCGCATCAAAGGATCATGTGACACTGAAGACTGGAGTAATGATGCTGAAAATTCTGATCAAGATCCTGATCCTGATATTTATAAATAAATAAATATATATATATATATACAGTATATATATATATATATATATATATATATAGTATGCATATATAATATATTATGTATGCATATGTCTTATCTGATTTATTTATTTATTCATATATATTATTTATTATATAATATATGTATATGTAAATGTGTTTTATTAGATTGTTTTGTATTTATTTTTTATTTTTATATTCCTGAAAAAAATTGATGGCCAATCAATAGGCACATTGCCTTGCTGTTAATTAATATTTTGAATAACGGTCATCAACTGTAGAGGTAAAGAGCAAACCATAACCAGTTTTTTTTTGTTGTTTTTTTTTGTTTGTTTTTTGCAATAAGGCACTCTGCTTCATGATGTAACGCATGACTTCTTGTGGCTCATAACTTTATTTTATGCTGGTTCGTTTAATTGTTTCGCCCTATTGACATGGCTCAGTGTTTTATATCATAGTTGAGTATGTTTGCGGCTAGATTCCAGACAGTCATGAGTCTCTCTCCACTCATCTGTTTCCTATCAGACCTGTTCTCCCTGCCAACCTGTCAACCTCTCCCTCTCTCCTTCTTCCAGCTCTCCCTCTCCTCCCTGCGGGTGTACTGGAATGGACCCCAGTGTCCTATCAAAATCCTGGCTCACACCCGATTCCCTTCCAGATCGGGACGGCATCTTGAATCTATCAGTGCTGTCACATGATCACGTCCAAGTTCTGCCACACATCTAAGCTCTTCCTAACCTTCTCTACTCCATTCTTATTCTTTACCAGCCAAAGGATGGTCAACACACATTGATGAATAAACATGAATAAAACAATATAAAATTCTTGAATGTCACTTTTGATCAATTTAATGCATCGTTATTTTAAATTACTGGCCCCAAATTTTTGTAAGGTAGTTTATAAGTAAATTATTTGCATCACTGTAAGTTACATTTACCGTTTACCAGGTTTCTTTCCTAAAAGGATCTACCATCATGCATTGCAACAGATCCGTGTGTGTGTGTGTGTGTGCTTGCCAGCGATACGTTTCAATCACACATAGATGCCTTTCCGTCACTCCCCCTCATTCCAGATAATTTTGGCTCTATGGACAGATGCTGTCCTGTTCGCAGATGGCTGAGAGTCCGGGCTGCTCGCCCACAGGCCCACCCGGGCACCCCTCACTGATTACAGCTCCTCCTGCGGGGCCGAGGCCCCCACATACCTGCGATACGCTCGGCGGGCCCTCAACAGAGGAGCGTTCCAGACTCAAATGGCCTGATTGGAGCTGACGGCTTGCTTTTCAAAGGCTTGCCTGCTAATTACCAAATCTGAAGCTCTGAAGGTGTGCTAAGCCAATATAACGCTTTGCTGGCTGGGCCAGATAGTAAATAGTTTTCAGGTAAAATGTCATGTGATCTCCATCAAGTCTGCTTGATTCCTGGCCTCCATCATAGAGTTTTTGTTGGGAGCCGGTGGGAAGTGGCGCTGCATGAGAACGCAGATCTGGCTGGCGGACACACACATCAAGAAAGGGCGTGGACAGTCAAAAGCGTTTGTAGATATCAAAGCAGTTTTGGTATTTCCCTTAGTTTTTGCTCTAAATTATATTTTTCTGGAATCTGTGGGAAGGTTTCTAACTGCTTTTTTGTGTTTATAGTGATGCGTAAAGTGGTCAGATCATGAGAAATCATTTAAAAAAGGTGAAAAGCATAACTTCCAAGTAACTTCCATAACTTCCACTCTAGTTCCACCCTAGTAAAATCTAAGCTGCAAAAGTTTGTCAATTTGATCCAAACATTAAAAGAGCAGCTAAAATTTATTTTTAACATAATCTTTCAGGCTGATCTTCACAGTTTGAGTGATACATATCCGGTTGTTTTGTGATTCTGTGATAATGTAATGCAGCTTTTTACAAAGATGCTTTTTTTAAAGGATGGAAAATAAAAAATGTACAGTATACTGTAAGACGCAATGGCAATCTCATTACGCATTCAGAGAGGGTGTTTGCATTAAGAATGAAATGCTCAAGTCAGGGAGAGTTGAGAATGTGGTTAAAAAAAACTGAATTATGAATGTTTTGGTACAAATATGTGATTCGACCCTTTAACCCCAGTGCTGAGATTTATTACCTATTTATGTATTTAAAAATTGGTTTATAGTACATTTTAAAAAGAAATCATGGTGAGAACTTAAGCTTATCGCCAATCTTAATTCTTCATTATACATTTCAAAATACTATCATTATACCATTTAAATATACTATTATACCATTACAGCTGCTTAGCTAAACAATTAAATCATTTTAGTCCAATTTTTAAAGGCAGTTTGTAGCTTATGTTCTTTAGTCTATTGTAGTATGTTTAGAGTAGTGTAAAAATAAGACTTAATCGTTGACGGGGTGAGTGAAAAAGGACTTCTGTTGTTTTCTTTTTTCTTTTGTTTTCCTTCAAGGAAACCTCATTAAATCAGAGTTTGGCGAGAGAAAGGCCAACCTGGCAGAGCTCTTTCTGGAGCACAGCCGATTTCTCAATTATTTTACCTTTCTGTTTGACCTGCTTTGAAACTGGTCCATGTGAGGGTTTTTTTTATTCTTAGCCATTTTTGAGGCTCGGTCTCTGAAGGTCCCCTAGATTCTCTTGGGACAAATAACCTACTTATCTAAAAATAACAGTCAGTCCAAAGTAGTGTCCTTAGCAGTTCACTTTCTATGGCTTTATTCTTTCATGCTTTTGAAAGCCCCTATCAACGTGGCTCCTGTGAAATGCATCTTTGCTGGATGGAAAAAGTTGTGTTAATATATTAAAATGCAGTGTTGCCAGAAAACTGACGCTTAGAAATCCCTCTGTAGCAAGGTTTAGTTGTCCTGCTGTGGTCTAAGTTTGTGAGAGAGTATTTGAGAAGATTCATGTTGCCGTTCTTTAACCCCTCCAGTTATGCTGGGCTAATATAATCGATCCAGCAGATGGTGGCCATATTAGATTAAACCTCCTAAATATATTTTGCTGTATCATTAAGCAAAGTAAAATACCAGTGTCTAGGTCACATTTCACCCCAAAATCAAAATAAGAAATTATATTTTGCTACTAGAAAATTAAGCTTTTTAAAATTTGCACAAATTTTACATGATTATTCTCATGACATTTAAGAATGTTTTCCCCAAATTTACATGACTAATATTCATCCATGCATGTTTGGATGGATTTAAAATTAAAACAATTTTTAGTAAGTTCTGTTTTTCTCAATTAATGATTTTCATAATTGACAGAAATTAATGCACATTTCATTGTAAAAAGATTTTTTTTTATTTAAATTATAAAGTATTTGTATATCCTGGTAGTATGTTGTATTGCCTTAATCCATTAATACTTATAATATAAAATATATGTATACTTTTGTACATTATGGTAATGAAAAGGGGCTTAATTGTCATGAAAATAATCTCACAACACTATATTATTTTTATTTTATTTTATTTTTTTCATTCCACTCATTAGAAAATTCACCACACTTTGAACTCTTATTCTACTCTAATTTTGCAGTCAGCTAATCTTAATTTGGTAAACATTGTGTCACTTAATTAATATTGAGGAGTCTGATGATTTTCAGGCTGACATTTCAGGAGAATTCATATAGATTTTTTTTATTTGTTCGTTTACATTTTGGGGTAAAATATGACCCCGGTCATGCTACTGACAGTTTTCATGAGATTCACCTCTTGGCCGCCGTGACATTTAAAGGCTTCTGATGGCCTACAGTGGTCTTAAACAGTGGCCTTGTCTTTGTGATGTTCTGATACAGTGGCCATGCTTTTAAAGAGCCCTTGGAGGTAGAAGGGGGAGGTTTCTCAAAATGAAGATGGATAAGATCTTTCTCTGTTCTCTTTCACTCTCTCTATCTTCCTCGGTCTCTCTCTCTCTCTATCTTTGGCCCTGAGCAGTGGCCTCGATGACCCTATCTCCTCTCGGCTCCTTGACCCCTGTGTGTGAGGTTACGGCCCGGCTTCTCCACATGGGAGTCCTGCCTGCTGTCGAAGTCCCGCTCTCTGTTCCAACCTCTCCTGCAGATCCAGATGAAAGGAGCATTGAGAGGCTGTCCCATCACCCCAAACCCCCCTCCAGCCCTCCTTGGACAGAGCAAGAAAGGGGGGATGAAAGCTCCTCTGGCCGAATGCAAATCCCCCTCTATCCCAACTCAACCCTGCTGCTAGATCTTCACACAGCGGCCCCCGTCTCTTTATCAGTGGGATCTACTGAGAGGACGCTCCACGTGACCCTGATTTCAAACCATATCAGAAGCCCCTCCCAATCCAGGCCGTAGTTTCCTCTCTAGGGTGTAGGGTGGGGTCACGTGGACCCCTATCCAAAGGTCATAACCTCTTGACTCTCAATTAGCACTCCCTGTATTCAACGCTGCTCTTGTTTCTGAGGTCGGGACTGATGGAAAAGGGGGACATGGGTGGTGGGCGGCGCTTTGCAACACAATGCTTCAATCGGCGGCCCATGCGGCTTTTCTGAGCGGTGCTGTAAACAAGCCCAAAGAAAAGGATTAGTTAAGAGGCATTGAAGCTTTGATTGACTTAATCTGTCTTTAGGGGATAGGAAGTTTGATGGGGTTTTAAATGCTCCGAGGACGACCCCAGCTCCACCTGGCCTCATGAACGCGGAGGCTCGCGGCTCAGCAGGGTTATGTCAGGAGGTCTCCACCTGTGGAAAATATCCCTGTAAATCAAAGTCAACCTGACATTTATCCCAAAGAACAACCCTTGGGCTGTGTTCCACAGAAATGAGGCAGGGAAGATGGTATTATTAATGACCATTCGTCTCACTTTGACACATTGGCGAAAGAATGAAAGAAAGAACTCTTGACCGACTCTTTAAACACACACCCTGTTTCTTAGCCTTGTATGGTATTTATCTTGTTTTAAACTCGCATACCCTTTTATGATTTATCTCGGCTCTCTTTAGAGCATGGGAACGGTACTGTGATGTCACTCTAAGAAAGTACATAAAGCTGAAGGAATATTCAGTGCTGTTAACACTGTAGCGCTGTAGTCAGCACTTCCTTTACATTAAAGAACATCATCTATCTCAGTTAGTTTAAGACCAATCGTTTCACAAACTCTCTTTGTACTTGTTCTGTCATTTCCCGTCATTAATCTTGGATTTCCAGATTCAATTCCAGTTCACAAGCTCTCAGTTCAGTTAGCTAGTTAGTTTTTGAGACTTCTTTTGGATTAGCTCAAAAGAATAATTTGTTCATGAATCTGACTCGTTCTGCTGTATCTTTTTGACTTCCTAAAAGAACCGGTTTAAATGATTTTGTTCTCAAGCCCGTTGTGTTCCTCGCTTGAGGATAAAGAACATTTCACAAAGATAAGCCCACAGTTCTCTTGTTTTATGCCTTCCAGTCTAGTCCTGTAAGTTTGGGTTTTAAAACGTGTCTGGCATTGGCTTGCAGCAGGGAAAGTTTGAAGGTGAATGCCTCTCTTTAACACCTTGTCATGCCTTTAGGGGAACTAAGTGGAGGGTATAACTGTGTGTGTGCGTGTGCATGTATGTGTGTGTGTGTTTGTTTGTTTCTGTAGCTCTAGCCCAGCTGTGCTCATGTTATGTTGTCACCTCATGCTGAAGGATGAGCCAGTTTGAGTTTTCTACCCAAAACAAAGTAGTGTTTTTTTTTACTCCAATGAGTACATTTTCTGAGGAGACCCTTTTTGGTGCAGTTAGATGCTGTGTGTATATATATATATATATATATATATATATATATATATATATATATAAAATATACTATTTTCAGTTTTCGTTAATGAATTGTAATTATTAATAATAATAAAGTCTTCTAATGTCAAAGTCTCTGTCACTGTAGTTTTTGTGCTAGTTTCATTTTTTCCCCTTGTCTTTGTTTTTCCTCAGAGTTCCCGCAGCTGAGAAGACTTTCGGATGACACGTTTTTTGGGGACAACGAGAAAGGTATTTGTGTAAACTGTTTGGTATGTCTTGATTGTTTTCATATGTATCAGTGTAAATGCCTCAGACTTGATTTGCTTCATTTGATCTCATTTCCTCTTATTTAAATTCTTCACTCGTTGTAGTTGTTGGTGAAGAGCAATTTCACACAGTACAGCACAGAGACCTTTCCAGAGGCTTTGTAAAACTGCCAGACAGCTTCATTCTTGACACTCCCAAATTTCTAAGCAGCCAGATGAGAGCAGAGAAAAGACAGAGTAAAGTAGAGTAGATGTAAGGGGTCAGAAGAGGGGGGAGTTTGACTTATCTGTCCATCCTGAGAGTGTGGAACGGGGTGTTAAGTGTTTGCAGGTGTCTTCTTAGAGGAGGTTTGAAACTGTGTTTGTGTATTTAACACATTCAGACACTACATACTCATGAGTAATTTTTTTTTCAATGGTTCATTTCTCGAGAGTAAGTGCATTCTCAAATTGCATCAGGTTTGTGCCTCTTTTTTTTTTTTTTTTTTTTTTGCCGTCTCTTTTCGTCTGTTTTTGTTCTTTTTTGGATCCCTGGTTGAAAGATTGGGGTTTCTGAAACACCTGGCTACTTTCACCATCTCTGAAGAGCATGTTCTTCTCTTCCAGCTGAGCTTTTATTGTCCATAGTGTAATATTTTAAAACTATGCTGACGGATAAGGTTTGACCTCACCACCTGGTCCTTTACAAAGACAGAGACCAATCAGTTCTGAATCTAGTTTGAGATTTAAAGTGATAGTACACCCAAAAAATGAATATTCTGTCATCATTTACTCACCCTCATGTCCTTTCAAACCTGTATGACTTTTTTTTTTTCTGCAGAAAACTAAAGAAGCTGTTTTTTCTTCTTGGTGAGCGGTCAGCTCTCATCTCAGATAGCTCACTCCCATCTGCTGCTCAGTTAGTAAAGACTTGTCATGTTTAACTGTTATTAATACGTGAGGAGTAAGTAGGACCTAGAAGAGACTAGACACGATGCTGACATACCGAGATGTATTGTGCAAGTTTAGAAATAGCAAAAGCATGAATAAGTGATGGAGCTTTTAGGGTGTTTGTCTTTTGAAAGAAAGTACTATCCTTAATGGATCTATAGTATCGGTTATTTATCGGTTATCGGTCTTACAGAAGCCAAAAAGTGGCTCTAGTTGTACTGATGCAGTATTTAGAAGGGTTTTTGTAATGCATGTTTAATCCTTTTAGGTGTGTTTTTGTGTCATTTTATTTTGTGTGTTTTTTTTAAATTTTACATGGATAGTTTACACAAAAATGAAAATTCTCTAATTTACTCACCCTCATGTTTTTCCAAACCTGGATGATGTTTTGCCAGATTGGTCAGTGAAGCTAAACAGCATTGGTTCACATGAGCAATCATGGCGCATTTGAATGTTTTAATACACTTTTAGGGTATGATGTTCACACTTGGCAGGATTGGTTCTACTGTATTAAAACGAACCCTGGTGCAATTGCTCTGTTAGTGCGTTCATTTGAATAAGTGTGAACGCTGCCATCCGAACCCTGGTGCGCACCTAACAAGCGGACTGAAACCCACCTTTTCAGGAACTGATGTCTCTCCTTGCAGCAGATCTTCATTTGTGTGTGCAACGGATGAATTTCTGGCGCTGTTTTGACTCTTTTACACATCTTATAAGCTCTTCATGACTTCTCAGATGGCAGTGTGAACGCTGAGCAAACCAGGACTCAATTTTTATTTTAATTTTTGGTTCAGACCAAAAGAACCAAGAGAACCGAACCACAAGTATGAATAGACCGTTAGTCTATTGCTGTCATGTTTGGGTGTATTGTTCCTTTAAAAAACATCTATTTTTTATCATGTCCCCATATGACCCTTGGCCCTCAGGAATATTTCAAAAAAGACATCTGAGCGACCAACAGCTCTGTTCAGAATGTCAGAGTTAAAGTAAGACAATTATCCCATTGTTGCAATGGTTTGATTTTTGTTCCAAACCTAAATTCTCCAAGGATATGCAGAGATTTTAGGCAAATGCATTTTTATGTTTTGCTTGGTTTGAATCCATTTTAAACCCCCAACCGCAGAGTACAATTATGTAAATGTCTTCCATTTTGCGTTGGAAGCTATCTTCCTGAGATTATATATTTAAAGAAAATTATTATTTGTGAAGATTTGTACTGATATCTTTTCAAAGACTCTTATTAAATACTCCAATTCCTGCAATCTGAGAATGTCCCAACACACTGACGTCCCTGTAGTCTTCAGCCAGGTCTGCTTCTCGACTCAAGTGTGATATTCTTGGCTGTGTAGTTTGGGTCTTTTCACAGAGAGGTGAATGTGTGTGAATGCCCACACAGAAAATGAAATCATAGCCTTAGTCCTGACAAAGGAAAAGTTCCCAGAAAAAGGAAAACTCTGTCATCATCTACTCATCCTCATGTTGTTCCATGAGTTCTTTTATTTCTTTATTTGGGTGGAAGGGACCTGTTTGATAGCCTGTTTGTCTTATTAATTGTTTGTTTGTTTGTTTGCGGTGTTGTTTAGTGCCACTAGTGTCTCTGAAATTGCACACTGCTGCTTTTAGGCAATGATTCTAGAAAATACTGGCATTCTTTTTTGGTAACACTTTAGTATGGGGAGCACATTTTCACTAGTAACTATGACTTTTGCCTCAATAAACTAATTTACTGCTTATTGATGGTTAGTAAGGACGTTTTTGTAACGTTTAGGTTATATTTGGTAGAATTAAGGGATGTAGAATATGGTCATGCAGAATAAGGCATTAAAATGTGCTTTATAATTACTAATAAACAGCCAATATGCTAGTAATAATATGCATGCTAATTAGCAACTAGTTAATAGCGAGAATTGAACCCTAAAATATTTTGGCAGTTTCTCATATTCATCTGCTACTGTCATTTTTTTAACTCAGTCTAGACTCTCTTTGAGGGCTTATTTTTTTTATTGCTCATTGATTGCTGTTTGCTGATTCATGACACCCACTATCATGCTTACTTGGGTATGAATAGCTCAGGGCGGCTTACAAGAACATGCAACTTAAAAGAAGTTTTTATTTCTGTTGGTGGACAAACTCCCACTCTCTTTTCATCTGTATATTTCTGTTTTCATTCTTTCTCTTTCACTGCCTTCATTTGCTCTCTCCCTTCCACCCTGAGGTGTTGTAGTCAGTCTGTGGCGTTTCTAGGCCACAGGGTTTTCCAACAAGGATCTGTGCCAAACCTGGCCCATCTGCTCCACAGAGGCCGTGTTCACTGCAGACGGCCATAAAGACACACTACAGCAAACAAACATGCCGAGGGTCTTTTACCTTTGAATAATGTGTGAAATAACATTACTTATTCAGTCCTCTCTGTTTTCAGTAGTTTACAGTACAAGATGAAGGTCATCACTTCCATTGCGAATGAGTTTCGGGCTCTTCACAATGTCTTAAAGGGACAGTTCACCCAAAAGTGAACAAGTTTTTCTTAACTTGTATGACTTTCTTTTTTTTTTTTCATATAACACAAAAGATGATTTTTTTATAGCAGAATGTTCAGGCTACTTTTTTGCTAAAGAGCAAAAAGCATGTAAACTAGCAGTCATTAGAGTATTAGTCTGTCTGCTTAATATCTGCTAACACTTCTAGACTACTGATGATAAGTAACTTTGCAAGTACGTCAACTTAATCTTCTAACTCGAACCCTAACCTAACAGTCTACTAAAGTCAACTAATACTCTAAGGAGAGTTAGTTGACATGTAGTTGCAAAGTTACTTATAATTAGTAGAATGTCTAAAGTGGACCATCAAAATAAAGAATAAGAAAGTGTATAAACCATCGAAATAAAGCTTCACAGTCACATCCTGGAAAAAGAAAGTCATGCAGTTTTTGGAAAGACAGTATAAGTATATGATGACAGAATATTAATTTGTGGGTGAACAGACCCTTTAATAAGCATGTTGCCACATTTCTGACTATACTTGTGCTGATTGGCTTTTTATTTTTGTCTTGTTCAGGTTAGTTTGCTGGCAACAGACAAAAGACAAATCACAGTCCAAATTATGGCGAGTCCATATTTTCCACGTGGAAGTGCATCACCTCATGATTTTGTTACAATAGTTGATCCATATCAGATGTTTAGATCTGTGGGTGTTTTTCTTGTTATTATATCCAGGTTATGATTCAAGGGTGGGGTGTGAAGTGGCTTTTATTAATCATCTATTGAACGAATCTGATTGTGTCAGTTTGCTTTGAACACACTCCAGTAAAACCATGTGCTGGCTGTTCAGTCTGTCCAAGGCAATTAAGCTCAATATTTGTGGGAGGGAAATTATGGGAGAGGCTCATTGTAAAAAAAAAAAAATCTCTTTAGGTCTCCTAGTAAATGTTCTGCTTTTTAAATTATGTTTTGTAGATCAAAGCATACTAGAAGATATTTTTAAAGGAGACATATTATGGAAAGCATTACTTTGCTTGCCCCTTTGAAATAAAATAATTTGATTTACTATATAGGTGTATTTCAACATACTCCCTCTCCAACCTGTACACATTTTTATTGATACTAAGCTACAAAAATGTCCTTTCAGAAGTCACAAAAACAAAGAGATTAATATATGATGATGACCCACATAAAAATAATATCTATACCTCTGCCTTTAGCATGCATGCATCTATATATACAGTATACTATACAACAGTAGTATTTGTAAAATTATGGTGGTTTGCTAGTCTGTCATGACAGTCTCTGTGTGAGAAATGTTGCAAGCGGAGTGAGACAAACAGTGAAACGGTTCCAGTGCTGAGACTGGGGGAATATTCTATTGCTGGAAAAGGCTCTCGCCCAATCAGATTCGAGAACCAGAACGAACTATTTTATTTTACATTGAGAGATTATTTGCTCCAAGTGAGAATGTTAGTGTGAAATTGAACACAGTATATGTGAAGGTTGTTTTCAATAAAAAACATTTGCACAAAGCAAGCCGATCCACTTTTCCATGTTGAGAGCATTAAAATGAGAAAAAATAATGTGACAAAAAGAAAATCTAGAAACATTTTGAATAGATAAAAATAATTGCGATTAATCGCAAGTTAACTATGACATTAATGCGATTAATCGCGATTAAATATTTTAATCGTTTGACAGCCCTAATATATATATATATATATATATATATATATATATATATATATATATATATATATATATATAATTGTCAAGAGTCTGGTAAAGATAAATTTAGATAACAAAAAAATAAAATGAAGTATTATTTAAAGGGGTCATGACATGAGAAACCAAATTTGCCTTGATCTTTTGGTATTTAAGAGGTATTTGTACCATTAAAACCTCCTGCAAGTTTCATAGCTTAAGACGTCCTCCCCATTATAAACAAACCATTTATTTAATCAAGCTCTAAATACGGCTCGTTCTAGATCCTCTGAACTTAGTGACGTCACGGTACGAAGTGACGTACCAGTCGTTTGCATATGACCGCCTCCAGCGCAAGACAACTACGCCTCATTTGACATCATCGCATGCGTTGACGTGCAGCGAGGGGGTCTGTATACGCCACGCAGATGTGCTGTTCCTGGCTGTGGACAAACAACATGTTTGAAAGCTGCCGAACGATCCAGACGTCAGGGAAAGCAGTTGGATGCAGTTTATTTGCAGCATATGCAGCCCGCCAAAGCCTTGTTCGGTGAGTGATGTAGATGAGTGTGACAGGGCGCATGTTACTGAAAGAACGACAAGAGAGAGAGAGAGAGAGCCCCGGCCGCGCGCGCGCCTTCAAACTGTCTTGCTCTCCCTCTCTCTCTCCCTCGCGCATCTGAATCAAAATCAATTGAGAATTGACACGATGGTAAAAGATCGGAAGACCGAAGTTTCACGTGGCGGAGCATTGTGTAGCCTACATGTGGTACAAAATGATTCAATAATTTATGCATAAGCAGCACTGACGTTAGCCAATCATAACAATGGGCGTTAACACTGAACTCTTAAAGGGGAAACACCTCCAAAACAGACTGTTTGAATCAGAGGGGGAGAAACAGGGTGGGAAAAGGTCATAAATCACTACTTTTTTTTTTTTAATTTGTACAAAAAACTATAGTAATACTATAATTGCACATAAGGGAACATAATAAAACAAAACAAAAAACAATGTCATGACCCCTTTAAAAAATAATATATGCTGTATATATGTTTTATACTTACTAGCAGACACACACATTCAGAATTTTTGCCTTTTTTGAGGTTTCAGATGCTATTAAAACGAGTTTTGACATTCTCATACTTGCAAGACAGAGGAGGATTGTGAAAGTAGTAAATTTAAATCATCGTGAATTTATCAATATGTTTTTTATTTTTAAATGGATTAAATAGGTACAGCAGTGCAAGAAAACTTGACTAACAGTATAAGGACAATAATAAAATAAAACGATACAGCTTCATTTTCCTCGCAAGTGACAATTCCTTAACAGCTTGAGAAAACACACAGGAAAGAGCATCTTCCTCTGTTGTATGTGTGTGTGTGAGTCTGAATCTGAGCTCCCTGCTGATCTCCATCAGTGTGTGCCCGGCGGTCCCGTGAGGCTCTCTGTTCACTCACACTTCCTCTCCTGCACGCCCCATTGGTCTGGGTAAATGCCCACCCAGCCTCTGCCTGCTGCCCCCCAAAATACAGAGGAAATGACTTATAAGTGTTTGCTTGTGTGTGCAAGTGTGTCACCCCCTGGCCAGTGTTACGGTTATAAAAGATGTCCTAATAAGCAGCTGATGTCTGATGATGAGTTCACAGGCCTATTCTGTGTGTCATTACTAACTGGAAAGCCTTATAGGATGACTTAATTGCATTGAAATGTCTGAATTTTAGCAAATGGAGATCTTGGATTGTGTTCTCATAGGATGCAACTGTTCATAAAGGCTGAAATGATTAGCTTTAATATAGCTTTTATATTATATTTGCATTTATTTGATGCAATATACAGCAAAAAATAGTAATTCTGAAATAGTATTTCTCTAAAATAATCTTATTTTAAAATAACTGTTTTCTACTTTAATATATTAAAATGTTCTTTATTCCTGTGATGGCAAAGTTGAATTTTCAGCATCATTATTCCAGTCTTCATTGTCACATGATCTTTCAGAAATCATTCTAATGTGCTGATTTGCTGCTTATGAAACATTTATTATTATCAATGCTGAAAACAGTTGTGCTGCGTCATATTTTGGTGGAAACTGATGCATTTTTTAGGATTCTTTGATGAATAAAAAAGTTCAAAAGCAGCATTTGTTTTGTTTTTTTCATTTTACAACTTTTTTTGTAACATTATAAATATCAGTCCTGTCACTTGTGATCAATTTAATGCATCCTTGTTAATTACCACAAATAATTTATTCTATTGAAATCTTGTTTGTGTAATGCTTTTGCATTGTTATAAGCTCAAATGTCATTCAAATGTTGTTTCCATCCCCACAGGTGAAGACATGTTTCTGCACGCAGACGGAGGAGGAAGTGATGTCAGAGTGATGTCAGTGAGGCTGCCCTCTGCCAAACAGGATCAAGAGTCTGTCAGCCTCAGCTCTGTCGAAGGAGATACAGACTCTTCTGCTAATGATGTGTTTTAACAGCGAAGACCCTATGAAACCTCTCTGACAGGAAACTGCTAAGTGCCTGAAAGGAGTGAGATGTTCTTGATGTTCTAAATTATTAACATTACATCCTAACATAGTTGGATGACAAGAGATATAATGAACTTTCTTCTTGTCTCTTATCATCACTTAGCATCACTGTTAAATAAAACCATATGTATTGTAATTATACCAATAAATTTGAAACAAATCCTGCAAAACCTTTTAATTGAACTTTTTCTTAAATAGTTTTAACGTCTTTCTCCCCAGGTTGACGTCAGCTGTCGGGTTGATTCTGTCTGAGCAGGGCTGTTCTCTGTCATGGTAATGGCAGTGCATTACTTCATGAGAGAGGGTTTTCACATCATTAGTCTCAGACTGCTGTTTCTCCCATTAGAGGAGGAGATAGAGAGAGATAGCCGCTATCAGATGCTGCTTTGCAGTATCCTGCACTGATGATGCCTGTCTAATAAGCATCCTGTTTCCTTTTCAGCACTTAAGACATGATAAAGTCTGGGAGAATGAGTGGAAGCAGTCTCGTAGAACCAGACTTCTGACTATCGCCATAAAGTCTGGTCCATTTTACTGCTCTAATAATAGACCAATATTCACTAAAAGTGCTAGTTCATTTTAAGAGAAATTATTGGAAAATATATAGACTGTAATTCGAATTTCTGTCCTTCCAAAAGTAATAAGTACAGTTATTTCATGGCCATTACTCTGAGAACAAATCAGAAATGCTTATATTAGTTAAAGCACTAAAGCTTCTATTAATACAAAACTATGTGCTATTTGAGCGGTGAAGTTAATTATTTAATCATACTTTCATTGGTGGGACTATATTTCAACGCAGATAAACAGCTGGTTATGGTGGACTTTGCTCCATGTAAACCGCGACTTTCTGGTTTATTCGTGCACTGTGTGAAAGTTGCAGGTTTATCGGCTTTTATTTGATCCTGACTTGGGAAAACTGGATATAACTTTCACACTTATTTGGCCAGTTTCACAAACAAGGCTTAAGCTAGTCGCAAACTAAAATGCATGTTTGAGCTGTCTGAACTGAAAGCAACTTGCACTGACATAACTTAAAATATGTCAGTGCCATTGTTTTGTCTCAAGATGCACATCAGTAATGTTTTTTTTTTTTTTATAAAGCTACTTAAACGCCCTAATTGAACTTAGAACTAATCCTGGTTTAATCTACCGGGCCATAATGTTGAGGTTTTGTGGCTATATTAATGTTTATTGGGGTGCAGGACCCTGTTTGACACCCATTGAAAGAACTTTATGATTTTTTGGGGTAACACTTTATTTTAGTGTCCTTGTTACATGTAGTTACTGTATACTCAATTATGCATAATTGCATGCAATTTAGCCTAACCAAGCCCTAATCCTCACCCTAACTTTATAGTAAGTACATGTAGGGAATTATTATTACTCAGTACATATATATATATAATTACACTGTAACATGGACACCATAAAATAGTGTAACTTTTTTTATTATTATTATTATTATTTTTAACAAATGCAGGGAACTGCCAAGATTGTTTTCAATGATAATTAAAAGTGACTAACTAGCAACTATAGTTTGTTTCTTAGAAGTGTTCAGCGTAGCAGCCTACTAGTACCTTGTAAATGCATTTTTGTTTCCAAGTAAAATCCAATGAAATTGCCATAAAACCAGCCAGATTGGAGCGTACAATTTTTAGAAGTCCATTGCAATTTTTGTCTACAGTATGCGATAGACAGATGCGGTCTGTGAGTGTGTCACCTGAGACTTTAATGGAAGCATCTAGATCCATCTTGACCTTGGCGCAGGAACTCCCAGCAGATTGTGTTCAAGAATAAAATAATAACTGCGAATATTGTTGTTTTCTGTGTCAGAGCACTAAGGCACCAAATAACCCCCTATCCACTTTCCTCTGGTTTTTCTGCAGGTATAAGAAGAACAGAGTGAAATCTATATATAAAGAGCTCATCTGGGAAAATGTTAGGCTTTCACAGCTGTAGAGCAGCCAATGGAGCGATAAGTGTGGATGATAAGAGCCGGTCTGAAAATAAAGAAGCTAATGGTGTGATGGGATGCTGACCAGAGACACAACCAACTCACAATGAAACACAGCTACTCTGAAGAAACGTAAAGTAGTTTTTTAGTTAGTCATGGTTCCTTGCAATTTATGTCTTGTGGCATGTTGTCCATATGTGTGTGTGTGTTATCATATGTATTTTGTGCTAACACAAGCGATGGTCAAGTACTCTGTGGTTATATTTTAAAATATTAAACTTTTATTTGCAGTACGCTGAGCTGAGTTGAATTAAATGCCTGTGGTAATCAACATTTTGCCAACTGTATGTTATTACTCTTCATGTGATTTAATCCTGCTCTCCTTTCCGTTGGGTTCATGATATGTAGCTTCTGTAGACTGCTAACTCTATAAGCAGATGTGTGTGTCCAAGCACTAAGTGATCAACCTCATCATATTGCATTTGAGAGCTGAGGTCGGTTTGATTAGATTATAATGAATATGCAGGAGAACCGCAAGGAGAGCTGGACTCAATTGCAGAGAAAAGAGAAGGCATCAAAAAACAAACTGGCCTGAAATCACTCAAACTGTCTTAAAGTGCTTTCTAAAGATTAGGTTTGTGGGCCAAGCTTTGCAGTCAGCTCATATCAGTCTCCCACCCTAAAAAAAAATCCTCTTAAAGCCCCCGTTAGCCAGCTGTTTATCAAAGCCAGATGTGTGAGGCAAGAACCCGCAGGAAATTTACCATGACATTGTCCACTCTTCTTTTGAAATGACCTGTAGAACAGAGAGAACTCACGTAAAATCTTCCCCCACCTCTTCATCTATCAGGCGACTGCTTCCATCGGAGACTGGTGCTTAAACCTTGAGGGAATTGGCACACGTCGAGTGTCTGTTTTGTTTGGAATGCCAATAGTTGGTAGAATTCTAGCGTGAGTTGTGATTGGATGAAGCCGCTCCAGAGGATAAAGGTGACACTTTGTGCATTTAACCATTGTGACTTTAGATGGATTATGCTTTTCGGGAAAAGTCTTGGATTTTTTGCATTGTTCCAAACTATTCCATCTGCTAGGAAAGGATTTTTGGAGGAGCACAGGCAGAACTATTGGAGGGGTGTTAATACTGACAGTGATTTGCAGCGACAAAGCAACCAATGAGGTTAGCGACAGGTTAACTTCATGCTACTGCACAGTATTTGGATTTGATGATTACCAGTAGGAGTGCAGAATGAAGCTCATGCGATCCGCCTCCTGATACAGTTTTGAATTTAATCAGCCCTTTAGAGAGCATTTTATTGTGCGCATTAAGGACTCAGAGCTCCAGTGTGGTTCTGCAAAGCATTTATTGGGACATTTTGAGGGTTGGGTAATAAAATAGATTAAATATATGCACATATATCAAGGCTCTTTTATGCCAGCAGCCATTTTGAGCCACCAATGTGTGTGTTTTATGTGTGGGGGAGATGAACAGCTAATTGGTTCTTCTGAAATACTACTTAGACATGCATATTTATGAAGCCAGCTTTGTGATTTCATGACTTAAAGACTCTAAGAAAGGTTTTCTTTCCCATGTTGGTGTAACCCTAACAAACAGGATTTAGTGATTGGACATATTTAATAGCTTTGTTATATATTATATACTTTATTATAATATGTATATACACTATAATATTTCATCTGTTCATCTGGTATTTCAAAATACATTAGCATATTCCATCAAAGATGGACTGAAGGGCACAAAACTCCAATTTCACAGGGCATTTAAGTGTTACATTAGCACATATGCTTCAAAGTTGTAAGAGGAAGAGTGTTACGCAACATAATTGGATGGAAGAAGGACATTCACAGACTATCTGACTTGGTAACATTGACCAGCTTTGGTTAAGATTTCTTGCTTTATTCCACTACAAGAGCAAGGTGACATTGAGTAATGATGTTTGGGGTCATGATAAGAAGCACAAAGAACTTCCTTACCCTCTCAGACCAGAGAGTTTTAAAAGATAAATGACTTTCTAGGAAGATTTAGGCCAGTTTAGTGTGCCATCGCTTTGTTGTTTGTCCCTCCGGTGATAAATGACTGCAGTTAAGCTTCAGGATGGTGGGGCTTGTACCCGAGTGACCCTCAGTCCTGAACACCTGCCAAACAGATCACTGCCTCATGTCAGACCTTGAAGCCTCCACCTGCTGAGACACTCACCAGGCTCATGTCCACCTATATGTGTCTACAGGACATCTATGCTTCTCTAGAAATCATCACACTAGAGCTTTTAGTCTGGTTTGACAGCCGAGTTTGGTTTATTTTGCTTGGTGTGAATGTCAAAATTCAGTGTGTATCTATGAACTGGTTCATAGTTGTTTTTTTATGTACAAAATTTTACTTGTGGGAGTGAACTGCTATTGATCATGTATTTGATGTATTTTAAAATGTTTCTTGAGTAGCAAATCTGCATATTACAGTGATTTCTGAAGGATAAAGGCTGGAGGAAGGATGCTGAAAATTCAGCTTTGCATCACAGGAATAAATTACATTTAAAAATATATTGAAATAGCTAACAGTTATTTTAAATTGTAATAATGTTTCAAAATATTACTGTTTTTAATGTATTTTGGATCAAATAAATGCAGCCTTGGTGAGCAGAAGAGACTTCTTTTAAAAACATAAAAAAAACGATCCCAAACTTTTGAACTGCAGCGTATGTGTGTGTGTGTGTACATATATTAGGGACGCCCGATATATCGGCCACCATATAGCTATCGACCGATATATGTTCATTTTTAATCTTATCGTTATCGGCCCGATAAGAAAATTTGGTCAGTATATTAAAGCAGATAAATATTGGATTATTTCCTTCAGCTGAGACACTTCAGATGCCCACTGTGATTGGAATCACTTCAAAAAAAGAAAATACAACATACACAGTTAAGTGCAAGTCTGTCATATAGGCGACATAACATTAAAATGAGAACATTATAATTGTGTGCTTGGGACATGTTGTCACAGTTGTTCCATTTAGTTTGTTTCCATTGGACTTGTCTACCTGTCGTCATATTACTTGTCATTATCATTATTAGTTAATCTAGTCTCTTCAGCTGTGTCTCGTTTCCCTGACCTGTTTCCCCATGTATTTAAGCCCTGTGTTTTGCCTTGTTCTTTGTCCGTTCTCGTCTGTTACGTTAATGTTTCCTTGTATCAAGTGTGAGTGTACCTTCTGCCCGTCATCCCTGTACCTGTGTCAGTTACCGTAGTAAAAGTCTGTATTGGCACTCTTTGCCTGTTCGCCTTTCTTCTACCTACACCACACCGTGACACATGTATTTTAATGGTGAGACTTTTGTTTTTGTAATCAGGCTCTCAAAAATTATATAATTATTTGGATTTAGATTTATCAGCCAATATATCGCTCATCAGCTTTCATATATAAAAAATTCGGCCTTAATTTTCATATCGGTGCATCCCATGTGTATATATATATATATATATATATATATATATATATATGCACACACACATAAATGACAAATGTGCTGTTTTTCTTTGTTAATTCATGTTTGTTCATGATATTGTTAATTTATTCTAATTTATAATTTATAGTTGCATTATTTTAATAACGTTTTTGGATTATCCTATACAGCTGAAGTGTCTCAGCAACGATAGGGAGTTGAGCTTATTTAATGAGACTATTAACTCGTAGTCAAATATGAGAGTTTGTTTGGAGACACTGCAGATTTCTTGGCCTGTGCTGGAGTGTTGCGCCACTGGGCTGAATGCTTGTTAATTGGTGTTTGGGACGGGTTTGATTATCTCGCTCTGGGGTTTTAATGGAGCCTCAATGGATAAGAGAACCGCAACGGAGGATGGGTGCTGGACGCTGGCCAAGGGATTCTCCGTCAGGCTCCATGTGAAGACGCTAAAAAAATCCCTCTCTTAGACATCCATCCTCGTTTGTTGTTGCTCTCACACCACAAATAAGAATACAGCTACAATGTGTTTGCTAATGGCTCCTTGCTCGGCCTGAGATTAATTATGGAGCGTAAGGTTTGGCGTCCAATGGAGGGATACAGATGGAAGCTGTCTGTGTGTGTTTATGGAAATCAGGCTGCTTTCACACTGCCAGATCAGATGATGGATGGACAAACAGTTTCCTTGGCACAGATTGAGTCTAGGATGGCTGCATTGTTCCAGCCATAGGAATATGAGCGAGTGAGAAAGCATTGATTTGTGGGAAGAGGGGTATCAGGGCACATCCATCAATAAGAACCAGAAAGGGAGCGAGAACGTTGTTGTTTTGCATATGTGACCTCACGGTGATGATGCTCCATTATCGATTATGCAGTCGTGAGTGGTTTGGACATGTAAACCAATACCTTCTGGGAGTTTGACTCAGCTGATTTGCGAACAGTATTGATTTTTAATCCTCGTATTGCTGCTGAAGTGCTTTTTAAGATGTACAAAGGCGTATAATATGTATTGTTCGCTTCACCCAAATGTCTGTCATTTGTACACTATTGCATAAAATCATGCGAGTGTTCAATCAAAGGCACCAATGTCCATTATATTGTGTAAAGGCTGAGGGAAGCAGATGTCTCCAGATGTTGGCTTTGACCCTCAGAGCCAGAGATGGCAGGCGTGCTGAGAGGACAGGAAGGAGAACAGCTTTTATCCTCCACCGCCGGATCAAAGAAAGACCGCCGTTTCAGCAGCTGTACAGAGAAACAGAAGTGAAGTGGCCATCACAATGTACTTCTGTCAGTGTGACTAGAGAATAGAGTATGTGGTTGCTAAGGTGCTCAGTGTGTTGCTATGCTGGTTCAAGCCCTAATTCAATATTTATGGCTCACAATTTAATTTGTCTGTTCGTATCATTTTCCCTACCAAACACCACTTGATTGAACTCCATATATTTTATTTTATTTAATTTTTTTAACTAAACTAAATTAACACTTTTTTATTTTATTTTTACTAGTGCTGTCAAATCGATTAATTGCGATTAATCTCATCTAACATGAAAATTTGTAAATATACTGTTTATATCTATATATACAGTATACAGTATATACACTATTAATCACAACTGACTTAAAAGTTTGTTTATAATATATATATATATATATATATATATATATATATATATATATATATATATATATGTATATATATATATATATATATACACTCACCTAAAGGATTAGGAACACCTGTTCAATTTCTCATTAATGCAATTATCTAATCAACCAATCACATGGCAGTTGCTTCAATGCATTTAGGGGTGTGGTCCTGGTCAAGACAATCTCCTGAACTCCAAACTGAATGTCAGAATGGGAAAGAAAGGTGATTTAAGCAATTTTGAGCGTGGCATGGTTGTTGGTGCCAGACGGGCCGGTCTGAGTATTTTACAATCTGCTCAGTTACTGGGATTTTCACGCACAACCATTTCTAGGGTTTACAAAGAATGGTGTGAAAAGGGAAAAACATCCAGTATGCGGCAGTCCTGTGGGCGAAAATGCCTTGTTGATGCTAGAGGTCAGAGGAGAATGGGCCGACTGATTCAAGCTGATAGAAGAGCAACTTTGACTGAAATAACCACTCGTTACAACCGAGGTATGCAGCAAAGCATTTGTGAAGCCACAACACGCACAACCTTGAGGCGGATGAGCTACAACAGCAGAAGACCCCACCGGGTACCACTCATCTCCACTACAAATAGGAAAAAGAGGCTACAATTTGCAAGAGCTCACCAAAATTGGACAGTTGAAGACAGGAAAAATGTTGCCTGGTCTGATGAGTCTCGATTTCTGTTGAGACGTTCAGATGGTAGAGTCAGAATTTGGCGTAAACAGAATGAGAACATGGATCCATCATGCCTTGTTACCACTGTGCAGGCTGGTGGTGGTGTAATGGTGTGGGGGATGTTTTCTTGGCACACTTTAGGCCCCTTAGTGCCAATTGGGTATCGTTTAAATGCCACGGCCTACCTGAGCATTGTTTCTGACCATGTCCATCCCTTTATGGCCACCATGTACCCATCCTCTGATGGCTACTTCCAGCAGGATAATGCACCATGTCACAAAGCTCGAATCATTTCAAATTGGTTTCTTGAACATGACAATGAGTTCACTGTACTAAAATGGCTCCCACAGTCACCAGATCTCAACCCAATAGAGCATCTTTGGGATGTGGTGGAACGGGAGCTTCGTGCCCTGGATGTGCATCCCACAAATCTCCATCAACTGCAAGATGCTATCCCATCAATATGGGCCAACATTTCTAAAGAATGCTTTCAGCACCTTGTGGAATCAATGCCACGTAGAATTAAGGCAGTTCTGAAGGCGAAAGGGGGTCAAACACAGTATTAGTATGGTGTTCCTAATAATCCTTTAGGTGAGTGTATATATGTGTGTGTGTGTGTGTGTGTGTGTATGTGTGTGTATATATACACATATATTTATATATAAACATACATGTACAGACACACACACACATATGTTAGAAGCACTAGTTTTAACCGCACTATAGTATCAATTGTATTTTTATTCCCATACATTTTGATAGTCAACATGTTGCTGACACACTTTTAAATATTTTTTTTTATTTGAACAATCAAATTTATCTTTATTCCTGTACAATTTTATTGTCAATACCTTGCTGACACACTTTCAAATGTTGTTTTAAAACTCAGCATGACAGTCTTGACATGGTGTTCAGTCAGTAAAGTCTTTGTTCAACAGAAAAGCAGAGTCACTTGCATGAAGATCAGAGCCATTGTGGACGACCCCTCTGTGTCTAAGACTGTTAGATTGATGCTGGTGCAAGAGTGTGTGTATGCCTGAGAGAGCATGAATTATTCAGCACTGCTGACAGCTAAGGATACTTACAGGTGGAGCCAGAAAAACAAAAGCAGGGTTGGGGCTATTTCTAATACCTTCCCACAATACCTGCTGTTCTCTTACAGTTGCTCAGCCGTGTGTTTGAGCTGCGCCTCGGGCAGTATGCCAAAACTAGACAGAATAAATCCCCCGCATATGCGCCCACTGGGTCCAAACTGGATGCTAATTATCATGAATTGGGGTCACCAGCCTATGAATGCAAATGTAGTGGTTTCTCAATTTTACAAATCGTTCACTTTTTTGCTTGTTTTATTTGTCTGTTGTTTTAGGGGACTGGAATGTGTTTCCAAGAAACGCAATTATTGTTTGTCAGCAACAGATCTATTTCCAATCTTACAGATATTTTCCGCTTCTGAAAGCCATGTCTTTAGGAACCAGTGTGTAATTTATGTTTTGGTTCCACAGATTTAAGGTGTATTAGTTCCAGGTGACCTTTCTGAAATGCGTCAGGCAAAATAAGACGGAGACTGTGATGGAAAAAGACTGGAGATGGATATTGATTATATGTGTGTTCAGAAAGAAAGATGCTCACCATGAAAAATATTCCATCCTCAGGCTGAGTGTCCAAAATAGAATTAATGTCGAATGCTTGTTGGTCTCTAGGTAGACTTGAAATGTTTCTCTCTCATTTTCCACCCCTCTCTCCCTTCCTGACTCACTCCGAGAACAATACTCTCTCCATGCGCTATTTTCAGTACTTTGATTAATGGTTTAAAACGCAAGACTGTAGGGGAGAGTCTTCAAACTTTCATGGAATATGGGTTGATTATTGAAAGCTCTCTAAACAATGGAAACCCACACCACAGATTTTGATGTAGATCTTGAGATTTGTACAGCTGGGTTTTGAAGTTTGCGGCACCCCACCACAGACCCCTGTAAAATATTTACAGCATAAAAAATATGCGGCCCTTGTTGAAGTGATTTCTGTAGAATGAAATCTGAAATCATTTGGCTCTAATAGAGTGGTCTTGGTGGCATATCTGTTTCTCATTGGGCTCCAGACTTTTCCAGCAATGTTTCTACTGGTGAAATAGCTATAGCTAATGCCATGAGCAAAGTATTATAAACTAGGAAATGTATGGAAGCTTTGTTTCTACCACAGAATAAAATATTTTAAAGTCCCCCTGTAGTCAATAATTGTATCCCTTGAATCACCAAAATGACATATTTAAACGTTTTTTCCTTGAAAAACGAATTCTTCATGCCTTAAAATAGCTTGAGTGTAATTCTACACCCTTGCCTCATTTAGTATATGCGGTTCTATGAATATGCAAATTAGCCCCGCCTCCACTCACTCACACCAGCTCAGAGATCCACTCATTGACGATCACACGTTGACCTGATTGGTTACAAGGTAGTTTGTGACGACAGAAACACCAGCGATTTCAAACCGCGTTTTTGAGACGGTTTTTCAGTTTTAAAGAGAAAAAACTCAGCAATGGTGTTGACTTATGCATTTGCACATGGTTTGTCTTAAAGCATATTAAAAACACCACATAGACATATAAACAACATCAAAAACTTGATTTTCTCCACATTGGGGCTTTAAAAGATCATTTTAAAGTCAGAATTGCGAGATATAAAGTCACAATTGAGTTATAAAGTCAGAATTGTGTGTCAGAATCATGTAATTCTGACTTTAAAACTCGCAGTTGTGAGTTTATATCACTGCAAGTCAGGATTGCGAGATAAAAAGTCGCAATTACCTTTTTTAGTTTTGTGCGGCGGTAACAAGCTTCCACGAAATTCGCCCCCAAAATGTTATTACATTGCCGTAAATCAAACAGTATTGCATGACTCTAGTAACATTAAAATCATGGATTTGTTTGCCAGGGAATGCATGAAATATATGGCGAAAACCATCAATATTCAGGTCGAGTCGGGTCCCTCCTTGATCCTTTTCTTTTTCAGATTCAAATTCTTTATATTTATTTATTTGAACATTATTAATATCATTATTAATTTCTTAGGTGAAAGCTGAATTATTGCACCTTAATGCAGTAATGTAATGCCGGTTAATGTAAAGCATTCCTGTAAATTAAAGTGGAGCTTTGATGCTAACAACATCAAGGTCATGGCTTCGGTTCCCAGGGAATGCATGAAATAGGTGGTTACTCAATACCCAGGCAAGGCAAATGATCAAATATATACCTTGAACTCAATGGAAGTTGCATCTGTATATTTTACAGTTGATACGACACTTGAGGATCAGATACTCTAATAGCAGAACCAAACCAGTTTGGCTTTTGACATGTACTTGAAATATGTACGTATGTATCCATAATTCACATGTGGCATGACGAGTAGGGTTAATCTGGTTTATATTTTTCACCTGATAGACAGCAGAAAGACATCAGATGGCCAAACCGTGCTGAGGAAAGCAGATTCTAATCCAGGAGCTTTAGAGAAACCCAGAGTCAGTATTGAAGTGGGGACATGGGAGGGAGGAAAAGACTCACAGTTTTCCTAACACGAAGCAGATCTTAAACCCTTAGGTCCCTAATGGAGTCCATCTTTTATTCGGTGACGTTTGTGAGAGGCCTGCTTCAGTCTCTGAGGACCGTCACCGCAGACCCTCATGGGCTCGCTGCAGATGTTTGTTTGATCTGGCCTTTGGCGCGCTGGAAAGTCCAAGTTATTTTTGGAGCCACAGTCGCCATTTAATTAAGGCGATTAAGGGATACCGCCAAAGACGAGGAAAATGGTGCGTGGGGGTGATTTACGCCTCTGATGGTGTGAGCGATGTGATGGTGAGAGAGAAACGTCGCCCTGAGTAAACACATCTCAGGGTAACTGAGAGTGATGAAAGCGCGGACGGCTTTCTGTTTATTAGCAGCCATTCTCAAGTAACCGAAACGGAGAGAGCGAGGAGCCTTAAAATAGTGAAGGTTATGCTTTCATAGGATACTTATACAGTCAACTCCCATGTGCTTGATTTAATCAGCTCTTTGTATTATTTGATTTATACATGGAAAAAATGGGTATATTTATATTTTGTGGTACAGTGCCTCAGTGCCCAGTTTGTGATGGACACTTTGATCAATCACGAGAAAGTAATTATATAGAACTATGAATGTATTAATCCTGATTATCCTGTGGTGGAAAACTGCCATGTGATATGAATGATATCTCAGAGTTATTAGTATGTGAGATGTTGATAAGCCCACAGCTGCAATGTTGATTTATTAATCCACATAAGCCATGACAGCTTGAATGAATGCACCATGTAACCTGAATTGTAAGCCTAAGTGTGTTAAATCCATTTAGCTAAACTAAAAGGAGCTGTGTGGGTTTTTTTCTGTTTATCTATCTATATAAATATGATTCTGTAAGTCATGGCGACGTATTCTTTTCCGTTACTTTGACTCATCAGAATCATTTAGATGTATAGTTTGATTATATATGGTGTTGGCAAATAATGTAATCAGGTTACTTTTTTCAAGTAACTAGTAAGGTAACTTGATACTTTTAAATATACAACAAAATATCAGAGTTAACTTTTTCAAATATGTAACGCAAGTTACTTTGTTTTCCCCTGTATTGAGTCCCTCTCCTGTCCCCATGTAAAGAGTTTTTTTTTCCTTTTCTTTTTTTATTATTGGTGAAGTAAGAGTGTTGAACTTTCTTCTTCTGTTCTTCTGTAATTCAGAATGGCAACGGTTTGTTTGAGCAACGCCCTCTACTGTACAGGTGTGAATTTGCATTTCCTTCAGCCTTTCACTTTTGGTGTAAAAAGGCCTTTACATTAGCCAAAAATAGAACTTTTTTGTTGTTGTTGTAGTTATAAAACACAAGCAAGCCTTTACAAAGGTAATGTAATGGATTACTTTCCATAAAAAGTAACTAAGTAATGCAATTATTTACTTTTTAATTTTAGTTACTTTTGAATATAGCTTTCCCCAAACTAACTATTTTTATGTTGCGTTATGTTATGTTATGTTATGTTATGTTATGTTATGTTATGTTATGTTATGTTATGTTATGTTATGTTATGTTATGTTAATGTTGCTTAACATGAGACCCACAGCATTTGATCTCTGGATTTACAAAAATCAATTCACTTTTAACTTGTAAGTGTTCTCTCAACATTGCAGTAGTGCATATCTAATCAGCTCCTAAAGAACACATGAATTATTATTTGAATTATCGCTTAGTGACTCATTTAACCATGTATTACTATCTTTGGAAGGCTTTTGTCTTTCAAACTCGTTAAAATGTACAGATTCATGTCATTTCATATTTACATGCAATGCAGGGATTCCCCAACTTTGTTGTCAGCTGAACATCTTAACTGAACATGTCAATAAGTTACTGTCAGTACTACAATTAAGTCAATAATAATACAAATTAAGTTCTCTGATGTCGGTTAATGGTCACATGAAGTTAAACAAATATATTTTTTAAATATTTTTTTTATTAAGTGTTTTATTTTGATTTTTTTTATTTTAAATGTATTTATTTTCATAAAAAATTTTTTTTAATTAATAGCTTTTCATTAAACTCAAGAACAACTGCAGTTCCATCATGAACCCCAGTCTGGAAAACCCTGACCAAATATAATATTTAATGCACTTCATGTTGTTGATAACAAAGAATGGAATATATTTCCTTTTTTCTTTGCATTTTTATATCCATATGGTACAAGATTATCCTATTCAAATCAATGGATAAACTAGGTCAAAAGGAATCTAAAAGTACATTACCTTAAATTTGTAATGCAATGGATTATTCTTGTCATGTAATGGAATCAGTAACAGTAAATAATGTACCCAGCACTGTTTGTATGTGTCAGTATATAAATAATACAATATATATATATACAGTCAGCCAGCCAATCATTATCACAGAAAATAAACCCAGACTTGGGTCAACCCTGAAACGAATAGGAGAACTGGCTGATTGTTCATGATCCTGACTATTATATGGTTTCGTGCCAAATAAATTAGTAAAGTGGACATGAAATAATTGATTTGAATTTAAATGTATAAATGGGTTAAATGGTCATATACTAAAATAGTTGACCAATATGTTATCGTAACATGTCTTGTACTTTTCCAAAATAAATTGAAGCTGTGTGAGAAAAGCATTTAATGTTTTTCTTTTTTTTTTCAGATTGTGACCTTCACAGCTGTCATTTTCATTTGAAGACACGCCACCATGGCCAATTCAAAGACCCACAGAGCACCTTTTTAAAATGAGTGTGTGTGAAGCTTCTCCGGCGGCGTGAGTGTGTTTTAATTACACACAAATCACTGGGATGAATGATGGAGGGGCGGAGAAGGGATGCAGGAGGACCGGCGGCTGATAAGATGTTGCCGTGACAACTGTATCCGCTTTACCTCCCGGTTAAAGCCAGTGCTGCGGGGATTAGAAAAGCAAAGCAAAGAGTCAATCGGTATCATCTCTGCAGTTTAGAAACGGATCGCTGCATTACACAAACTCATTTCCTTCAGAGATCGTCAATCAGTCGCGCACACTAAACATGCATTTATTTTAAAACCTTTGAAAGTTCAGTTTTGGCTCTCAGACGAGAAGTATTAAATCTGTGCTCTTTCACTTTAATTACACTGGATCTGTGAAACCTGTGAAACAAATAATGATTTTGATCTGTCAGTAAGATGTATGAAGCATATGGAAAAGAGGCCAATTACGTTGGTTGATTGACATTTGTAAGACAGAAAATGTATCCGAGGCTATGAAGTTTTTCTTTATGAAGTGAATTGTTGGCTGCATCATTTAGTTTTATATCCGACCTTTGGAGTCTGTTGTCGACTGTACTCAAAGGCCTCTCAGGCTTTGGTGGAAATGCTTTTTATCTCATAAAGCGTTTCACTCAAAACTTCACATCTTGAGTCGGAGACATGGAACCAGAACAGAGAACTGAACAGCAACGGCATCACAGAACCACAAATCCAGAACATCCGTGGAACAAACTCAACCTCCACACGACTACAGCAAGCTTGTGAGTATATACTTGAAGTGTCAGCCTCTAATCTGCTTTCACAATGACAATTTTTTATTTTATTTTATGTTGTGAAATTGCTTGATCCACCATCAGTATATATGTGATGATATGCACCGGCTTATTTAATGTGAACTTTAATTAAACTGACATTTAAGTCACACTTAAATGTGAATTTCATTTCTTTAGAAAATAATATATCGTGTGCAAAAATGCTGTCCAAGCCATTTTTTTGAAAATTCACTTTTATCTAACAATATGAACAATTTCCACTGATGTCCGACAGTCCGATTTTTTTGTCCTCATTTTGAACTGTATGTATATTTTGTTTTATCATTTAAAAGCTTTTTTGTGTGAAATCTTTGCTTGAAAAGTGGGTTTTTGCTATCTCTTCAAAATAAATAATATTTTGGTGTACGTAGATCACATCTTAATGTGACTTAATGTCCAAATACTTTTTGAGGCCACTCTATCTGTATTTTTTGTTACAATTTAATATTTAAGTAACAATCATCTACATACATTCATCAACATACATTACCATCTCAAAGTTTGGATTTGGTAATATTTTTAAATGTTTTTGAAAGGTGTCTCCTCTGCTCACTAAGGCTGCGTTTAACTGATCCAAAATACAGTAAAAACAGTATATTGTGAAATGTTATTACAATTAATAAAACCCTTTTTGTATTTGAATATATTTTAAAATGTAATTTATTTCTGTGATAGCAAGGTAGTATTTTCAGCATCATTACTCCAGTCTGCAGTGTCACATGATCCTTCAGAAATCATTCTAATATAATGATTTGATACTTAAGAAACGTATCTTATTATTGACAATGTTACAAACAGTTGTGCTGCTTAATATTTTTGTGGAATCGTGATATATTATTTGATTATTTGATATGATATCGAAATCTGTACTGTCAATTTTGTTTAACTTGATGCATCCTTGCTGAATAAAAGTATTAATAAAAAAAAAATAATAATAATTCTAACTGACCCCAAACTTTTGAATGGTAGTGTATGAGTAAATAATATAGCAGCATATCCACCCTGCATAGAACAATATCACTCTTCATCTTTTCACTGTTATTGTTCTTTGTCATTGTTGGTTTTCCTTTGTCTTTTTTTATTGTCTTAAAATGGTGTTCATGCTAATCTTTCATCACTCGCCTGTTCAGATCAGTGTGTACCTGCGGTGGAAAAGTACTCGTATGAGCCCATATAATGTGTTTGTGAGTGTCTGCACTCCATGGTGAACGTGCTCACCGGGTAAATGTGTGTGAAGGGGCTTTTGAGAGCGGTCTGTGTGACGAGAGGGGGTCATTGGCATTGTGCCGCTCCACATTACCCCACCATTAATACTCTTAATGATCCGCAGGCTGACAGTAAGGAGATGCCGGAGAGCGCCTGGTCCGACCACTATTGTGTGAATCCTCCAAAGAATAAAAGAGGCCCTGAACCACTTTTAGCTGACGCCGTTCTCTTTAGCTGAAGTATCGCCTTCTCCGTGTCTTACTTTAGGCAAATAGTTCTTTTCCTGGTTTCTTTTTGTTTGATTTTAAAGACCTTTGGACTGGATCACAGGCAGTTTAAAGTACAAAGGCATAGCTGGGATTTCATAAGTGAGAAATTGTGTGGTAAGAAGTTGTATGAGTAAGCAAATCTGAGCAGAAACAACTTCTTGGACAATGTCCTGACCTCACGCAGCTCGGCTCAGATGTCAGGTTAAGCTTTGTTGTTCTACCGGGACATTCTGTATGGACTGCAGAGATACTGGCGATTTGACATTGAACTTTTGACATGACGTGACACATCAATGTCCCATACAGCCTTTATTTTAATCCAATCTCCACTTTTTAAAGGGCTGAATGTCAAGATCACCATCCAGAGCATCTCCACACGTGCCAATGGTAATGCTTCTTTTTCAAATCTGTTTTTATTGCTGTAACCTTTGTAACATTAACATCAACCGACACCCTTGACGAAGTCATTCTAGATTCACACTCTAAAAACTGCTGGGTTGTTTTAACCCAACTTATGGTCAAATATGGACAAATCCAGCCGTTGGGTTAGATTTTTACATTACATTTTTAACCCAACGTTTGGGTTTGTCCATATTTGACCCAAAGTTGTGTTAAAATATGGACAAACCCTTAAAACTCTAAACCTGCATTAGAGTGCAGGTTTAGAGTTTTAAGTAACACATGGAAAAAATAATTTTTGGTCTAATACGGTCTAAAAAAAAGGTGAAATAATCTAAACCCTTTTCTAGTCTCTGTTGGAGTTATAATATTTATGTTGCTGACATGACGGATTCTCTGATTCCATATGTGTGACACAAGGACATATCAAGCCTGACAACCACGTCGAACTTAATAATAGCCCGAGGGCACTATATGTTGGTCTGAATTACAGCAGGAGGCTCATGGGACACCCGTCAGTATAGCAGCAGGACTGACTTTGCATTAATATTCAGCTGTCTTTGTCTCGTTTTAGATTCATTAAGTAATGACTCGCACTATTGCTCCATTATATTTCAGTCTTATAATCAGTTCGAAAACATTTAAACAGCAATGTCATATATTTCATTGTAAAAACAAGAAAATATTTGTGTGTAAATAACCCTGTAAAGCCTGACATATGAAATAATAGTCAGTTGACCTAACCTTTAGACAAAGTATAAAAACGTGTTCTTTCTTTTACTCTATAAAAATCAGTAAAGATTTCACAGTACCATGACTTAAAGTTTATATAAGGCCTTTTATTTGATAAAAGTAAGTATAAACCATAATTATAGAGAACTTAGAAATGTGTGTATCAGATGTGATAGAGTAGGCTTTATATACTCTAAAAAATGCTGGGCTGTTTATGGTTGGGTCAAATATGGAAAACCCAAACTGTTGGTTTAAATTTCTTTATTAAATTTTTGTCTCCCGACGGTTGGATTTGTCCATATATTTAGGGTTAAAACAATGGAAGTATGAGGCAAGACACTGCACTGACATGAAACTAGTGTGATAAAATTGTACAAACTAAAATATTGTTTGTGGTGTTCCACAGCATCTTTGGGATGCCGCCGATGACCACAGACAATCATTTTGGCTTTGTCCCTCAGTATGTAGAAACAAAAATCACTTATGAACCCAGAATATTCTTTTAAGCCTTGTTTTCTTGACAAAGAGATATGGAATTAATTTAGGCCTATTAAATTTTTTTCTTAACCTCAAATTCTTATACGGCCTTTTTATCTTGTAAATTAATGGATTTGGTGAACAAAGATCTGGCCTTGAATGTTATCCAGCATCCCTCGACGCCGGTATTGATGAGTGCGTGTGGTTTCTCACAGTGTGTGGTGAATAGACAAGCTCTACCTTTCGAATCACAATCACAAAGCTTTAACGGACTCAGTGTTGACACCTGCGTCCAGCGTCCATTCAACTCCAGGTATAGTGGCCGGTCTCTTGATGGAATATTTTCCAAGTCTTTTGTTTCCACTACTCCAGGAATACTAAAACAAACACCTCCGGCGAGTTATTTTTGGCTCATTGCCACAGTCTTTGGGTGTGCATTTAAAGTAACAACATGGGCGATATGACTGATGTGTTGTATAAAAGCGCTCTGTGTCCAGCATGACATAAGATATAGGTGAGGGGTGACGGTTGGTATCATGCTTATAAACCCTCACGCCGCATTTGCTCGATTTGTCGCCACGGCTCGGCATCTGTAGGCTTTGATGTATTTAGATGTATTAATTTATTCCCCATGTTCCTGCCAGTCCTACATAATGGGGTCCTGTTCTCGTTTAATGGGCCTTACAAAATTCATAAGGTAATTACTGTGAGTGATTGGATTAGGTTAAAGCACAAATGTGACTTTGTACTAGCAAAAGCTAGTCTAAGGGGAAAGTGTCTGGCTTTTTTGGGTCAAATTATATGGGAAATGATTTACATAAAATAATCAAGCGTCGACTGTTAAAACAGTTCAATTTATTTTAATAGAGACACTTCTCTTTTGTGTTCTGTTTGAAACAGTGAGCTTTTTTTGGGGAGATCTGGCACTGAAAGGAAGGATTTATCCTGTTTGTCTGAGAGATTTGATTCTGGTGGTGCAAAGACTGCAGCCTTTGATCCAATTACAATGTATGTATATCCCGGGTCACTTCCTGTCCCTCAGTCGTAGCCTAAGGAGTGGGGCCGCAATCACGACTCTGTCCAATTATTAAGTTGGTGCCCTAAAGCCACTCTTTCTTTCCGCATCCGTGACCGTGTGTGTAGCTATATCTGTGTGCTTGTGTAACCGTTCGGCCTGGGCTAATGTTTCAGAGCTGTTTGAGAAGGGTCACCAGCTGTGTTTCAAACATCTGTTCCTCATAGAAGCAGCCATGGATCCCATTTCCTCGATCCCTGTCATGTTTAGAGAGAAAGATTAAGCTTTGTGCCGTCTACTGAGGGTGTCCTCCTCTCTTTGACTCATCTTCACCGCCTGCTTAGCTGCAAATCAAACGAAACTGTCTGAGCCATTGCTTGACGTTGATGGACAGGGGTTTGAGAGGTGCAGTGTTTTTCATTAGACACGCGGAAACGGGGGTTTGCGTCAGAGCTTTAAGCACGACTCATTTATTCCGATGAATATAAACAGCGTCTGTTCATTTTTAATTGGAATTTAGATACGAGTATCCATCCTTTCCAGAAAAGAAAATATTTTTTTTTAATTGGAAAAGGCCTACATTTTCAGTTACAACCTGTTAAAAAACTATACACATCTTTGGATCCAAAATATGAAGAATTAGCTTAAAACCTCCCAGAACAATCGCATTCCCGATATGTAAATTCTTGATCCATTTCACAGATGCATTTTCAAACAAATCGGATGTCTGTTTTGAGTTCTCCACGCGTCTGACTAATGAGCTAGTTGAGAAATGTGACTTCAGCCTCTTATAGAAGCAGCTGTGGAGTCTATTACCAGAAATAATGTTTAAACACATGTTTCAGAAAAACCTGTAGATCATTCTTTGTTTGAGTCAATGTATATTTTCCCACATCTTAGTGAAATGTCAGTCTTTTTATTTCCTATTAGATTACACGCATCTAGAACATTTGAATAGGGTAATTTGTGCATTTGTAAAAATAAATTAGAAATATCTTTTTTCATAGCAGTAGTCAATCAAGTGCATTTGAAAGTAAACAATGTTTTTGTTTGAACAACAGAGGGCAGTCACTCCACCCGAGTGCCTTTAAATCAGACGCACCTTTCAGAAATCTTAATTATAAAATTAAATATCTGAAATGCATGTCATTAACGGTAATGCAATTTATATTGCCTCGTGCATTTTGTCTTTGAATGGCCACTGGTATTTACCTGTTCTTTTAGAAATGATACCAAAGTAATAACATTTATTAGACATTACGCCATGGTTTCCTTTAGTGTGTTCATTTAAATATCATGTGTATAAGAATATGGCAGTCATACAGCACCTAATCTCATCACTGTACCACCATAGTACTTTTTAATAAACTGATATATGAAATGTATAGGATAAAGCTTATAAATCTCATCATATTTTGTAGGCTTGGGTGTGTTTACGCGTATTTATTTCTCATGTACTGTACTAGCAACCTGCCAGTGCTACAAAATGTGGTTCTGTTTTTGTTGAAAGTGAATATGATAATTACGAGATGGGATAGTTAATACTTTCTTTTATTTTGCATGTAATCTGAATAGTATAAACCATCTAATGCGAATCTTGATCCTGTTTAAAGATCATGGATGAAAGTACACCTCCATAAATCAGAGGAGGAGGGAGGGAGTGGAGTGAACAGAATAGGGCGGGCATTGGGACCCCGTGGCCTCCTCGGCAGCGAGGTTTCCTCCGTGTGCGCGAGTGTGATTGAGCTCTTCCCTGCTGGACACATTCAGATCCCAGTGTCAGCCGGACGGGACACATCAACGCCCTCTCTATCCCTCTGTCTGTGGATTTGGACTTTTTATACTGAGCTTCAGCAGGGACAACAAACTTTTCAAATTCAAAATTGATATTACATACAGTCCTGTTCATTTTTTTTCTTCTTTTTTCTCTGATTTTTTTGGATTCTTTTTTTTATTTTGATGATCACTTTTAATACAGGGATATTATCTGACCATGTCGTAAGTGTTTCTCATATGAAGAATCTCCATCAGATTATTATCGGTGGATATATAAATGAATGAGCTGTCAGAGATGCTGGTGTCCAGGGATTATTGCGCGCTCATGATGCGGGATCGGAAGGAATGCGACGTGCGCTCTGGTGAAGTGGAGCGGGTTCGAACCCGAGAGCGTGTGGACGCGACTGTTGCGGGTCTGACCGAGCTGGAGTATCTGAGGCAGAGACAGGAGCTGATGGTCAGGGGTGTGTTGAACTGTCAGGAGGACAAACCCTGCCTTACAGTGGAGGACAGCTATCTGAACACTGAAGAGAAACTTCTGGAGGAGAATATTTTATTACTCAGAAAACAATTGGTGAGTAATAGAAACTGTTGTATTATTATTATCGTTGTTGTTGAAGTAGTCTATGTAATAGTTCCAACATCTTTTTTTCCCAACTGTATTTCTGATTTTTTTTTTTTTTTTTTTTTTTGGCATTGACATTTTTAGATTACCTCATTTGAACTTTTATTTTAATCGAATAACCCTTACAAGAGACCATAGTACAGTGATAGTATCTGATACTAATACTAATTATACTAGTACTGAGTTCTGTACTTTTCTTTGTACCATGGTACTAAATGGTACTTCCAAAAATACCATGGTACTACCAGGGTACATGGTTAATGCATTGGGCATTTTTATATTTTTAAATTATAATTAAAATAGACTTTAGAATATTTTTAATTGCCATAATTAAACATTTAGTTGGATTGAGATCCATTAAAATAATTACAAGTATATTAAAATGTTTTTGTCTATTAAATTTTGGTTTTGATCTGTCTTGTAGAAAAAAAATGTAGAAAAAGTATTTGGAAGATGAATACTGGTATAGAAAAAATAGTCTCTTTTTTTTGTTGCATTTAGTCCATGTGACACCAGAAGCGCAAGCGCTATAATCATTAGAATGACATTAAAACAAAAAGAGAACCATTTAAATCAAACTTCCTGGAGGTAGTAGAACATCCCTGAGTTTCTAATGCAAGTCTAGGAGGGGGTCTGACAGGCCTGAATAAGATTAGTTGATGGGCTTCAATGGAAATGAACTTTTTACAAGCCCAGCTCAAGCCCCCTGCTGTCTTTAGAGGATGACCAAGATTAAATTTAACAGTTGGGCCAAAGACACCTGGTTCCACTTGAGGTATTTGCAAACATTTCCATTATTGTAACCCTATGGGGTTCATGCATTGTGGTTAATGTATTGTATACAGAAAAGAATTACAAGGTTTGGATTTATTTCATGGCTTTGCTAAAGCCTCAGACATGTACACAAGTGGCTTGAGTCTTCCCCGCTGTAGTTTGGCATAATTCCACTTGTTTATCTTGAGGTCAGTTTGTTTGCAGGCCTCACACCCAGAACTACATTAAAGTTAATGGCAATGTGTGGATCATATAATGCCTGATGTCCTTATGATTTCCCAAAAACAAACAACCAATCATATGTGGTCTTTGACTGAGCTGAGCTTGTGCAATGAATTGAGTATGAACCAGAAATGTAGACACCATCGTCCAAAACCCAAGCCCAGGCCATCAAGAGTGGTCTGGGGTTAATTTGATGCCATTTCAAAATAACCGTCGGTGTGCTCTGCAAATGGCACTTTGTGTAAAAATGGTCTGCACAGCCCAGCATGCTGAGAGCTCAGGGCCCATAAATCACTTGTAGCCCGCCTGTCAGGACCAGGCTTTTTTACAGCCTCGGTCTGCAGCGGAGGAAACGCCATTCCACTTCTCCATATAGCCTGGAATCTGCACTGCATTACCTCCCCTGTCAGCAAACAGCAGTTACATTTTGCAGCAGATAACATGCCTCTGATTATAGGTCATTTGAAGTAATGTCCTTCTGCTTTGAAGGGGCCACATTTTCCTCAGTCTGCCGTTTCACCATGCTTAATTTGGAATGCATCACATGATACGGGTGTTGTCAGATGCATCCAATTGCTCGCAAGCTGTGTGTCGAAGTTGGATGGTTATTCCCATGCGAGGTGTGACTCTAATTTAGTTCATTACATCTGTCTGATCAGTGCCATGAGGCCACCGGCATTGAGACGTAAATTGTGAAATGCAACTGTTTGCAGATTCTTGTTTGGGCTGCAGGGCAAAACCTTCTAAATTAAATACCAAACAATTTTACCATTTATGAAGCTCCTAAACATTCATGAAATCTTTTGTTAACATCTTTTCAATATGTATTGTTTCTTTATAGAACTGCCTTAGGAGACGAGATGCAGGTTTGATCAACCAGCTCCAGGAATTAGACCGACAGATCAGTGACCTGCGGTTGGACACGGAGACTTCGCATGAACACGTGGAAACGGACAGCCGGCCAAGCTCAGGTTAATATCTTTTGTGGAGCCATAGCTCTTTAAAAGGGGCTTGAATTCTGTGCACTGCATGTTTTATCGAATTATCATTAAGCGTTGGCAAAATTGATTGCCTGCAGAATCGTCTGCATAAAACCAATCTAAGCAATTGGCGTAGGCAGAAAGGATTTCCAATAAAATTGATTCACGAGCACAGGAAAGCATTTCTAATGATTGTTAATCTTCTACAATCACCCGAGGGTGGTAATCAGACGTCCTGTTCGAATTATATCACTTTGCAAAAGACTACTTTGTGCTTTGGGCCTGTAGTAGCATGTGTACCTGTGAGCCCTAATGTCTGTTGGAAACTGTTTAGCTGTTTTGCTTAAGCACTAATTTGGTAATGTGAACAATCTGCACCCTGTACCAGAGGCCTGCTACAGCTACATTAGTTTACATGCCAAAAACGAGAGGTAATTTTAGTGCTGGAACTGACTGCACTTTTGTTGGAGGAAGGTTATATAAAGTGGAGATTGATTACATGTGTGTATGCTCCTCTCTGAAAGTCTTAATTGTTAAAATGGCCTTATACTGTAACTGCTTCTAACGTGAATATAGAGTTATTTAACCTTTAGCTATTTTGGGTGCTGTTTATAGAAGTTGTTATGGTTTTATTCTTCACCATTTTAATGCTAATATCGTTTGTGATGTGTGGACCTCTGGTTCCTATCTCTATTTCCTCTGGCAAATGTATACCTTCCTAAACGCTATGTTATTCAAATTGAAAGTAGGTTCCAAAAGAGAGCTCAGTTAAGAGTGAAAGAGCACATCACCTCATTCCTGAAGATGTCAAATTAATGTGTTAATGTCTCACCCTCTCTCTCCCAGGCTTTTACGACCTAAGTGACGGTGCTTCTGGATCCCTCTCCAATTCCTCCAACTCCGTCTTCAGCGAGTGTTTGTCCAGTTGTCGTTCCACCACCTGCCTGTGCACCCCCCTCGACACCTCGCTCTGTGCCTCCGAGGGAAGGCTTAAGCCTGCAGGTGAGAGTCTCTTTGTGACGATTTGAGGTTTCTGGGTCATTTAGACTGGTCTTACCCATCAGCACTGTTCCATGCATTCTTAAAACACTGTTCCCTTCTATTGCTTTGTTATGCAGAACTATTTACTTAATGGGGATTTCTTCCTCCAGGCTTAGAAGCTGGTATCACAAAGAAGAGACGCTCTGTTCGTTTGTTTCTAGTTTCTTCAAATGACATCTGTTTTTGTGTTGCATTACCATTAGCAGAGAGCATTCTATAATCACTTAAGCTCAACTGTGCAAATAGAGGTGAAACAAGAGAAGTTTGGTCCCAGACAGAGATAGAAACAGTTTCACAGCCCTGCTGATGGCTCTCCCAGCCACACCTATAAGCTAGCAACAAAAGGCTCATTAGCACATCAAAACTAATCAACCACCCACCCAGCTGAGCACTAGAACTCTATGAATCAGATATACTCTCCTCTCACATGTCATAGCATAATGAAGTTAGCGGTTTTAGTAATCTGACATTACATTTTCTTGTAGTATTAACTGTTGTGTCCTCTGGGATTTGCAGATGAGCTGGGCATTTGTGCAGAGTGTGATTGCCAATGCGAAGATTCAAGTTCTGGAACAGTCCGCAGGTCTCTTTCTGCATCTTACTCCCCTTCCCCGGATGGGTCCTGCGATGGCCTTTCCAAATTCCACTCTGATCTCATTGTCAAAAACGGTAATGATGTTTACCGGTACCCCAGCCCTCTCCATGCGGTGGCTGTCCAGAGTCCCATCTACTTCCAGTCCATGACTAGTCACCTAAAGGATGATTGTAGCTTCTCCAAGCTTGGGGAAGCATCGAGTGATGAACAGAAACCTGAGCAGGTCATGGGCACCCAGAATTCATCTTGGCATGCCTCTCAGATGCTCCCAAACAAAAAACTGGATAGTTATATCTTTGGGCTACTTCAGAGGAGGGCACAACCGTTGAGGACCAGCAAACCCAGAACAAGCATCAACACTGACCCCTCCAAGAGCATTTTGAGGCAGGCTAGTCTTTGCTCACGGGCTCCTGCTTCTGCCCAGGCCCAGCATAGGACCTCTGACCTCAAGCCTAACTGGCAGACATGTTTACAAGATGCATCAGCAACTAGCACTGAGCCAAGCACAGCTTCGCCCCAAAGACAGTGGTCTTCTGAGTCTCCAAGTCAGCCACAGAACGGTTACTCAATCACCAATGATAATAACACTAGTTGCCTCTTGAAGAAAAACGTTTTTGGAGCCAGTAAAGGCCAGCCTTTAAGTGTTGCATCGAAGGACTGCCAGGATTTAGGCAGCCCTAATGCAGTTTCCTCTCCCAAACTCAACAAGCATTCTTATTACACTGTGGAGGACAATAAATCAGGACAAGCAATGAAAGCAAGTCCTCTTAAGAGGAGTCCTAAAGCTCAGGCTCCAGGAAGTTGTGGTGAAGACGCCGAGCAGCTGGCTCCAGAGTTGCTCAGTCTCGGTTCTTCTTCGCAAAGCCAAGACGAGGGAGGTCAAATGGTCAGTGCCCAGTACATCGCTTCTCAGAAACAGAATGTAAATCTCTGTAAGGGTGGCACCAAGAACATCAAGATTGTCAAAGTGAAAAATTCCACCAGTGCAAAAAGTAGACCTCATGTGTCCAAGCATGTTTCCGAGATTGGTCGTGACAAGCATCGGACAGGATCTAGGAGGTCTCGACAAGTGGACGACGTCCACCACTTGCATAAATCCTACAAGAAGTCCTCCTCAAAAGCCAAGAGAATCCCTGCCCCCATCCCTGAAGAACGAATCCTGGAGAAGCACACCAGTTCCACAGGGGGTCGATCTTCTTCCCAGAGAAACCATGGACATCACCGACATCATGAGGCAGTGTTGGCCAAACCCAAGTACAAGCGCAACGACTACCATCGGCGACCCAGGGGTCTCCATGAGATCCCATACGAGGAGGCTTACAGGAGGGCTCACTGCAGGCAGAAACGAGAAATGCTGGGCCACATGTCAGCCATGCACCTGCCGTCTAACGCACACTACACCAGCCCCTACGCTTACGTTGGCAGTGACTCTGAATATTCAGCGGAGTGCGCCTCTCTCTTCCATTCCACCATTCTGGACACAAGCGAGGATGAGCGCAGTAACTATACCACCAACTGTTTTGGGGACAGCGAGTCGAGCGCTAGTGAGGCGGACTATGTAGCTGAGAGCAGCACTAGCAGTGACTCTGAGGGCAGTGCAGGGGTCAATTGGCCCCAGTTCAACCAGGCGGGTGCAGGATCCCACGGAATGACGTCAGCACAGGCTAAGGCATTTGTCAAAATCAAGGCTTCCCACAATTTGAAGAAGAAGATCTTACGTTTCCGATCAGGCTCGTTAAAACTCATGACCACAGTGTGAGAGACTTGAGGGACACAGAGATCAGTTAGGATGCAGCCAATCAAATTGGCTTCACTCCCTTATCAAACAATCAAGTGCCTAGACAGAAATCAGCTGCACGGCCTAAAACTGCCTGTCTGTCAGCTGGGAACTCAACTTCTGTCCAGCACAACGCCTTCCCCTGCACTTTTCACCCCTTTGATGTCAATGTCTGTAGCCTTTTTTTTGTATTTATTATAAGTTCAGCTTTTGCTGTGATGCATCTACATAGCAAGTACAATGTAAATGCTGTTCATACATGGTTTACTTTACTAAAGATATTTATAACTTAATATATTTGGTTAGCCATTCATGGAAAAGAACAGGAAGTATGACTGAACTGAAGCAGTGTATTACAGACAGTCTGTCTGAGAAATGTTCACCAAGCCTAGTTCACCTGCTGATCATTAAGGGCTTTTGTTAAATGCACATTAAATATGCATGAGCAACAGCTTTACCATTTTCCTTATTAGCTGTAAATTACCCTTTTGTAAAATAAATGTTAATGTATGTCGATTTCTTGTGTCTTTTCTTGTATCTTTCTTTATTAAATCCCATTGTTAAAATCATTCAGTGGTGTCCTTGTTTATTTGATGTAATGGCTGTGTTCTTTTTAATCCAAGAAACCATGTTAAAGGACCATGTACTGAACAATCCCAAAATTGCACCCCTGTTTATTTTTATAGTCTGAAATTTGAATTTTCCAATGTCCAGGCCATGTTAAACCAAACTAGACCCCCTGCTACAGGAGGCAGTAGTTAAATGTGGCATCTACTTATAGTCTTTCCAAGTGTTTAGTAAACAAACACTTAACGTTCTTCCTCCATGCCATTTGGGTAGCATCGTTCAGGGACAGCAAACTCACAGACATCGGCATCAGCAGTGCAGTCTGTTTTCTTCAGCACTGAAGAACATAATGAAGACATGAAGATCCGATGTTGAATTTATTCTTGATTTATATCTTTGCAATAGACATTTCTACTGTTGCTAATATGATCTAACTCTGGCGAGAAAAGCAGATGAAACGTAGACAATTCTTATAGTTGAATATGTAGTGAAAGAGAAAAGTGCAAACATCTAAACCTGTGGCACTCAAGATACTCTGTTCTTTCATGAGTATCTGACCTTTAATTTTTTGGCTCATGTCCCTCACAGTCACGTTTAAAAGATTTCTCCTTCTGTTTCCAGAATCTAGCATAGATAGCCTCCTTGAATAGGTCTGGCTTTTTAAAGCACAGTGCATCTGTTTATATTACCGCAGCTGTGAGAAAACCAGACTGTGCTCTTCTCTTTCTGGCATTTAAGAACACATGGCTTTTCCTGCCTGGTTACAAGATGTTTCTTTATCCTCACTGAGATCAGTAAATCTCATATTCAGAATCAGTTAGATGATAGTTTATTTTGCATGCATGATAACCATAGATCTTAAACAAAAGGATGTGGAGTAAAAGAATTTCAATAAGATGGTGTCAGATTTCTCTAACTTCCGAATGCATCCATAATGTGGTTGCCTAATATATGTTTAATTGGTTATTGGCCTTATTGTTAATGGTTTCAATCAAACTGTGGATGATCAGCGCAAGCAAAATCAAGGAAGCATAATGTACTTGTCAGAATGTGTTTAAGTAGTTCTTTTTAAGAAGTTCACAGTGAGTTTAGACGTCAGCAAAAAAACGTCTGAGAACAGATCTCATGTCTGAGGTTTTGACTGTAACTGATTTGCATTGTTTTTCTGCGAAACCACAAGCAATGAAGAGCAAGACATTTAGATCTAGTGGCTATTCTTCATAATGACAATGTACCATGTTTATAATGGACGTGTACCATGGCAGTAACATTGCATTCTGTTTCTGTTAAGCTTGAATGTTTGTTGACGGCTCAGATAAGTTATTTTTTAGTCATAAGTGATTAGTACTATCTATGAAATAATTTAACATTACAAAGAAAGCCAAAAGAAGTTTAAATTCAGGTCACCTTGTTTTTTTGTCCAGAAGGATCCATACTGACTTCATAGCTTACATTGGTTTGGAGGGCAGTTGTGGACGCTCTGTCGCCCAAGGTCAGTCGGGCCCTGTGGAACAGGCAGGTTGGGGCCTGAGACCGTGGGCTATGAGAAGCATGCATTCAGTGTTGATTTAGCCTTGCTTCTGAGTTACTCTCCAGGGTCCAATGACTCTCTCAGGCCTGTCAGAGATCACGCACAGATCAATCTTCTTTTGAAACCAGCTCATCCAGCCAGGTCAGCGAGAGGCCAAGTTGGTAAACTTAATACATGGACAACTGGTGGAAAACCCACGCAAAACAATCTCCCCACCAAAAACCAGGGCGCTCTCTTCTCGTACTCATTGTCAGGAGAGAGTTTCTCAGAAGTATCTTGATTTCAGCTAGTGAGGTGATCAGATAGCTGAGGGGCTTTTAGTATTGTGGTAATGTACATGCGCTGTAGGCTGTCTGCTTCATGCAACCAGTAAATAGATCTTCACCTCTCTTAAGCCCCCGGCTTTACAGTTTTATTGGTTGTGTTTGATATTTATTGGAAAGAGCTTTAAAAGTTCACACCAGCATCACTGGGTTAGCAAAACCAGAGATAAACAACTGGAGGAGCTGAGAAAATTTTTATATATTTTACCCGACCGTTATTCATTACTGGTATTTTTATGTTATTCATTACTAATATATATATGTACAGTAAAATATACAAAATGATTTCTAAAGGATATGTGACACTAAAGACTGGAGTACTGATGCTGAAAATCGAGCTTTGCATCAAAGAAATAAATTATACTTTAAACTAAAGTATATTAAAATAGAAAACCATTATTTTAAATTGTAATAATATTTCAAAGTATAACAGTTTTTTTCTGTATTTTTGATCAAATAAATGCAGACTTGATGTATAAGAGACCTCTTTTAAAAACATTAAAGCTGCAGTCCGCAGTTTTTCCTCTTTGTCGCCATCTCTGTTTGAAATCTGCAATTGCAGTCATTCGCGGAATTATCAACTTTACGTGAGTTGTACTTCGACACCCTCGACACGGCACAGCGCGGATGAACACAATGTTTGAGGAGACTGTGAGGCTGTCAGTCACCGTGCCGGTGTGGATCCTGGCATTCAGAATTAGAGTTCTCAACGGGCCTGAAAATTACAACCCGACCCGACCCGGCCCGTGGCTTTTAAAGCCCGGACCCGATGTAACCCGGCACATCAACATGAATTATCTGCCCGAACCCGGCCCGCGGCCCGACTCTGACGCGCTCTTCAATCTATCGCCGTTGCGGAGACTCCCTATTCATTCCGGTGAAATCACAAAATAAAATGCACACAAACTTAGAAAGATTTACTTACTAGTCCATCAACAAAATCGCCAGGTCAGCACGTGCTGGTTTTTAACTCGCGCCAACGAGTGAAAAGCCCGACCGAATGGGACTCTTGTCCGGTTTCTCACGCGGTCAGATTCTCTTTTCCTTTTCCTAGTCTCTTCCGACCGCGTTTTCTTTGCTTTTTCCATCGTCTAGTATCACGTCTGAAATGCGCGCAAGTGCAGTGTTGCCAACTATTTTCAAAGGAAAGTAGCCTAGCTAACGCCATATCTGTTTAAATAAAAATCTTCACACAATAATAAATAAAAAGAACTCAAACATGTACCCAGCCAGCGGGCGGGCTACTTTTCACACCACACAATTTTTGAAGAGTTTTGAAACAAAATACGGTAGGCCTAACCTACAAACATAATCGTATGCTTATAAGGCATCGTGGAGGAACAGTAGTGCGTCCACAGTGGATGGACTGAGGCGTGTTCTCCTCCTCTCTTACGGCCAGCCACCCGCGATGCACGTTGCACGCAGCAGCCAGACTTTCTTTACGGTGAACAGCAGCGATGATTAATAAATGTTTTTTTTTTTCACTGTGAGCGGAAAAGATTAAGCCCGAGGTCCGACCCGACCCGAGCCATTTGCTTATATTTTCGACCCGAACCTGGCCCGAACCATAGGGTCCCATCGGGTTTGTCGGGCCGACCCGACCCGTTGAGAACTCTATTTAGAATCACAGATTATTCCTTTTGGAAGTATGACCAACGTAAGAATTTTCAACGGAAAATGTCATCTGAACTAGTAAGAAACATCCACTTTTGTTCTGGTTCTGATATTGCAGTAAATCGCGCTGATTAAATCTAACAATCGCTTATAATTAAATCACGCAAATAATACTCTGTTCTCAAATTGTTAATGTTAACAACATCAGCATTGCGTGACTACATGTAATGTCCTTCCGATATTATCCTTGTTTTCGCATGGGCCGTTGCAGTCTGTTTTTTTTCTGTAGCCTCTCCGAAGTCCGAAGTCTTTTGCATTTTACATCGGGTGAATCTCCAGTTGTCTGGTGATTGTCGTTTGAACCTTTCTGGATCCGCCATCAAATTGATAAGTTTAATTATATCAAGTGCTGTGAGAAAAGGCTATAAATCTCCACCTCCAGCATCCTCACTCGCAACATAGCCTACTAGCCGAGAACCTTCTTTATGTGTACAGATGTGACGTAATGACGCAAAGACATGCTCGAAATCCACCAGTACCACTGGAATCAAAAACATTATTACAAGCTTACCGTTTTGAATCGAGCAACGGCAAGCAGAGAGTTTTGAACACTGGCTGGTTCTGTATTTTCTCAAATATGTATTTTGGATAATTGTTAACCCAAAAAAAGCTACGGACTGCAGCTTTAAAAATAGTAATGTTTCCAAACTTTTGACCAATACTTTATGATGAATTGTGTAAAATGTCCTTATAAAGTGGTAAAAATTGTATTGAATAATTATTACATGAACTTGAAATGGCTGGAATTAAGTATAAATATACTAGTTTAATTTATATATTTATTTGAATATTTAGATATGGAAAAATGCCTTTATTCTCTTTGGATATCTTGTGTGATTCCAAAAATGCATTGCCATATTTTTTATTTCCATAAAATTGTGTTTAAAACTATTAAACAAAGATATTTGTGGTTACTTGTATTAAGAGCAAAAGCCTTAGAAAAGAATGGACGCATCAGTTGCCTTAGCAAGGAGCGGTCAGTAACATTTTAAGATGGGTTTAGCAAATGATCAAATAACCTGAATTATCATAATCTAAGCTTTTTCAATGTGGCTTCACAAGCAATAATATTAAAGTGAAGACAGCTGGTTGTTCATGTCGTCAGTTTCAGATTTCCTGCGGCACATGAAAGGCATCGGTTTTCTTTCTCTTCCAAAAGTTTGGCCTCATCTGAACTTCTGACTCTGGAGTTAATGAAGACAAAACAAATAGGCACTTTCTAGTCTCCATCATGACGGCGGTTCAACAGGCACTAATACCCAAACACTGTCACATTAAGCTGAATAATGCAAAGGGAACAATGCAGCGTCCTCCCTTCCCACACACTGCCCTTTCCCTTGCCCCTTCTCGAGAATACACTGAGATCCGAGACCCCGTCAGAGTCTCCATAGGCCTATAGATCAGCAATTTCAACTGCACTCAGTCAGCGTTTGCATTAGACCCAATATCGGGCATCTCAAATCTTGTTTGCTCCTTGAACTTCTTGATTTCCATGGCTCTTTCTCTGTAATTACGGCTCTCTGTTAGCCCAGCATGGCTTAAGTGGTGTGTTCAGCACGCTCAACGACCCGGCTCTGAGGAGTGACACCGGCTTTGAGAACAACAAGAGATGGTATGTATGTGAGAGAGACATAGAAAGACACTTTGTTTGTGAGACTTCTGACTTCCCTTTCCCCGCAGCAGTCTGTCCTCCTCCATTGATCTTCAAACAGTCACCAAGAGTCATAAAGTTAAATGGGAGGAAATGGATGACAGATATGGAGATATTGGATGTGTAAATCAAAAGGGACCAGACTCAGACAGACCACAACATCCCCGCCTGTGTCCTAACCCCTCCGCTCTTTGTAGAATCCGATCTGGATGTGGATAAAAGACTTTAGGGTGACGCAACATGTCCCATCTGGGTTGTTAAAAGGAGATCTGGACGATGCATAAAAGCTTTAAAGGTAAACAGCTTTGCAGTCTTCACTGCCTAAAAGCGAACATGTTCAGAGTGGGTATCTGACCCGGGGTGTGTAAATATGGCCCTGTTTGCACCTGCTAGTAACGTGCATCTCAAATGTGTCTCCAGTGACCGCTTGTGATCTCATTTTGTCCGGGAGAGTCTACGATTTCATGACTACATGCATCACTTACTACTGTAAATTGATAAAGCGCCAAAGGTTTTCAAAGAAAATAATTCGCATTACAAAAAAATGTGCTGTTTGTAGTGGAGTGTTCAGTGTTATATTTGTTGAGCATTATAACGTTAACTAGGTATACTGAATATATATATATATATATATATATATATATATATATAAAAATGTGTTCAAAAATATGTTATTCATATAATGTATTCAATACAATAAATAAAATATATTTTTTATTATTATTTCATTCATATTTTTATATTAGTATTTTACATATTTTTTTAAACAGGACTTTAAGTCCTTTTACTTGTATCATCTTAATGACACTTAAAATTTCTTATTTTTGTCTATTTTCATGTCTACTTTAATTTTTTTTTATCGTCTATTTATAATGTGACACATATGTCTATATTTTTATGCCAGTGTCAACAACAAATTCTCAATCAATGGCATCTTGCATGAATAATAAATCATATTATGTACGTATAGCCACCATAGGCGAGTATTAATGGTTCGTTTTAGCATTCACACTGCAAATGTTTTTATGACTCCCTCAGAATATGGTTTTAATGATCGAGTCATTCAAAACTGATGTTAATACCATGTAACTGGCCCTCTGACAGCAGAAAGCAGTGACATTATTATTATTATTCTGCATCCGACGCCACACGCTCCTTTGAGATCAATAAATACCCCACGATCCCCAGCTATCTGCAATCTTGGGAACCAGTAGGAATCAGTGTTTACCAGCAGCGCCCCAGTCCGACAGGCCATAAGTCACTCGCAAACAGATAAACGCATCTCTATTTAAATGAGTTCCTTGGCTGACCTCTAAGAAAGCGCTGCAGGGTTTCGGTGGGAGAGATCCGAGTGTAATGGATGGTGAGGGAGGGAGAGAGAGAGAGAGAGAGAGAGAGAGAGAGAGAGAGCCAGGCAGGTGATTATTGTGAAACACATTGTCTCCTTAATGGAGCTTTTTCCCTCTCTTAGTTTGTCCCCGGTGTGTCATCAGAGCTTGGGCCGTCGAGGGAGGGGTCGTCTGCACCCCGAGGGGAGCGAGAGGGGCTTGTGGAGGTCACCGGAGCCTGTGGGGAGAGGGCTTGGTGGTCTCAACAGGACCACACACTTCATTTGCATGTAATCAGAGATGTTGAAAACAGGCTTGAGGGAGTCAAGGGACACTTTTGACCACAGCTATATTTGATGTTGGCTTTAAAGGAGCAGGGGGCTTTGCTTTTCAAACACACTTAATTAGTTTCTTTGCATAATAAAAGTTGCAGAATGAGGTTGTTGCTATGAGGCAAACGCAAACACTGGAGCTGCCGCTCATTATGTCAAAAATCCCAGCTATTCGTGTGATCGGTGTGAGGCAAATGCATTCGTATGGAAGAAAATCCAAAAGCAGGTTGCATAATCGTTCCCCTCTCTTTCTCTTCTCTAGTTTGCATAATTGTCTGAGGATGCCTGGTTTGACTTGCCCTGAAGAATGACATTTATGGTACAAGCAGCCCAGCGCTTTTTAAAAGCATTGATGACTTTGTTGATAAGCCCAGAGAGAGTCATTAGGTTGTCAGACTGATCCATGACTTGCACTCAGTGCTCAAATGAAAGCCCTTTACCATGCTTAATGAAAAGGTAATTATGACCTCATGAGCATAGTAACCTTTTGTTTTATGGTCGCTAGGGAGATGTGTCATCGAGTATTCACAATAAATTCACAATGATTTTGTTAATGACATCAAATTAAATATGTGAGTATGTATATATATGTATGTAGGCTATATATGTGTGTGTGTGTGTGTGTGTGTGTGTTGTCAAATCAAAAATTGAGATTAATTGCATCTAACATAAAACTTTGATAATATGTGTGTGTGTGTGTGTGTGCGTGTGTGTGTATACCGGTATACTGTATATACAGTATACTGTATAAACTTTTATGTTAGATGTGATTAATCTCAATTAATCGATTTGACAACACGAATGTATATATATATATATATATATATATATATATATATATATATATATATATATATATATATATACATACATATATACATTCTCACATATTTAGTGTTATATCATGAACAAAATCATTGTGAATTTATTGTGAATATTCGATGACACATAGCCCTATTTGACAGCACTAATATATAGTATAGCACTATATTATAAACATATTTTCTCCATATATGTATATGGAGAGAATACATAAATTTTAATATATGCATTTAAATATTTAGCAACTTCGTAGACTGTGTATTTATATTTTATGTATACTTTATGTATTTTTTATAAATGTTAATTTTATTTTTATAATTTAAATATTAATATGTTCATATTTAGTAATTTAGCAGACTTATTCTTATTTTATAGACTTATTATAGACTTATTATATTATATATATAATAAATAATTTTCGATTTGAATATTGTCAGGGTCACAATTAGTTTCATTGTGTTTTGGTTCATGTTCCTGCGTTTCCTTTCAGTTTAGTTCCCGTCTCCTTCATGACTGATTAAACACACCTGTGTCTAGTTTAGTTCTCTGTGTTTTGTTCAGTTCAAGGTCGGTTATCATCATTATTAAGTATGCTTTGCCCGTATGTTTTTCTGAGGTTTATTTCTGTTTGTGGATTAAAGAGTATTTAGATTCAATTCCTTCATCATCTGTCTTGGACCACAGCGCTGTGACCATATATATATATATATATATATATATATATATATATATATATATATATATATATATATATATATATATATATATATATATGTGTGTGTGTGTGTGTTTTTAACAAAAGTTGTGCAGCAGTTTGCTGTGTTTTCATGCAAAGCAGCTCGCCACTTATTTGTTTACTGTGCTAATTTTAGCAGTAAGCATTGATGATAGTTTGTGGAGCATGAAATGTGCCTGTGTGTGTTGTCTGAACGGTCAAACAGGGATAAATGGGCTTGTGTGTAAAGACGGGCTCGGTCAGGAACAGATTGAACCGACAGTTTAACAAACTACAGTTGAATCGTAGAAAGTGTGGAGTATGAATCAACAATAAAGTTCAATCTGCCACTATAATAATAATAATAATAATATGTTTATTTTGTATAGCGCCTTTAAAAGTAGCTTTCTCAAAGCGCTTCACAGACAGACAAAACAGCAGAGGAGTAAGACAATGTAAATACAAAAATAAACACATGACATCATGATCATGTAAAAGCAATCCTAAAATAAAATGTTTTAAGAAGAGATTTAAAAGTCACTAAAGTTTTTGCTTGCCTAATGTCGGCCGGAAGAGAATTCCAGAGCTTAGGAGCATAGACAGAAAATGCTCGGTCACCCCACGTATGGAGCCGTGTTTTCGGAACAACCAAAAGACCACTCTGCGAGGAGCGCAGATTGCGACGTGGTGTGTAAGGGATTAATAAATTAGTCAAATACTGAGGTGCCAGATTATGCAGAGATTTATAGGCCAGCATAAGGATTTTAAAATCAATACGGTACCTAACAGGCAGCCAGTGCAGGCACTCCAAGACCGGGGTTATATGGTCCCTGGCCCTGGCCAGATAGTCTCTAGCAGCTGAATTTTGAAGATATTGCAATTTATCCAATGATGACTTAGATACCCCAGCTAGAAGACCATTGCAGTAGTCAATGCGCGAAAAGACAAAAGAGTTGATCAACTTCTCAGCAACAGAGAAGGACAGCATGGGAGCCTCTTGTATAGCCTATAGCCTCTTGTTGACTTCCAAATCTTAATTCTGAGAAGTTCAAATCTTTTGTCTCCAAACGACTGATGTAGGCAATTTGTAGTGGATAAATATAATATTAATGTAATATTTGTGCTGTGTCTGATCTAATGCTCTGACAAACCTCAGATTTCCTGTAGCTATTTTGAAAGCCTGATAGAAAAACGAACAGCTGTAGGAAAACATTTGTACTCCATCATTCAAACTTGTTTTTACCACCGTAAATTACCTTAAATACAGACACTGACGTATGCCATAATGAGTTAACAGAGGGGATGGGGACGTCCATCAGCCTTAAACCTGCCTAATAGTCTCTCTCTCTCTCTCTCTCTCTCTCTCTCTCTCTCTCTCTCTCTCTCTCTCTCTCTCTCTCTCTCAATAACAGCATAAGAGTTTTGTGGTGTTGAGTTGCGTCATTGATTGTTTCTCAGATTCTAGTAAAAGTTCCAACACTGTATCTCTGTCTGTCTCTACATAAACACATGAACATGGGTGAGCTCTTCTGTCCTGAGACAAGCCTTTCATTATTATAATGAGACTGTAGCTAATGACTAATGCTAATTCTCTCTCTCTCTCTCTCTCTCTCTCTCTCTCTCTCTCTCTCTCTCTCTCTCTCTCTCTCTCTCTCTCTCTCTAACAATAACAGCATAAGAGTTTTGTGGTGTTGAGTTGCGTCATTGATTGTTTCTCAGATTCTAGTAAAAGTTCCAACACTGTATCTCTGTCTGTCTCTACATAAACACATGAACGGGTGAGCTCTTCTGTCCTGAGACAAGCCTTTCATTATTATAATGAGACTGTAGCTAATGACTAATGCTAATTCTCTCTCTCTCTGTCTCTCTCTCTCTCTCTGTCTCTCTCCTCCAGAGCACTAAACAGAGGAAGTTGTGTCTACAGCCTAATGAGAATTAATGACGGTTGTTATTTCTTCCATATCAGACTGTGGTTTGGCATGTAATTTTACTTTTAGAAAATAATCACATAGAAATGTCCTGTTGGTGCTCTTTTTACACATATAAATGTTTTTACGTTGTTTGGAATCGCTATTATTTAAAGAGCAAATTCAGAATTTTGCTTTTCCTTCCCAATAAAAAGTCACTGTAGTATTCTGGTTTGTGTTTCTTTTAAAGTGTATTCATATATTTACACTTTTGTTAAATATGTTGATTTTATTTCTTCTATAAAGATTTTGACTCCAGCATCATCATCATCCTTGGCTTGTTTCTATTAGATGCACTTCAGCTATAGAGTAAGAATGCATTCCATTACAGACATCCAGAATATACAGAGAAATATGAGGACAGATGTGGACACTTGAGACAAAACTGTCACATTGCTGTACAATTTAGTGCTTCAGCAGTGGAGCTGTGGATGGGAAAGACTTCTCACCATTTGTCCATCTGATACTGATGCCAAAGATAGACCCCCTAGGCCATATCTAAAAACAAAAGTTTTACACGAATGTAAAATTTCCTGTCAAATATACACAGTGGTTTCGATTCTTTTGGCTTTGGATAGGACAGGAGACAAATATTCTTGTTGTCTCTCCCTCCCTTCAGCAGCTCAGTGAAAAACATCTTTTAGCATTGCATGCCAAATTTGAAACCGTCCTTATTGACGGTGGGTGGTATTTAAATGTGTTACAGTGAACAACTGTATGTTATGTGGCACGGCATCAGATGCCGCTGATCGGGACCCTCCCCTGAATCGTCACTTCGGTTCTGGCACCAGATCCGAACGCAGACGCATATGGAACATTCCATTTGTCCGAATTATTTGCAGCGCTTGGAATTAAACGCTCTGTGCGTGTTTCAAAGTTATTAGCTGTGGCATCTGTGTTAATGTGGGAAAATTGCAGAGGCCCTTCTTAGACCACTGCTGTGTAAATGACACACACTCCATACAGGTGAAGAGAAAGACAGGGGGTTATTTACTAAACTGCTGATTAAGTGCCCATGTATTTATTTACAAGTAAACATTTAATGAGTAGAGAAAAGTACAGCTTGTCATTATCTCAAAATAAACCTCTTCAGGGTCCTGATCACCCTGTTTATCTTCTGTGACAATGACCAGCCAAATGTACATAATCCCTTACTTATTAAAAACATTCTACATGGATTTAATATTATTACTTAATTATATATTCGTATTTTAAATCATCATGAAATCAAAATTGACCCTATTTACTTTGTTAGCGCACATTACAAGTCTTGTGATGAATGAACAATGAATCTGTGCAAGTTAATACACAGAAAGAAATATACGTTTGCCGTGGTAATCTTTAATCAAAATCTGAAAATTTGCTTCAGCTCTGAACTGGCATTCCTTCTCTGATGACGTCAATATTTCGTTTCACTTGGAAAACACAACACTGAAGTAAAGTCGCTTGCAAATTCCGGTTTTTAATATACAGGTATGCAGAAAAGGGTATTCGTGTATGACTTTTTTAATGAAAGGTTTTGATCCACTTCAAATGTTGACTAGTAAATACACTATTTACTATTTATGATTACTATACTTATTACAATTAAAAGTGAACAGCAAGTAGCGGACTTGTACGCATTATATGATGTCATAATGTTTGTACATTTAGCCTTGTTTTTTTCTAGCTTTGGAAGCTTTTGACCCAAACCCACATGGAAACTGGAGCATCATTCTACAGTGATGCAAAACAACTCTCTTTCAGTGTTGTGGAAGGCTTGTCAACATTTTGCTTATGCAAACATCCAGGCTGCTGTATAGGAGAGATGTCTCCACATTCCAGTCTGTCCTCAACAGAAATATCCAGTCTGTCAAAGCGTCAGTGCTGAAAGGGTCTCATTAGCAGCTAAAGTGAGAGCATGCAGTTTAATGTTAGCTACTCATATGACATTCTAACTCTTCACACTGTCCAGTTTTGGCCTGGTGAAACTGATAACATCCGAGGTAAATGCTGGTGCCCAGTTGCCATGCTGAGATGTCTACTACTGCATCCAGCTTTAAAAGAAGTAATTCTGTCATTCTCAGTAAGTTTGTGAATACATCTCCACCAAGCCATTCACACTGTGTTCACACGGTTCTTAAAGGAATCAATCGAGCGGCTTATTTCCATTCAGCTGAAATGAGGCAGAGTTGTTGTTTTCTCTTCACCTGGGCGAGAGCTCAAGGTTTTTCCTTGTAAAATCAATAAGACTCCATTTACAGTTGGGCTGGTTTTCTGTCTGAGTTTCATGTCTGGACAAGAAACCCAAGAAAATAACCAGTTTATCTGTAAAAAAAGAAGCTTATGTGTCTGTCTGTGTTTATAGGTCATTTAGGCTTTTGTTGACTTGTTTCAAAGAGTGACAAAGCGCAACACAACGAACAAAACTCGTCCTTCTTCTGTATTTTCACTTGGGCTGCCAAGAGATTCAAATAAAGTTTTCTGTACTTTATGTGAAGTTGAAAGTTATTCATGTTGCTGCCGTCGATTCAGTGCTAATTAAATTCTGTAATTTAAAGACATGCAAATAAGTCTTGTAAAAAATCTCATCATGGATTTAATTTAGGATTCGGTTTTGGAAGGATCCAATAAGTAGAGGGGGACACATATTATAAATCATCAGTATCTCTTTATAGGTATGACAGGACTAAATGCCTAGTTGCGATGGATACACTCCAGCTTAAAAACAAAATTTTATAGAAATGTCAATCACTCTAGCATTTAAGCCTAAAACTTTGTGACAACTGCAACAAATATGGATATAAAAATGCTTTTTTTCTGTTGTTGACATCTCTTTTTAGGAAGTTCATGAACATTTATTAAGTGAATTAATATTCATGTAAAAAAAAAAATCCGAGATGAGATTACCAGTTACCTCTTGCTTCTTCATGCAGGACACTGCTCTTATCATGGTCTTTTATACTTTTCAAGCAAAATATAACCTCTTTAAAATATATTTATAGTCTGCCAAAAATTAGAAAGGACAAAGTGATTTCTAAAAGTGTGGGCGACATGTCTACCCTATTAAATTAGCTCTATGGAAAGTCATTTACTGATAAACAAGAGCCCAGCCGATGCTTTCATTCTGACCAGGCTTTAGACATTTGAATGTCCAATTAGCTAAATGCATTAACTGTGTTAAATTTAACACAGTTAAACATATTTAATTAACCTCATAAGTTAACGTGTTTACATTGGTAGCCCTGACTTTCACACGCACATGTCTTATATGCTTGCTTTGATTGCTGTTTTTGTTTTGGCTGCTTTCAAGTACAGTCAGAAAAGTGGTGGTCTTTGCTTTGATGGGCTTATGTGACTAACGGGAGAGAGGATGAGGTGAGAAAGTGGGGGATAACAGGAAGACACTGCTGTGATGGAAGTAGAGAGGGTGGGACGTCCCAGCTGGACCCGTCTTTGAAACGGGCGACCGGCCGAGGGGGGAAACAGGGAAGAAAGAGTCTGATTCAGGGAAATACCAACAAGTCGCTCTTCACGGGAATCAGAGGAGGTCTGGGAGAAGGACTTACACTCCATTCAGTCCTAACCAAATGCATGTGCCTCCGCTTTCAACTCTGTGCGGTACTTTGTTATTTGTCTATTAGCATTAGAGGCTCAATGGGTGCAGTTAAATGGAGTCCTCTTTTGCTACAGTGGTTTCCGTGGGGTTTAACTCTAATGAAAAGGCAACGTTGTGGGCTGAAGTGAAAATGAATACAGAGTTAGAAAGCAGATATGAAGCAGCTTTGAAGCGGCCTGTAAAGATTTTGGCCAGTCTTAAGAGAAGCCGCTTTTTAAATCCTGGCACCCCACACGTTATAGTTTTTACTACAATTGGCAACCTCCAGGAAATCTGGAGAAACGAAGATCTGGAATAATCTTTTAAGCCCCGTTCCAAGTCCTTTCTTCTCCACAGCCACGGAAAGCTTTTTTATTTTTTGATCAGTCTAGTGTTTCACATACAATTTAAGGAGGAGCCCTCCTTTTACTTTATTTCCCTAATTAGGTCCAATGGGAAACTTTGTTCTAGAGTCCACTCTCACGCTAAAGTCCATCCATTTTGCATTGCCAGACCAGTTTAACTTTGCATAAATCTATTTCAAGTAATTATTTGGTTAGATTTAAAGTGGGTTTGAGTTTTACATTACATTTTGAGATGCCATTTGCTATATTGCACCACATTTCAAGACTCATCCCCCAAGATAATACAAGAATCTTTTGCATATTCCAGTCATAGATAAACATGGAATCATTAGTGTTCCTGGGCATTGTGTTGTGGATGTTGTTTTTGACTCTTTCACATCTCCCAAGGGTTGGATGACAGCTGACCCTGAGCGACAAACACAAGGGCGGGAGCAACACTGATGGCTACATGCTAACAAAACCAAGACGTAAAAGTCACAGGCAACCTGATGTGTTTAAAACGGATCCCCACCAGCTCATCTGTGAGTTCATCAGCGGTCAAGATGTGTCTCTGTGCCGCCCAGAGGACACACCATGGGCTATGAGTGTGAATCCCTGAGGTTTCACCTGGTTTCCAATCGAAACCATCTGAGACTCAGTCACTCACCATCCCACAGACACTCCAGCTAACTGCTTAGCAAAATTTATAAGGTTAAAATGATGCAGTAAATTTGTTTTCAACCTGCAATGTAATTGGCCTTTAGATCTATGGTTGCGTGTAATTATTTAGGGAAGAAATTTAGTGTAAGGATTTCAAAGTGGCACAAAGAGAGCACACACACACACACACACACACACACACCCTCCCCCTAGCCCAGTGATTTCCCAGGGGTTGATTCAGAGGTCACAGAAAGGCCATCTGTAGCTGACCTTATTTAAAGACAACATATATTTAAATTAGCTATATTTAGTGTTTAATTTTCCCACTCTTTTTGTGCCTAACGTTTGTTTTCTTGACTTTTCTTTGCTGCTTTTGTAACCAAAGCAGCACAAGTACTGAAACATAATATTAACTAACTATATTATTTTATATTCTGCCGAAAATGTGAATGGTGTTTGCTCATTCAAAACTCACAAAATTTGGCTGTTGTTAGTTGGTTGTCAGGGTGTTGCTATGCATTGCAGTGATTTTTAGTGCATTTCTATGTGGTTGCTAGTGGCTTCTATTTTATGTAAATGCATTTCAGATACAAAATATAAAACATAATCATATATATATATATATATATATATATATATATATATATATACCATTCAAAGGTTTGGGATCAGTAAGATTTTGTTAAATGTTGTTTAAAGTCTCTTATGGTCCAAATCTGCATTTATTAGATAAAAAATACAGTAAAAACAGTAATGTTGTAAAATATTATCAAATGAGCAAAGCTGAATTTTCAGCACCATTAATCCAGTCTTCAGTGTCACATGATCCTTCAGAAATCAATATAATATACTGATTTGCTGCTCATTAATGTTTATGCAAGTCATCAAGTCATTGCTGTTTATTTTGCTTGCATATTTTCTTGCGGAAACCATTTTCTTTTTCAGGATTCTTTGATGGAGAGAAAGTTCAAATGAACAGAATTTACTGAAATAGAAATATTTTGTTACATTATAAATGTCTTTACTGTCCTTTTTAATTCAATTCAATGCAGCCTTGCTGAATAAAAGTAATTAAAAAGTTAATTAATAAAAGTAATAAAAGTTCATTCTTACTGAAAAAATCTTACTGACCCCTAGCTTTTGAATGGTGGTATAATTATATAAAATGAAAAATACCATTAATATTAAAATACTTGCATGTTTGGATTAGCACATCTTTCCACAATTGATTGACATCCAATTCATTTTTTTATATAGATTTCATAATATAATATTTCAGTCTTTGAAATGCAAATCACTACCTGACATAATTATGTATAATATTCCAATATCTTTGGCTTGTAGCAAATATGATCTTGGCTGTCATGATCTTGGCGAACCAATTTCCCTCCTGACCACCCTGAAAGGAAGCCGCCCAATTAGAAGGAGCTGCTAAATATAAATGGAAGCTCATTCTCATTGTAAGAGCCCAGATGGTAGTATAAGTTACCTGTCTCCACAGGCCTCCTGAAAGGAGCATGGGGTTGGAAGCGGCCCACAGCCAATTTATCCACCCCTCGTTGGGTTGCATGAGCTGCTGGTGAAATGCACCCTGAAACTTTCATGTTCCCTCGCCTGGAAGTTAATTAGGAACGTCTGTATTTGGCAGTTGGGGCATGCCATGACATGTCACAGATGCACAATAAGGCTATCAGATGCATTTGGCACAGAATAAAAAAGATGGAATTATGACTCACCGACATTGTCTCTTTGGTTGTTTATAGCGTGCAGAGAGCTGATGAGTGATTGGAATGAATCATCACTCAAGGTCACAAATAATCAATCAATGATGTGATGGTCTGCCGCCTCAGTGGCAGTAGATGGAACCAGGACATGGGCGGGCATGCAGGTACGCATGAGATTGACAGAAAACATGAGCAATCAAGTTTGTCATTCTATACCTACTGTGAATTAAATATCAGTTTAAAAAAAAGAGTTGATATTAGCTTGTCTAATATTCTTGTGCAACACAAACACGCATATTCTAAAAAACGTCTCAGTGTTTTTGTCCATATAATGAAACTCAATGAAGTCTAATGTTTTTTTGGTGTAAAATAGAGAATCAATCGAAAACTAATATTTAAAAGCAAACATGTTGAAGATTAGCCGATGGGCTGTCGATTCATTAAAAGATACGCTTTTTTCTCACAAGAAAAAAAAAAACGTAGTGAAGTAATTCAACATAGTGAAGCCTCTCCTCCATTGACATTAGTTAGCAGTCGTTACGCTTTTTTCGGCTAAGGTTGCAGACTTGCCTTTAAGTGGCTTTGGTTATAGGCAGGTGAGTTTTATATGATGAACAGATTTTGTTTTGGCTATTATTCACATACTTAGAGTACATCATGCAACCAGTTCTACTCAACCCACTCCGAGCAGGAATTTGAACCGGGTGTCCGGCGTGGGAGGCGGGAGTGCTAACAAGGACACTAAAGACTGCAGCCGCTAGCATCTCTCTTGAGGCCAGGGGAGTGAGGTTTACATGCACAGCTCTTACTGGCCTACATCTGTTACTGCTTCTGTGTTTACCATATGTGTTGTGGTCTACGTATTACGGAAACTTGTTCCTGACACGGAATTAAACAATTGAAAAGATAAATTGCTACTTTTTTTTCTGACTTCTTTTCTCACATTTGTGAGATATAAACTCGCAATTGCGAGCTATGCAGTCTTTTATAAATACTTTTTTTCTTAGAATTGCGCATTTATACTGTATGCACAATTCTGACTTTATAACAAGCAATCGCGAGTTTATATTACGCAATTCTGAGACAAACATTCACAATTACCTTTTTTATTTTTTATTCTGTGGCGGAAACCAGTTTGTATGTATGATGTATGTATGTATGTATGTTGATAATTGGTTAGATAAATAAAATAAAATCTGCTCATCATACAAAGAAATTATTTCTCTTCACAAGACTTGGATTAAACCACTCAATTCATACGGATACATTTTTTGATGCCTTTATATCCTTTTTTGGATCTTTTTTGGATTTTTGGTTTTGGCTGTATGTTTCATTTAAGGCTCAAGGTTATCTTCTGCCAAAGGAAGAGTGACTGAGACTGAATCTGAGTAGGTCGTATTTCATCTGGCTGATTTTGCCATGTCTGTGACAGTGAGCGATGTCCTCATCCAGCTGTGTTTAAGCATGCACAAGCTGTCGCCAATCAGAGCAACTCCCAGTGTGTTTCAGAAGCAAGGTGACCGGCCTTGTTATTACCTCATCAACCAAAAGGACAAAAGACGACTGCATGGTTGCAGTCATCCATGCTTACTGCTGTTGCCTTGGAAACCAGCTGCTCAGCTGGAATGTTGGAAGTAAGTATGAGCAGGGGGGGGGGGGGGGGTTACCGAGGGTCGACTGGTTTACGCCCCTCTCCAAAAATGGAGATTAAGCCCATTGAGAATGTAACAGTTCAGGAGACAGATCAGAGCCGCAGGTCAACACAAACTGAGCTGAATGTTTTGCAACTTTAGAGCTGACGGAGCAGTTTTCCATCATGGAAAAGCCTCATGTTGGGAAAAGTGGGCTGGCTGGGAGAGGAAGCCATTCCTAATTTGTAGTACCCACTACTGCATGGCACGCTGCAAGTCAAGCATGCTTTTTCCACTGCATGAAACAGGCTAAACAGACGTCAATAAAGACCATTAGACTAATTCAAGTGATTTAACAGACTGGGAGAAGCTAAGGCAGACCGAGCAAGGTTTCTTATTTGCACCTAATCCCTGTAATTTTAAATCCATCAATCTAATTCATATTTCATAAGTTCCCCTTCTTCTCAGGCCACAGGGTTCAGAGATTGACCAGGGATATGCATTTCCAGAACCCTCCCGAAAATAAATCACACTGGCTATGGGCCTTATTCATGAAACACGAGCTGAGCGAGTCATTCGTAAAACCGTTCTTGCAAACTGTTGCATTCAATTCAATGGGACAGTTTACACTACCAAAAGTTTTGAACTTTCTATTCATCAAAGTATCCTGAAGAAAAAAAATATAACGGTTTCTACAAAAATATTAGGCAGCATGGTTGTATTTCATGACTTGATTTCAACACTCATATTCAACAAATATTTCTTGAGCACCAAATCAATATATTAGAGCGATTTAACTTAGGCCCTGTTTACACCTGGTATTTAGATGCATTTTAGTCGATCGGATCGCGAATGGACAGCGCTAAATACAAGTGTAAACGGGATCCAAAACATTTTGAACTTGTCAAATTTAAACCATTTCCAGAGGTAGTCGAAAACGCATTCGACCTGTTTGCTTTTGTGTAAACACTCGAATGGTTGAATGTGTTTGAACAGCCACAAAAGACCATTTACTCTCCGCCTACTGACCTGCGTAAACATTTTGGGAAGCGCGCTAGCCAGACGGGATTTAAACTTTGTCACCTAAAGACCCAAGTTTGGTTTGAAGACAAAAAACTTACCAAGCATAATGTTCTCTCACCATTGATTTCTTACACTCACTCACAGCATTCGGCCTTGTCTTGCGGCTGTCAGAGCAGAAACTAAAGCTGCTGTTCTCCGTATGTTTTCCGTCATCTCCTTTCGCTTTCATATGTAAATTGCGCAAGCATATTTCGTCCATTAGATCGAAAGATCTGAAAAAGCCCATACATTTACCTGTCCATAGACCCTCCCCTCGAAGAAATCAGGACAGAAGTGGTCGAAAGTGGACCAAATAAACAGATTAAAACACTAGGTGACAACGGAAATGTGTCTCCCCATCCACTTGTGATCCGATAGACATCTTAATACCAGGTGTAAACAGGGCCATAGAAACAGACAAGTATGCGAGTGTGCTATAAATTCAGCCAACATTTCAAACAGTACATTGATGTCACATGATCATATGGCATGTTGGATTCTTAGAAAAAAATGGGTTCATTCGAATGAAATTTTGTTTAAAAATGTCTTTTAGCAGTCAGGTTCATAATAGGTCAAGAAGGACACTGCAGATTATATTACTTCTAGTTTAAAATAAAAGTGGAAAAGTTGAGTGCATTTCATTGTAGGAAGTGTGTATTCCGTTGTATGCTTTGCATATTTTGGCAAATGTAGCAGGTCATTCTTTGAGATTAATAGGAAATGCTAACAGATCCAATTTAGTATAGTATACTATAGTATATTCCATACTTGCGCATGCTCTGCAAAATATACATGCTGCAGAAATAGTATAGGATGCTATTCTGATCTGCAGAGTTCATAAGCATGCCTCTATTTGGTCTTGACTCGAGAACTGGGCTACAAAACCAATGCCTTACACAACCCTTGATGATTAATGGTATTATCAAGTTCGCTTGGTGCCTTGAAATATACCCACCGAGCGACAAGAAGTGCAGCCTTCAAAATCATCCAAAAACAGCATTGGCTGTTAGCCACAACGAGAGATCAGTCTGTTCAGATGTCAGTGGTACATTAGGTGGGGTGGAGTGATTAGAAAACAGAAAGCTTTGACACTCAAGAGACATAAAGATGGCAAGCGATAGCATGTGTTGCTGCAGGCTAGAGATGAAGACGGAGATTGCTCCAGGGAAGGAAATGAGGTGGTCAGAGACCACGCCACATGCTAATCCTCTCTTTCCCGGCTCTCAGTCTGACTGCACCGGTTCCCGTCTCCGTGTCTGTCTCGCAGGCGAATGGGAACGGATCTGGTGCTCTCACAGAGCCAGCACTAGAGTGCTCTGGACATGTTTTTTCAATTGCACTGATGAGACAGGCTGGCTCCTAATAAACGGAGCCTTTGGTTTAAATGACAGGTCTAATTTCTCATACTGTGATGAGAGACTGTGGCAAAGCGTGGTACGCGAAATGGTGCCTGAGTCATTCAGATCCTTATAGATCAATTATTTTTCCTGTGAAGATTAAGTGTGTCGCAGAGCTGATATCTGATCAGGGGACTTGGGGGACTTGTTTATAATTAGTTTGGGTGTAATCTCGTTTCACAGCACCTCGTGGGGAGGCAAATGTTTTCGCAAATTTATCTGCATAATTGGTCAAGGTGTTAATCAGGTTTGAAGATACCTGCTGGCTAGATAAAGCAATAATTAGACCTGTTCTACATAGCATCACTGAGGAATCATGGGTAAATGATATGGCTCAACATTCTTTAGATTATAAAACATTATTCGTTATGAAATGGATAGTTGTAAAATCTATTTGGATGAACCACATTTTAAGCGTCATAAAATAAAACAATACTGCACGTGGAATTATTTTAATATTTTGTTTGCTTTATGACTGGATATTTAGGGGCTGGATATAAACTGGATATACAGAAGAAAATTTTAGTGGCATTTAAAAATCCCATTTAAAACTTGCTGAATAAGGAATAGATAGAAAGATAGATAGAACGATAGAATGATAGAACGAATGATAGAACGATAGAATGATAGAACGATAGATAGATAGAATGATGGATAGATAGACAGATAGACAGATAGATAGATAGATAGATAGATAGATAGATAGATAGATAGATAGATAGATAGATAGATAGATATTCAAGAGCCATTACTTATTGTGTTCACAGTGTTTTTCGAGTCTTGACTCTTCATTAAATCCCTAGTTCCACACAGGCCAGTGTTTGACCAAATGTAGAGCTGTCCACCAGACAGATGGTCCCTCTTGTGTTTTTCATTTCCACTCTCTTCCTTCAGCTCACGCTCAGGTTAGAAGGAAAGACTCAAGCCTCAGACACACGCCAAATGAATCTCCACTGCCATAATATTTGTCTTGACACCCAAAGCTTCCTGAACTCTTTGTAAAGGAAGAGATCGGAGGTGTCATCTGTATGGCACATTAAAGACCTCTGACTGTTTATTTGTTGTCAGATGGGAAGGCAGGGTGAGAAAAACTTGGCCTGTCCTGCTGTTCAGCAGCACACAACCAAAGGGAAGTGGGTCTTTATTGGTGACCCCCCAACCAGGGCACACTGAGATTTCCCCCAATTTATGGATACTCCTACACAGTTCAGTCAAAACAAGGGTTTGTATTTGGGGCTCAGCAATAAAGCAAATGTGCTTGAAGAATAAATCACAAAAACAAGTGGTTGAAGCTGGTGGACAGAGAAAAAAACATTGAATGCCAAAAAACTACCTGAAAAAACCCTTTGAGGAATCTCCCAGCATGTGCTTCTATTAAAGATTGAACTGCTCTACCAGGAGTGGGGTTCGAACCCATGATGACACCTAATGAATGAGCTTCAAAATGTCGAGATAATATCTCAATCCAAGCAGAGAAGAGAATTAAAGAGAATTACAGTGCATGATAACACTAATGTTGAGATCAAAGGTGGGCAAATATGGATTCAGATTTACATTTGTTAATGCATTTTCATCTCTGTTTTTTTTAGGATGGGAGTCAATAAACATACATAGTAACCTCAGTGAGGCAAAGGGAAAATAAATGTGGATTATTATCTGGCCATTGTTAAAACATCTATTTGAGCTGTAATGGCATGCCACGCAAACCACAACAAACCACTGAATGATTTACCAATATGGTAATTAGAAAGGGAAACATGGGCATTAATTTGGCATCTGGGTGCAATGGCTGTTTTAAAAACAGATTTTTGTTATATCTGAATCAAATCAGTTTACTAATTTGTAGCAAAAATGTACAACATCTGATGTTTAAAATTTTATTAAAATTGTATTTTGGAAATGTGTTTCAGTCTGTAAGATCAGATAGTATTGCAAGTAGCTTTTTGCCATGTCGTAGCATCATTTTTAATGCAACCTAGATGTATCATCATACACAATGTATGGAAAAGTCAATGGTTTAAGGTCTGGCTAGTTGGCATAGCCAAGTTAGTCCCTTCTGGTAGATACTGGAACTAAACCATCTGGACATACAAGCCTGATCAATGCCCCAAAAAAAAAAATTTATTTTAAACTGGGTACTTTAGAGACATGTTAAAGAATTTATCTGCAGAGCAACCTCAGTTTTGTTCTTCGTAAAAATTAAAATGTTCTACCAGGAGTAGGGTTTGAACCCAAGAGGACATTTGTCCAATGGATCTTGATTCCAATGCCTTAACCACTCAACCATCCTCATTATTATTTTTGATGCTAATACTTTGAGAAACCAGCTTGTTAGTAACGCAACCACATACAGGCATATTACCATATTCCAATTAAAAAACACATTGATCTACCAGGAGTGGGGTTCAAACCCACGAGGACATTTGTCCATTGGATCTTAAGTCCAACGCCTTAACCACTCGGCCATCCTGGTCACTTCTAAATGCTGTGACTAAATTAACAGGGCACTTCAGGAGTCCTTTTAGTAACCAGCATTATTTGATGTCATCATTGTGGTAACCATTATGCCTGATATTGACTACACTCTCTGAACGAATGGATCTGATCTCATTGATTGCTAAATGAAAGTATGGGCAGCCAGTCCTAAAGATTGAATTTGAAAAAACAAATTGGAATTGTGTGCTATTAAGATATTTATAAAACACTTTGCCTGAACCTTTAATCGAATACCTGATACTAGCCCTTTTTGGAGAAATGTCCATGTGGTGTAATTTATTGTCTGTAAATCACATGAAATTGCTTTTGAATGCATTAAAAACAAAAAAAATGAGTGCATTCATTAAATCAGCTTCAGTCTTGTGAGGATGGAAAGCACACATAAATCAGTAACCATGGTTTCTGGTGGCTTAATATTGCAGGGGTGCCATAGCGACGGAGAGATCAACAGGGACTGTGTAGAAGGTGTGGATAGCATCTATATACAACCTGTCAGTCGCTGGGCTCAGTTCCTCTCACTTTGTGAAACAGCAGGCGTCCCTCCTGACATGGTTCTTATTAGCACTCATATAGTGAAGTGCTCATGTGAGACGAGACCTGTTTTGTAAGAAGCACGCATTGTACACATGGGAGAGCAGGGAAAGAGGTTTCTGAGGAAAAAACAAACATCTGGTTATTAAAATGACCGTGAAATTAATATTTCACCAATATTCTGTCTTCTATGTGGAGAATACTGAGTCTTGCCTAAACATATGTTTTATATGTCCATTGATGAATTTTTTGTTTTTATAGTTCAACAGATGCTATTATCTACAGATTTTGCAGTACAGTACAAGGACTGGAGTTTGAACCCACAAGGACATTTGTCCATTGGATCTTAATTACAATGTCTCAACCACTCAGCCATGCTGATTACTTTTACAGGTACTTCAGATTCACTTTGAGAAACTAGCCTATTGGTAAAGCAACCACCATAATATGCATTACTATATTCCAATTGAAATTCACAATCATCGACTAGAAATGGGATTTGAACCCTCAAGGACATTTATCAATTGGATCTTGAGTCCAACGATTTAACCACTCTGCAATTCTGGTTATTACGTGATGCTTCCGCTTGTTAGTAACGCAACCACAAATAGACGCATTACTATAAAGTATTCATAGTACAGTTGCATTACTATATTCCACGTAATATTCACAACGATCTACCAGGAGTGGGGCTCAAACCCAGGAGGACATTTGTCCATTGGATCTTAAGTCCAACTCCTTAACCACTCAGCCGTCCTGGTAATTTTGTGATGCTAACACCCCTTTGTTCGTTTTACAGGTACTTCAGAACCACTTTGAGAAACCAGTTTGTTAGTAACGCAACCACATACAGTACTGCATTCCATTCCATTCAATATCATTGATCTTAATGATCCTGGTCACTATATAAGAATAAGTTATGTTTGCTAAATTAATGAAGAAGTTAAAACTGGATCTATGTTTCTAAACAGATTGTGCAGCTGCTCAGTGTGCGTTCTTATCCGTCCTTAATGCCGAATGAACGCGTTTAAGCATCTTCCCCATTTGTGACACAACCGCGTTCTGCTTTGATCGCCTTCTGTACGGCTCACCAAGCAAATGCTTTAATTAGTGCTTTATTGACTAATGCTTTTCTCTAGGCCCTGTGTCACTAGCTTTACCGGCCACCGGCCTATTCTTTGTGGATTAACCCCTTTCTGTGCGCAGTTTAACCAGCCATTGTCCTGCAGTAACGTGAACTGTTCTTGCAGGAGGTTTCGACACAAAAGCCCTTCAGTGCTCAAGCAGACCTCAAAGAGCCATCATCCCTCCATCTCCAGCTCTTCAAAGACTACTTCATCATTCTGAATCCCTCTGTTCCTCCTCAGGCCCTCGTTTAGGAGCAGGACCCCATCGGCCCTCACCTCCCCCACTGACCAGCACACTTATCCCACTGTCTCCTGGGAGCTTGGAGCTCATAAGTAAGACCTGGACAGCTGATAATGACTTTGCAGCTCTGGGGGAAGGAGATCACCACTGTGTTTTAGTGGTTATGGCAGTGGTGGTCTATGTGTACATGTAGGGTCCAAAATCTACACTCTGCAAGCTCAAGATGAGAGTGAAAATCGGCTTTTGGCAAATACAAAAGGCATTTTCCACTTATTTTTTAAGGAATGCAACAACATAGTGGTTAAAACGGCAATAGCCTGATCCTTTTTGACTTGCTTGAATAAAAAAAAGAGATACAAACTGTTTACCAAAGAAAATCTACTATAACCACCAATTTTAGCTGTGTGTAATTCCACAAAGCAACTTATTCCTGGTGTTAAAAAATGAGAAACAAAATGGGTCTTCCTGTTTTTCTGACATAGTTGGTGTTTCTCCTGATAAGACTGGAGGACTTGCAAATACAGATCGGAGCTCACACTTTTTACTCCATTGAATATTTACCAAGGAAATTTACCTATTTTCGAAAGTCAATTTATCATTTAGACACATATTTAAAAGTCATGGCCACAAAAAAGCTTCTGAACATTCCTGCTTTTATTGCCCAGGAAAAAGATACAGTTGATTGAACACAGGTTGACTTTTAATGGCAACATGTCCCAACATATCCAATTGAATATATAGGTTATATCGGTTTATTGATGGTGTGTTGCAACTTGCATATATTGGCAGACCAGACATGTCAATTTAGATCGAGGGTGAGGGGATTTATCCTCTGTTTCTTATTTCTAGCACTCTTTTTAAGAATAGTGGACACCTCCTTATGTGGAGTCTGAGCAGCCCTTTCATCTGAGAGCAGCTCTAATGATCCCTTGTAATGAGCAGACCTTTGCCATGCTAATGAGCTTTCAATTGTTCCTGCTTTTCCAGGGCTTCTCCATCAGCAGGGGCAGCACTCTTGGCTGGGGGCTTCACCCGTTCCATCTCCTAAAAACCCTGCTGGATCTCAGCAAAAGGGGGGCCAGATAGTTGCCTTTGAAGAGCACATAGTCATTATCTTTTCTGAGGGCTCTCTTTGGGTAATTGTGGTGGCTTTTTGGTGCGAATGATTTCTTGATATTGTAGACGAGTGATTCCCAGCATGTGCTTAATTTCTTTCTGTTATTTCTTTCTTTTCTTTTGTCCGTCATACCTGACAGGTCACGGGGGAAGGGTTCGCTTGCCGCAGGGTGCTGCAAATCAATATAACACACTGGTTCTTTTCCGATAAATGACACAGGGATGGAGGAAAATGAGGTAGACAGACCGAAGTGAACTGGTTTATTGGAGACTTGATAACTCAAGCTATTAATATGCGCAGACTCCTCGTTTCCTTAACGACTTCTTTACCTGTTTCAGGCCACCTGAGAGCTTCAGTCTGTGTTGAACGGGGATTTGTACGGAGCTCTACAGCAGTCTTTGTTTCTTGATCTCTCTACAGTTACATGCCCGAAGAGTGCTCTTAAGTTACTGGAATACCAGTGTTTCTAAAAATGAGTCCGCACTCCCCCTGAGCAGGACAGTGAGAGATTTACACAGCTGGTCCACGAGTACAACACAAACTCCAAGCTCTCCGTCCATTCTTTCTTTCTTTCTCTTTTCAGTAAGAGAGGGTGTTGGGTACACATTACATTCCCTCCAGCTGAACTCACCCCTCATCTGATTCCTGCGATCTGGGGGGTTTCTGTGTATATTGATTCATCCTTTCATCAAATGTCAAGAGTTGTTTATGTACCAGTTGATTTTTTTCTCTCTCTAGATATTTATTTCTTTTTAAAGATGTCAAAAACAGAATTTTTGATGTAAAAAAAACCTCTTGACCGTACATAGAACAAGTAATGGATTGTGTAAACTCTGTAGTAAACTTTGTAAAAATAACTTTGTGTCTGTTTTTACTTTGTAAAAATAACCAGTTGACTGTACTTTACATTAAATAAATTAATGAACATCAAATATTGATTTGAGTTTTTAAATTATTTTATTATGTGAGGAGAAAGAGAAGAGTTATATGAGAGACTTTCCACTTTTTTCCTGGGCACACGATGAGCGCCGCCATGATGGATACTAATTTCCGTTTGTATTCTGTCCTGTTTTGGTCTCCACTGGAATTTATTGTTAAAACTTCATGCGACTGAATTAATTAGAAACTTTTTGAACATTACTAAAAATTCAAAATGAGCGGAGGGTTCAGCTGTCCTGTTGTTGGCTGCCACAACCACAGCAATAAACCTATGAAGTTCCTGGAAAGTACGTGTTTTGAGCACCAGCAAATCTGAAAAGAATGTCTGCGTACGGAACCATATGCCTTGCATTTTTATGCCAAATACTGACAAGAGAAAACGAGCATGACTTGCAGCATTTCAGTTAAAATACTCCCGATAAAAGGCATATATGCACTTTTATCATTTTTGAGGACTGACCAATCAGAATCAAGTATTCCAGAGAGTCTTAACTGATTGGTCAGTCACTCCATTCCACTGTCAAATCTTTGTATAGTGACTACTTAGCTTTTATGTCTTATATACAGTACATTAGTTATATTCCCTTTAAAATAAACATTCTTCTGCCATGAGTGGTGTTCAAACCAATTTTTTGGTTCAAAGAAGGCAACAACCTACTAACTTTACCAGGATTGGGGTTCAAACACACAATGACATTTGTCCATAGGATCTTAAGTCCAATGCCTTACCACTCATCCATTCTGGTCATTTTGAGATACTGACACTTTGAGAAACAAGATTGTTAGTTACTTGCTTGTTAGTAACTGCATACAAACAGTGTTAATGTAAATATAGCACTGCCGCATTACTATAGTCAATTTAAAATTCACATTGATCTACCAGGAGTGGGGTTCGAACCCAGGAGGAGGGCATTTGTCCATTGGATTTTAAGTCCAACCCCTTAACCACTCGGCCATCCTGGTTGCAATTGGGTGAATTAGAATTAGAAATTATTGAATATTATTTGTAAGGATAAGTTTATGGTTATTAATCTGATGTGAATGAGGTTAAATATCCACTTAATGAAAGCCTTCAAAATGAGTTTGCTATTGAAACGAGAATTTGGGTTAGGACTTTTTTGTCACACATTAGATTAAGGTCCAATTCTATTAACTAACTATTAACTACGACTTTTGCCTCAATAAATTTGCCTCTTAATTACTGCTTATCAATATAAATATTGCTTCTGAGAGCGTTCTTTCAATATGTCCTGTAAGACTGATTTGCTGTATTCCAATAGTGAATTGTGTTGCTGAATATGTTAATATGTTATAGGACATAGACCTTATTAAGAGCAGTGCCACCAATATTTAGTAAAGTAGTTGTTAAGTTTAGGTATGGGGTGAGATTTAGGGATGTAGAATATGTAGAATATGAATCATGCAGAATGAGGCATTAATATGTGTTTATAACTACTAATAAACAGCCAGCATCCTAGTAATATGCTAATTAGTAACTTTAATAGTGAGAATTGAACCATAATCCAAAGTGTTGCCGACATTTCATGTTTTTAAAATAGCTAAATGCCTTTAAATGATTTCACACACTTGACAGCTATAAAACCAATGAAGGCACTTTATTCAGTTGTGTAGGATTCATCATCAGGAGGGTGTTGATGGATGGTACTGTAGGCTATTCAATTATTGACTTTCAGCAACTTTCATTCTTATTGTTGTACCATTAGATCAGTATGTGGTATTTATTAAGAATATATAAGCAATATATTGTACCAAAACATGTATATTTAGTCTTTCTGACAATTTTTCAGTGAAATAAAAAAGCTTTTTGAATCTGCCAACAATTTATTTTGTCATTATTTAGGTGGATATTAGCATTAAATAAGCTAATAAACATGGACTAAAAGCCCAACATGTACAATTTCCCTTCAGTCAGTCCTGTCAGGGGCTTCTGGTTTAAATTGTGGCCTAGTAAAGCAGCTGCATCTTTTCCGTGTCAGAGAAGAAGGAAAACACACGCAGCCCCCGTCAGGCCTGTGAGTCCGGCAGGGTCATAACCCAGCACCTGAGCTAATCATGGACATTATCAAAACAGCAGGCTCTCTGGGGTCTGTTTGTTTATGCTATCCAGGGTGGCCCTGGACTCTCCCCGGGCCTGGCCCGGTCTGGCCCTCGTAACAGCACCTGGAGCAGACAGTAAACACCTCTGCCTCAGTGCTGGACGAATGGGGTGCTAAAACTGAACAGAAAAGAGGAAGAAATCTTAAGCTGTAAGGCAGGTCGTGAATTAAAACATCAGAACAGATGATGTCAGTGGAAACTGATGGTTTTATCATTGCTTAGCTTTTTAATTATTAACAGAAGTTGCTTCACTGCCATTAGATTTTAAAATACATACAGTTTGTATTATTGATTCAGTTAAGTGCTCATCAACAATGCAATATTAGTTCATTTCCTCAATTCATGGATTGACTCTCCATCATTTTTGTTATATTCCATATCATTATTTATTAAAGAAACAATATTTCTTCTTTATTTCTTTATATTTCTTGTAAAATCTCTTTCCCCATAGGAGCTGTGACATAGTTTTGGAGGGAAACAACAGTATCTATTATTTTTTATGATTTACCCATCACTGTTTTCTGTCTCGTGACTAAATTGTAAATCTGTTTCACGCACCTCGAACAGTGAGTGTATTTTGTTGATTCTCTGTCTTTACGTTTCTGTGAACTGTAAAGTTGAGTCTTTATGTAAAGTTATTTTTGTGTTGTTGTTGTTGGAGAGAGCTGTGAGATACTATACAGTATCACTGAGGGCACTTTAAAGTGAATTTCTTCCTCCTTTTAAAAAAAAAAAATCTTTTGTACCAATAAAATCTTTGTATTGTTATTACCCACGTTTCCAGCCTACCATTTATGAAAAGAGAGTCGAACCTGTGTGACCTAATAACACGTGTTATTAATGTTTCCTTGGGTGAAATTCCCAAGGTGGCGTAGTCGAATTTTCCACAAAGAACTTGTGTTTTAAACCTGTACCGCTCCGTCACAAAATTGTAATCCCTCACTTTAGCTGTTCTTATTTTACATCTTGTTAGGCGTTCCCATTAATGTTATTATCATTGTAGATTACAATAACTTTAATGATTAAAGTTTCTTAAACTACAATACAAGCGTATTCATATTTCAAATGTTACCACACAGGAACAACCCTACCATCCTAAAAATAAAGGTTCCAAAAGGGTGTTTTAGAAGAACAATTTTTGGTTTCCCAAAAGAACCTTTTAGTTGTTTTTTTTTTTTTTTTTGCTTAGTGTTTTGAATTTTTTGATAATCCAAAGAACCTTCCAAAGAACCTTTTGTGGAATGGAAAGTTTCCTTTGATATATGTAAGGTTCTTCATTGAACCCTAAATGCCAAAAAAAAAAATTTGCACTCTTTATTTGTAAGGAGTGTAGCACAAAGTTATCAATCATACAGAAGTGTGTGTATCTGTACAGTCATAAACACAGTACTGTTTAACTTTAAGATTCTTTTGTTGATGACACAAGCAAATTACCACCAACTTGCATTTCTCCGAGGTGGGGTTCAAACCCACACAAATCCATTGGATCTTAAGTCCAATGCCTTAACCACGCAACCATCCTGCTTGCAAGAAGGTTAATATTTATTTGTCTTTTCCTTTTTCTTGATATTTGTTTTCAGATTCCATATGTCACATTCTGGTCTGTCCACATGCTGAGAGCAGACGAGTCTGACTCAAGAATGCATTGCTGTCATCTCTACAGGTTTATCTGAGGCAGGTCTGACTCCTTCTCTCTGAATCCCAAACCAAGCTGTAAGATAAGAACTGCAATCTAAACATTCTCTCTTTTCAATCTGTCTTTGTCTGTCTTTTTATCTGTTTCCTGTTCACTCTCAATTCATTTCAATGAGCTTTACATTACAAAAGTAGGTTTCATATTGGTAATTCTGTTTTGCACAGCGCAGTCTCATCCCAAGACGTCAACCTACTGACGCTTTTGACCATACGTCAACATCCGACGTTTTAGGGTACCCTTTAACGTCAGTTAGATGACGCTATCTAATCCTAACCCTACCCCAGACCTAAACCTACCCGCATCATCTAACTGACGTTAAAGGCAAAGCGTCAGTTGGATGACGCCCCAGGATCGTCATCTAACTGACGTTAAAGGGTGGTGAACGTGATTTCACCAAGTACCACATGTTCCTGGATCAACATCTTTGTTGATCCTGGATCAACTTTCCAATCAACCATCAGATTTGAAGGACAAGTTTACAGTTTATGTCAAGTTTAGGCTTAGAACCAGGGTGAAGTACTTAAACATCAGTGTTATTCCTATCATTACCCTATGATTTTAGGGAAAAGTTATGTAGGGTTAGGTTTAGGGGTAGGGATTGGGTAAGGACTGCATTTTGGGACAGGAATGTTGATCCAGGATCAACAAAATATGTTGATCCTGGACCATGTCTTACTTGGCAAAATCACGGTGACCGTTAAAGGGTACCCTAAAACGTCGGATGTTGACGTATGGTCAAAAGCGTCAGTTAGTTGACGTCTTGGGATGAGACTGTGTTATTTTGCATTGGCCGTATCAGTTGAAAAAACAAATAGACCTCATAAAAACATGTTTCTCAGGTGCAAAATCTTCATATAATTTAGTGCAATCACGTGTTGTTCATATGTCACACGTAGCAGCGATTGTGTGATCAGTGCTGAAGGACATCTGCTCCAGAGAACAGCATGACATGTGTCCTTGCTCATGTCTCTTAACTGGAATTACTGTAAAGGCTGACATATCTGAGTGTATTTTATAAGCTCCTCTTGGTTCATAAATCAAGCCAAAGCCTTTTTAATTTATTCATCTTTATAGCTGTCCACCCAACAGCTGTAAACAATGACGTTTTCTGGAACATATCAATTTATTGATTGAAACTACTTAAAAGAAAGCTCCTTTCATTATTGCCATACCAGTATATCTGTCAAAAGCTCTGGGTAGAAACATAAACCATATATATTTACTCACAAAAAGATCTTTGTGGTTGATTATGTTGGGTTTTATGGAGCAGCTGTTGTTCTAATGCACATTGTCTGATGATGAATTATTCCCATTCCATTGCCTTTGATATTCCTAATGAGGAGGTGCTACAGCCCAGCTGATTTATGTGCTAAAAAACGTTTTCCATTCAGTTTTGGTTGTGAGAATGTTGAAATATCCATGTGCAAAGAAACACATTTGAATCGTTTTAGGTCCAGAGCACAGATGGTGCAAGGACCCTTTTGGAATTGCATACAGAGCTGGTATTACTGTATGTTGGAAACGTCAAAATGTATTCGTTTATAAAATCATGCACTCCGGTAAAAGCATTTTGCGGCCATAACATAGTATTGTGCAAGGAACCACATGAAAATAAGCGTTTATTAATCGTTAATCTGATAATGATTTGGAACGTTCCCTATTTGGTGTGATAATTATCTTTCAGACAGTGACTGAACACTGTAAAAAATCAAATGCCATTTTTACGGTAAAATACCGGCAGCTGTGGTTGCCAGAACTTTACCGTCAAAAATATGATACAGACATTATTGGTTTTACAGACTTAACTTAAAATTTACAGTAATAAACCGTATTTCATTATCTGATATAATGTTAATTTATCAACCTATTTATGTATTAATATCTGTTTTGTACCATTGTAATACACTGACAACCAACAATCATCACAGCAGTGATGAAAGTCACATAATAAATCAAAGCTTATCACAAGCAGCTCTTCCACGATAAAGTTATTACTAATATACATAAGCTGCACAGTGTTATTATTGGGGGTATTCAAATTAATTAACCAATCATACCATTGATCAGCTCTACCAAACATGGATGTCTTTTTTTTCCAGTAATAAACAAACATTGTTAAGTTGTTTTGATTGATACTGTGAAGCAGCTTTGATACAATCTGTATTGTGAAAAGCGCTATATAAATATATTTGACTTGACTTGACTTGACTTGTTATTCGCACAAACACTAAACAGCATCATGGTAACACATGAAATTTTAAAAATGCAATAAACATTAATTTAACAACATTAAATGTAACATAAAACTCTACATAACTGATAAGAAAATTACTAAGCAAACTAAGAAGAAACATAGTTATTTCAACAAAAATACATCAAATGTGAAGTGTCACGCAGGGAATTGTGGGAATGTCAATTTACGGTTTTCACTGTAAATTATACAATGAGTTGTTCTTTTTCACTTTCAAAAACTGTAAATTTAATGGTATTTTACAGTAAAATTACATTAAATGTACCGTTAGATCTATCACAGTTATTTACCGTATATAGTAAGGAAACTTTCTGTTAACCAATTAACAGTTTTTCACTGTAGCATTTTTACAGTCTTTAACCGTTAAAATCACGATAATTTTTTACAGTGAACAAACAAAACAAATTTTTTTACAGTGTTGTTTGCTTATGAAAAACTCCATGAAAACAATGCTAGGGTGCTGCTGACGTGTTCTAGGTGGTTGCTAGGATGTTGCTAGGGTGTTCTGGGTGTTTGCTAGTTGTTTACTAGTCAACAAAGCCTTTATAATAGATATGAACCCAGACAGCAACATAGTGTCGGCCCAGATCCGGCCCACATCTGGGCCGTGTGGAATCCACGTGTGCCAGATGTGGGCCGCTGTGGTGAAGAGATGAGTCCCAGCGAAGTGATGAGTCCAAGCTTTGGACCCAAGCAATCCGATTGGTTCAAAGCACGTTTTATGGGTAATCGATTTAGTGCCTGGTTACAAATCAGATATCACTTTATTATATAAGTCGCTTGAACTACGTTATAACGACCATTAATGTCTTTTAACTTATATGTTTCATATACTAGTAACCAAAGCTATAGATTGTGAAATTAAACATTTCTCGTCCTTAGTGTTTTTTTTAGTTAGCTTAGAGATAGTAGCATAGCATACAGCTATCCGAATTCCGAAATTATTAGAGATAATGTTTTTTTCACCATCTACGATATTTTTCGTTAAAAAAAGTTGATAACAAATATGATACAAGTTTAATTCTGTTTAAGAATTAATTATGACATGACATGCTTGTAATTAATATATGTATATTATTATATATATAGTATTATGCATTACTGCTTAATAACAATTAATGTAGCAAAACATACCTAAAAATGCAATTTCTTTCACTTTAACTAAAAATAAAAGATTATTACATGAATCAAAGTTTGATTGATTACATTAAGAATTGCGAGAACAGCTTTAGAGCTGGGACTCGTCTCTTCACCACACCGGATCTGGGCCGACACTATGTTGCTGTCTGGGAAGTCTCTGTGATATTTTTTTATCTCATGGCTCAGTCAGGGTCCTCCTTCATTGCAAGTCTGGGGAATCTTTTCCATTTTGATGTCCACAATCATAAACCTGTTTGTTTAGAAATATAACAGCACACCTTCCAGAGATATAATTGGTGTTTTTGTGTAATTTGTGCAATACGATTTAGTTTACTTTCCTCCCTAACCTTAAGTATTAGCAATAGTAATAGTGATGGATGCTTGTCTTAGCAAGGCACTACTACTAATGGTGTGATGGTGAGCCAAGGAGCAGAAGGGAAGCAGGAGGTATGTGTGCAGAGGGTCATTTATTCATTACTTGCAGTCGGACAGTGGCTGCCGGCCAGCACATAAATATGAACAGGACATCGGGACAGCGTGCCAGGGTGACAAATGACTGCCGCAGTGTGTGAAGAGACCATATTTCAAGGAGGAATAGCAAAGACACTACACTCTCTCACAGTCTCTCACACACACTCAGCATGCTGACCTTTCCCACATGAGGATCTGTGTGTGTAATCTCAGGTTGCACTAGCATAACAATCTCTACTACAAGCTCAGCATTCTGGTCGGCAGTTTCATCTCGCCATAAACAAGGGAGCAATAAATGCTTGAGTATTTAAACCGCCTGAGACGAGACGCGTGACCTTTGATCCTTACGTTGAAAGGCAATATGAACGATTGATTTATATTCAGTACAACTCGCCTCCTGTCTTTGTGTAAAGCTGTGGCGCTGTCCTCAATGCTGAAAGAAAGGTCAATAGTTAGTGAACATTTCTCATAGTTAATAAGAATTTGTTAATTTTACTTATGTATTTTGATTCTTTAAAATAGTTATTTCTTGAGATTTTTCCTGTTTGAGGGATGTTGGAGATGATTATTTCAATGATAATTTGTTTATTATTTAATGATATAGGCCTACACACATATTAGAATTCTGATTAATCCTTAGTAATTTTAATGCCATTTTGCTTTTTTATTTTTCCTGGATCCATTGAATATTTGACCAGTGGTTTCCACAGTGAATTCTCTTTCCTGAATCCTTACATACACATATGGTTTTGAACTTTGACCCTGACCCCTGGAGGACATTGGACTGCCTGCAGTGGATTTTTATCTCTAGGAGATTCCTTGTCTCATCTCGCCTCTCTCTGTTGTCTTTGGCCTCTTCCTGCAGTTTGTTTGTGATTTCAAACAGAGCTTATGATAACAGGGTTGAGCTCTCATGATACAGAGCTCTGATAAGGGTCTTGATATCAGGTCACACAGAATCAGGTCTGGTTATCCCAAAACTTGACCCAGACAGGAGAAAGCCTCTATTTTATTATCTGATGACTTGAAAAGTGTCGCTCGCATTGGAAAGCTAGATTAAACATGAGCAAGGCCACTAGGATCTGGTCATATTTGTGCGGGTCAAGGATGTTGGTGGTCACGGCACCAGGCTTTTAAAGGCATCCTTCCACACACATTCCTGCTCTTTTTCATTTCAAGCCCCTTATTGCACGGGGATGTATCTCAATCCGCATCTGATTGCTATCATAAAGTTCATGTGCGGGCTTGACATGCTCTCAAATGCTTTCATCACATGTATTCAGGTCAGAGTAGATTAAGACTCGGCGTGAGTCTTTTCACCACGTTCTACATGGGAAATAATTCATCATTATAGTAATTACATAATTATTTTATTTATTTAATTATCTCTAATTTACTTAGAAATAATATAAATAAAATAGGCCTATGTTATTTTAAGTAGAGAGATTGTACTTTGAGCAAAAAATCTAATCAAATCAAATACTAATAAATAAAATACTAATAACTAAACTAAACTAATTTTGATAAACCCATTAATACAAAATAAACCCATAAATAAAAATATATTTATTTATTTTATTTTATTTTTTGTGGTAACAGGCTTGCATGCACAATCCTGGATAGACATTAAATATGATTTGCACAAGATTCAGAACATTTCAAGAAGAGCAATAGTATTGTTCAAAACAAAACATATAACGTAAGCAAATTACTGCTGACGTCGAGCAGAGCGATTTGAAGTGTTTGGTGGTCAGGAGCACTTGTTCTTGTTTTGGAAGTGATATTAATCAAAGATTAATGTGTTGACAGCTTCATGCATCTGTTCTTCAGCCATTTTTAATGCCCCTATCAATGTTGTCTCACCTCTCATGTTGTCCTGCAACATTTTCATGTCCTGAGGGCCCTCTTTATCTTTTCTCCCATCTCACTTTCTCTTTTTGTTGTGACAGTTACATAAGAACCAAATTCCTCCATTCCTTTCAAATAAAACAACCGTCTGACTTTGATCAAGCAAACCACAAACCTTGAGTCAAACATAACTGAAATATCACATCAGCGTTTCTGGCACAAAACTTGAGCGTCGGTTTCTTTCTGTTGTTCCATCGTCATGACAACTGTGCCATCTGTCACAACAAGAAGTGGACTGGACAAAGATAATAAACTTCCTTCAATCCTCATTAATATCTTATTTAGAAAATGTTCTTGGGGTTAAAATCTGCCTATATACGTTTTTTCTTCTTTGTTAAGTTCTTCTTTGTACAGTGCTATTATGGCAACACTGATTGAATTTTGATTGATTTGATTTTCTCTGAGATCATAACAGGGTAACCAGACAAAACTCCCTTTTTTCAATCCCAAACATGGGATTTTGTGCCTCTAATGCTTTTAAAATAATTGGACACCGAATTGTAAAGTGAATTCGTGAAAAGTGCACAGTGACTCTGGGAACATTCACAAAAGAATCTGTGAGAATGTCATGATTAATAAAACATCTCACAATTTGCAATATCAAACACTTTTGGATTAATCATATTTCTATGTGAAGGGTCCACACACATTATTTTCAGTCTTTTTCTCATGAGCTGCTTTTGGTCATATAACTGAAACTCTTATCGAGTTTCTATCTCGCCGGGAGTTGCTTCAGGTAACGGTGGACAGCAGACAGAACGGCTCCAGGCAGCTTGTTAACCTCGAAGTCATACAGAACCAGAGAAGTGCAGGACTGATAATGAGCTGGAACCCGCGGACTCTCTAGACCACCGTTCACTCTATTTTCATTCCTCTGTATGTCCCAATGTCTACGCCGAGCACAATGGGAAAACGATACCGGTCATACATTCTCCCCAGACCATAGCCTCTGTGTTCAGACGGCGATTTGATCATATCAAACCTGACACCATGGAGGGAAACCAGACAGAAGAAAAAAATCGGACTCCTAACAATTTTATCTCAGCTGTTTTTCTCAGAATTAAATTACTCAAGAGACACAAGACACAAATTACACAATTGTTGAGCTATTGTAATTTTAAAAAACATCAAATTCAATATGGATAGCAATGAGGAGAATTGGATGAGAAATGTTTGAGATCATCCTGAAATCATAAAAAAAGTTTGGATTGAAAGGCAAATGCTTGAGATTCTATGATTGGATCATTATTGCAGTGATTATTATCACTGAGTTCTTAGAGTTTCTAGCATGTTACATGTTTGGCAACAGTTCGTCTAGCCCTAACTGATGGAGTGTGTAGCTTTTCATTTCTTAAATAACCATGTAGGAAGACACATCATGGCCATATTCCAGGGTGACAATGTCAAGATTCATCAGGCTCAAACTGTGAAAGAGTTAAGAATCATTTTCACACATGAATTGGCACACCTCTGAGTCCAGACGTTAAATTCATTGAAAGTCTTTGGGATGTGCTGGAGGAGACTTTACAGAGTGCTGGACTCTTGCACTCTCAATACAAGATCTTGACCAAAAATGTATGCACCTCTTAAATGTTGTGATGTCTTCCTAAATGGTTGTTTAAGAAATGAAAAGCTACACACTCAATCAATTAGAGAAGAACTGTTGAAACATGCTACAAACATACGAATCACTGCAATAATGATCCAATCATACACTGAAAAAAATGATACTTTGGACCAACCTAAAAAAATTACTGTAATTTGTTACAGCTAAATTTATTAGTTTTTCTCAAGCTATATTTTTGATTTAGTTGAAAGTTTTCAATTTAATTTAATATCAATCAAAATATTTCTTCTGCCCAAGAAAAAAAAATACATTCACACAAAGTTAAAATATAGGTTATTATAGAGGTCATGAATCATTTTTCTTACTTTGATACAACTTAAATTTTTACTTTGTCATTATAGTAAAAAGCAAGTTTTTCCAAAGTATAATTTTTACTTTGGTCTAAACTAATTAAAATGCTGTAATTTGTTACAGCTAAATTTATTAGTTTTTCTCAAGCTATATTTTTGATTTGGTTAAAAGTTTTCAATTTAATTTCATATCATCAAAATATTTATTATATTTTTTTATATAATAAAAAATTACATTCACACAAAGTTAAAATATTGTTTATTATAGAAGCCATGAATAATTTCTTACTTTGGTCTAAACTAAATAAAATGCTGTAATTTTGTTACAAGCCTTTTTTTTTTAAATGCACTCATTAAATGTCTGATTCAGTACAAACCCTATTTTAAAAAAATACCATAATCATATTTTCTTTAGCCACAAAGACAAAACTTTGCTATATTTTGTTTTTGCTTTGTTACAACTTAACTTTCACCATGAACAAAAGCTAAATTTGATTTAATATAAAAGAAAAATGTTCACAAAATAAAACAAAAACATTGTAAATGCTTAATTTAGTTGACTTGCAATAAATAAAGACACGAATATTCTCTTCAAAAGACCTTAAATTTTATTGTGATGTCATTGTCTTTTTAAAATATGCATCACCTTCACCAAATTTTGCTGCCAGTAAGGCAAACCGGTATGCGTTTTACACATCAACACTTGAGGACTTAAGTAAATGGTCTTTTCAAGATATTTTTCTTTTTATAAACCTTGCGCAAAATTTCTGTAACTAAAAACGCTTTACTGTAAAACTGTTTTGTACACAAAACTTGAGATATGTAATGTAATAACAATAAGCAGTAGAAAAATAGACTCTTTGAAAGTCTTAAAACTTGGCTATCCTTTGACAAAATTACCAGGATGTATGAATGTCACATCATTTGGAACTATTACAAATGCAAAAATCAACCTTTCCGTGACCTTTACCACAGTAATGTGGTATGTAAAACTTTTCTACAACTCTCTTTTAAGACTCGGTGTAAAAATATAGTTTTTAACAGTTAAAACTTGGCTATACTTTGACACAATGACCCATGTATATAAATCCCATTGTATACATGCAATCCCATTACAAAATGCAAAATCAAGAGAACAAAAAACTAGAACACTGTTCAATTGCTTGGGGTGCAATCCATGAACAAAGTTTGATAATGAGTGCATACGTCAGTTCCAGAAAAACATCACCACTATTACTGACATTTTACGGTGAATAAGATAAAGTCTGTCACGTTCCTTTAAGTTTTGCATTATTCACATTTTCAGTGTTAATATCAGTGCCTCAACATTTATAAAACACAAACGGCTCTGTTAACAGAAAATCTGAATGACCAGTTGAAGTCTGTTTCTCGATCTTATTTACATTTAATAATGGTTCCTTTCACTATACTGGAATTTATTTGAATACAAGCTATAACAGAATAAAACGTATCCTGTATCCAAATGTCTCCAATTTATCCAATATTTAGAGCTTGACACTCAGACTGCACACTCTGCGTGTCATTTTCTTGGGTTCGATCTCCATGAAAATTTTTTGCAGTGCATCAAAGGTGTGTTTGAGCTCACATGGATAGCTCAAATTTAAAACATAGATGAGGCCAAACAACATGGCACATGCATGTGGGACTGATGGCAAGTCATTAAGGACCTGCACACCCTCGATAACAACCCCAATTTGTTGTGGTGACTGGAGAGGATCTTCATCCTCCTTGATGTGGCCACATCTGAGTTCTTGTAGAGACCGAACTAGAGGATGTGGACAGGAGCTCTGTGTCATCTGATTGAGCAGACACTATCTCACAGACATTGAGTGTAATTACTTGACTACAATCATCAGTTATTGGGATGACCTTAATAGTTGCCAAATCCTGAAGTTCAGCAGTAGATGTCAAGTTCACTAGTGCATCTCCAAAGTCTCTGTCTTGGTACTGCAGTCTTAAATTGCCATTTAACCCACACACTTTCCTGACTTCATCCATAAGCTGCTCCATTGACTCTGGAATGCCATCAGGCAAAATTAGCTTCCTGGTGTCATCGGGATTCAGAATAACCCGCAACTTGGCTGGCCTTTTGACTGCCATGTCTGCCCATCCAAAAGGATCTAGTCAAAACAAGAAAAGAAACAATAGTATTAGCTGTATATTACGAAATTGGGCATAACTTGCATTAAATTCACATTCACAAACTCATTGATTAACAAACGCATTCACAAACTCATTGATTAACAACTATCATTTGACAATTCTGGTGAAAATTCTGAAAATGTATTTAAAACAATCTGATATGGCATTATGCGACCTTAGCAGTCTAATTTTTACATTAGAAAAAGGACAGCAAATGTCTTTTTCATTAGTGATATGCCCATCTGCATGGATAGTAGAATTAATATTGCTACCAATAATATTTGAAGATTGATTTCACAAGCTAAAGTACTAATTCATTTAAGTCCAGAAGGTATTTTTATTTACTTGTGTGGTATTTAGGTGTACTATTATACCTATTAACAATTAATATTATACACTGAATACTAGCTATGTAATTCATAGTTTAACACAGAACCATTTATCAAAATCTCTGATGCCCACTACACTTTTTTTTTTTTACTATTCAGCTATGAATTAAATAGCGTGTTAGTGTATTGCACAGATAAAACATACAATATCTGCCCATTTTATCAAATTAAAATTAGATCAAAAGTAACTAAAGGTTAAGGGGACATTCTTAGAAAAGAGCATTATCTGAAAATTAAACAATTTATAAAATTAGAAAGTTTTTTTAATTTTTTATAAATGGTCTCATTTGTACATTTGTAACCCCAAACCCATATACAACCTTATGCGTGTATGTATCTCTTCAGAGAGATGAGGCGCCGTCCACCAACCACGTAATGAACCAGAGGGTAGGGATCTGTCAGCTCATGCGCCCCAACAAGCCTTAGTTGTGTAGTAGTGGTAGACATAACCAAGGCATAAGATCGATAATGTTCCAGGTACCAGGCATCCAATTTTTTGACAATGAAAATTAGTGTCTCTTGTAGAACAATCATGTGAACAATTTCACAAAACTCTGGAAGTCCTGCCAGTGACCCATGGGCTACCACCATTCCAATCCTATAGTCGAAGCCATTGTAGGATGCATGTTTTGCAAGGTCCACAGTGTCCATATGTGGGTACTTCTGCTTCACAGCCTGTGCAATATCCTCATTGATAACATCAAGTGGAAGTGTTGATACATCACCAACCTCCAAAGGTGCCTTAGGGAATCTAGACATGTGCAGATTATATGCAGTCTGAAATTGGTGCCTTTGAGCTAATGAATACAGTACATTTTTGTAACAGTTTGTATGACGGATTACTCTTTTAAAGAAGCTATGTTTTGCTTCGAATCGTATTGTCCATAGAGCAACAAGGGGTCCAAACTGGCGTATCAACCCCGGATAATGTTCCAAATAATGATGTTTAGGCAGAATTCTTTCATGGGGGAAAACTTCTTGGAAAACTGTCCTGTGTTCTGATATTTTGAAGTCAAGATAAGAAATGGAGTCCTCAGTGTGAAAAGGTGCAACTACAAGTTCTACAATGTCCTTTAATTCACAGAGCACTTGCCATGCTGGTTCATTTGAAGGTACTCTGCTTCCGATCAAAAGAGGAAGAAATCTCAAGAGACTCCAATTCTCGTGTACATTTCCTCCGATTGTTTTCCTTGTAGTGTACGAGAGGGGCACAACATGAGGACGGTTTGCCTTATCTGTCCACTTCAATGGAAATGTTGTTATTGCTTCGTTCAAGTTGGCTAATGTAAAATATTTTTTAGAAATTAACACCGTAAGACAAAGAGCAATCTCAACAGGGACAATTCCTTCAAAGATGTCATGAGCTATATCTGGGGGGAAACTCTCTGTCACACTGAAATATGACAGATTTTCTGACAGCACACACTTCCTTTTCACACCAAAATGACTAAACAATGAATTTTCTTCAATAGCTTTAAGATGAGAATTATGAATGTCCTTGCTTCTTGCACAAAAAACTCCTGACTTGACTTCTTTTGTTTGAATGTCTACATTTTCTGCTGTACAAAATCTGCAAGCATATTTACCTGAAAAGCTTTCCACAAAACCTGCAATACCGTGGGCCCCGAGATTGTCTGCTACTACACAATGAACAAACCCTTTAAAGCTTTTTCCCAATTTGGCAATAAACAGGCCTTCTACTGCCAATGTAATAAGATCATCTACTAAGGGCTTCAGTACACTCTCATAACCATAGGACTTAACATCTTCACTACGAATAAGTGCAGCTAAATAAATATTAGAGAGCGATGAGTGACAACTAGCAGGTAAATTCCCCAATGTCCAATATACTCCACAGATTTTATGTTTTTTTCTGGAGGTGCCGAGGGGATTACAGATTTCAAAATCATCTATATACAAAATAAGTGAAATAGCACACTCCTTAGACAATTGCAAATTTTCTTTGTAATTAATACCGTCATAAAAGGATTTATATTGAATTTCATCAGATTGAATTTGATGGTGAGATTTCAAGTTGATTGCTTTTTCCAAAAACGTTTGACAACTTAGGATCTGCTGTAAAGATTTCAGAATAGAGATGTATTGAAAAGATAATCCGTTTTTGGAGTCGAGCACATATTCTATAGGTTCTACAATATCAAAATGTTTTTTGTAGAACGTCTTGCGCTTCCAAGCTGTCGAAAGTGGGCCATGGCCACCAAATGAAGCTGACAAAGGATTTGACTTACAAAGGGTAGATGCTACTTCCTGCAGAACAGTTTCATCTACTTGACAGTTAACATTCTGTAAGTGCTGAGATATGGTTTGATGGATAAGAGGGACAGAAGCAGTGCTTATTAAATAGTCAAACTCTTGCAAAAGTTCATCAACAGCCACACTAGAAACTAGATAAATATGTTCTAGCTTTAGAAGGAGAGAGGCAACTTTGAGCTCAAAATTACGTGGCAGATCATCCAAACTAAAATCAGTTAAGTTTTCTGTACGTAAATCCTCCGAGAGCTCAGTACCAACACTATCAATCTGGATACTGTCAGCAATATGACTTTCAACAGAAATATTTGGGCTTGACCACTGTTTCTCAAGTATTCCAAGCTTTAAGTCATTAACTGAACAATCCTTATGATTTCTGCTTCTATGAGTTCGAAACGAAGCATAAATATTTGTTTTGTATGAACAGCCCTGAAACACACAATCAACTGTTTCACTGTTTTTAAGATGCTGTGCTATATGTTGAAAATAGTCTTTCAAAGTGGAACGTTGATTACAATTGCATAAGAGACATTTAAACGTGGTCAGTTGAGTTTGTGAGGTGGTATGATGACTTCTTGATAAGTGACTCAAAAGTGCCTTCCAAGTCTTGCAGGTACAAGGACAGTTGAAATAGATGCATGCATAAGAATGGTGGCGTCCGTAATGTCTGTGTTCAAGCTTGTAATGTTTAAGGAGCTCAGATCTTCGTGAAACAGAAATACCACAGCCCTTGCATTTCCACATTCATTCGAAGACTAGGAAATAAAAAAAAAAGACTTAATTTATAGATTCAGTTGTTTGTTGTCAATACTTCTTGCAGGAAAGCAATGCCTTTCAAAGCGGGAAGTTTTTTATTTCATATTACTAGCTCACAGATTATTTCAATTAAGTGAATGGGTTTTACTGCGTGATACACAAAATCCATAGTGTTTTCTTTTTTGGCACGATAACTGCAATCATTCTTTTTAACTAATATTTTAGATACATTTTAAGGACATTTGAAGCTGCATAAAATAACTTAGCATTTTATTAATTTATTTATACTGTCTGGTAAAATAAACCACATTAAATTGGGTGGGTAACTTCTTGATTAGATTTGGGGTTATTAGCAATTATCAAAATGTAATAAAAAAAATCAAATAAATTACTGACATGAAGTGAACCTTCCTTTATATTTTCATACTACCATGTAATGCCGATAATATTAGCAAGGATATCTCTCTCTGATCATTTCAAAGCTATTCTCTAGTGTTAGTCATTCCTATTTAAAAATACATGAAAATAATGTTAAAAGTTGTATATTTTGGGACTTACCAGATTCAGCAATAAGGCCAAAATTGTGAAATTTCAAACCTGTAAAACAAAGAAAAAGGTGAGATTTCACATTTTAGTTTGGGCAGTTAGCACGATCCATAATAATCACTACACAATGTAATTATTAATAAGACCTTAGACATACTGGTGATATTGTACTATACTGCATTAGGCTGACAGGTGAAACAATAGAATATGAATTCCTCTTCAATCAGAAATTAGTTAGTGACATCACGCACGTGGTGGAGTAATTTTAATTAATCTGTAAGAGATGGAATCTGTTAGAATTTTTCGTTCTACAAAAAACATTTTGGTATAGATTATGGACATGGCATCTGAGGACTATTTCCAATTAATTTTGCTTTATTATTTTTTATCATCTAACGTTAGACTTCCAAAGGCGATGAATTTCAAAAATGAGTGCTGTGGGGGCAGGGCGCGCATGGGCGGGAGTTTTTATTCTAAATCTAAAGTTCATTTAAATTTAGAATAGCTAACGTTAATAGAACAATTATTTTCCAGAGTTGTGCTGAACAATAACCGGCTCTATTCACACATTGGCTCAATCGAACATTAGCTGATTCGGACATAGGCCTTCTTATATAACGTTACGTTACAGCTCCTGCAGTCAATGTCTAACGTTAAATTAGTTGACGGTTGCGGTGCATGTAAAAAATGAACTACTTTATTCAAGCACTTTGTCTAACTTTGTTAGACAAACAGACACAACACTCATTAAATTTACCTTACATCACAGTGAAATAATAACAAAATTAACTTTGCATTTGTCAAACAGTCACCATATATATTGCGATAGTCTGGTTTGGCTAGCCTATAGCTTTAGTTAACACCTGCACAAACACTGTAAAGTAATAGCCTAACTTAGTTGTCCATCCTGCCACTAACCATAAATGTGAATGAAAAACACATATTCACGTTAAAAATAATACAATTTCGAATGCTTACCGTGTTTTTAAAGTGTTTTTTCTGGACCACAGACCGTCTTGACGTCTTGACATTCGAGGCGCGTAATGGCGGGTGGAAAAACGCGAGCAAGGAGTTAGTTGATGTGACGTCATGTAGTCACGTGACATGAAAACTTTGGTTTGAAGTAAAAAAAATATTTAATTCAAATTGTTGCTTTTAATTTAGTCTAGGGTGTTCGTTATTTACTTTAAGGAAAACTGAACAAAACAGGTTTAAACCTGAAACCATGATTTTCACTTAGTCCAATATAAAAATGCACTTTAAATAAACGACACCATAGTTTCACTTTTTTCAGTGTAGACTCTTAAGCGTTTGCCAATTTAAATCCAAACAGCCACTTTTTTTGGCCGGGCAGTGTGTATTGGCACTTGTGAGCACAGTTTGAGACAATACTGAGATTTCTCAAGAGGAAAAAAAATAGAAACTTTAACGAAACAGTGTAAAATGAAATGGTGAAAATGATTTTGGGGTCAACAATTACTTTAAACAAATGACTCAAATCCAGTTTTTGTCATTTTTGTCTAGAACAATTTAGATTAAAAAGATTGTATTTGTGTATTTCCTTTCCTGTGAGAAGAATACATATTTTAACAAAATAGAGGACATTACAGACCAGTCAGACTTCAAGACAGGAAAACAGCTAAATTACTTCCATAAACAGCCTTTGTAATGGTCCTAACACACTTTGTGATTATGAATCCTTGTGATTTTAAAAATGCTGTGGTTCTCATTACTATTTTCATTTGCCAATACTGTTCCTCCACACTGTTATTTTCTATAATATCTCTCCCGCTGTCCATATTTTGCCACACAAAGTATACCAGCAAAGGTCATGCTATTACATTCCTCTCTGCCCTTATACTTTCCAGCTGCTCGAGAGACCAAGCCTGCAAATTCATCTATGAAGATCTTATCAACCCGACTGTTTACTTTAACATGCATTGCAGCTGCAAAAATCCACCACAACTGAAGTATGCATCAAAGCATCCCAATCTGTCAAAACAAGCAGCTTTCCCCTCGCACGATGACTGGAGACGGCGTGAAATTATAAATGGGCTGGCGGTCTGGGATTCAAACAGAGGATTTATTATATATTCATACTGAAAGTTGATTTAAGGGTACTGGGCATGTGCCGATTTTAATGGCTCATATAATTTAGGCTATTACAAAATAGCGTTAGATGAAAAACATGCTTGTTTGCTCTCTCACATTTGCGCTTTTTTTTAATAGTCAAAATGTACCCCCTATGGCTTAAGAATCTTTCATCTATTCCCCAAATTTGATCTTAGTTTTTTAGCTCTTGCTTCCCACTGTCAAAGCCACAATACGGTTTGTGAACACACAGTGGACGTGTTTGACAGAAGTGACATCTACTTTGTCATCGCAGACCCTGGTGACTCAGTGAAACAGCAAGAGCTTGCGCCCCTCTTTCACTCACAAACAAGACTTTGGCTGGAAAGGCTGCTGGCATTGAACTATGGACAAATGAGATATTGTGTCTGGCTACAAGCTATTGTCAGCGTGAAAGAGAGGCAAATTCAATGTGCATGTCAATCACTTGACTTCTAACCAGTGGGTCTTGCTTAATGTGAATTTGAGGGGATGACAACCAGATGGCCACTATTAAATCCAATTACGCCAAAGACTGTTCAAGTGGAGGATGAATTCAGTCTGGACTTGATTAAGAAGTGGGTTAGCATTGGAATTTAATTCAATATTTACCAATTGCCCTTACTCTTCCACAAAAGGGATTTTGTAAAGAAGCAAGCTACTGCTAGACATTTATTTCCTCTTAGGTTTCGTGTATTGCACGACTCTACAATTGATTGATAGACACAGACCCCACTCTGAGTGCTTTTTTCAAGCCTGTCTGAGACTTTTAAAGCATTGTTAACATTGGAAATAAAACCTGTTGATATTTCAGGGCGATGCAAATGGGGGGTTTGAAAGGGACAAAGACAAAAGGGTCCATTGCGTAAACAAAACAGATCTTGGCAAATCTTTGGGTAAACATCTGTAAGGTTAATGAATCACATGTCTAACTTTATGTTTGGATGAATGAAAAGTACTATGAAAACAATTGTACAGGGAAAAAAATCCTCACCACTAAATAAAGTAGTGACCCTAAATCCATTGTGTGTCGTGTAACCTATTTGCTCTAATTTGAGGTCATTCACACATGGATGTTAATTGCACTGGATGGCTCAATGATGACGCTGTCTTGAATAAACTGTAGGGTGTCTGTTCCTTTTTAGGAACACTCTTATCAACATCTTGTCAGCTCTTTTTACAAGAGGCCTTTTGCCTTTTAGGGGAACAAGACTTTGAGAAAGTCTGAGTAAGATTGTCTGAGAATGTGTTTTGGGTCCATCCTGGATCTCATATGATTCATCCTCAACTGCACTGCAGTCTCTATACAAAAACAGCAGGATGGAAAGTTGATGATTTATTCAGATGTAGATATGCAAAGAGACAGACTGAGTCCCAAACTCAGACTACACATTAAAAGTGTGTACTTTACTGGTGATTGTAGTGTGTGAGGGGATTGCACTTCATAAATTGCAGCTTCTTTGTTGTAAAATTATATCATTTGGGCACCTTTATCATGTTTTTTTACAATGTATATGATTTGGAATACAGTCAACACATTCAATCTTGTATATTATTTATTTTGGATAGTATGCAAATATAGATGCAGGATGCAATTTTCTCTTACCTTACGTCTGCTGACAATTAAGCAAACGTTTTCTTCATAGTCTCATTGTTTGTTGAGGCTTTCAAAGCACTTTAAGTGCCTTTTTTGATGTGTGAACCTTAAATCCTGGATCCTTTAAGTAGAACCTCACATCTGTGTAAATAAATACGTGGGCATATCTCTTGTAAACTCTTGTGATTCTCCATACAGAGTTAAATGGGAATAAGGGAGCCTTGGTTCTTAGTTCACTTTGATTGATTGTCTGAAAATAAAACAGGGCCCATACCGTATTTATTCACTCCATAAACCTCTTCATAGGCCGGCGGTCTGTGTTCCATCGTCCGTGTTTAGTGGTGATGTCAGCACTCATGAACCTCCCCCATTTATATTAACCATACCGTATGATCGTATATGGAAAGTCATTTAACAGATAACCACTATGCTTCATGAAAGAGGTTTTCCTACACACTAATTGCCTAAACTCATTCATACTGATAAAATATTATAGATTTCAGCTGAGCTTGCTGAAAAGAAACTCAGCACTGTTCTCCTAGAGAGGAAATGAAAGCAGCGTGAAATGAAAGGAGTTCAGGACAGACAACTTTCCCCCCGGCTTCTGTCCCTGGCGGCTGTGTGTTTTCATAATGTTCTCTCATGATCGATTGCAAGAACATCGTCTGGCCAGCCAGTCACTCTGTGTCCCCAGCTGGTATAGTTTTCTTGGTTAACCGCATAATTCACAGTACTTTATGGTGCTCAATTCAGGGGCAGAGTCTCTGTTAATCTCCATTATGAAGTCTAAGCTGTCATCATACACCGACCCATATATGAACAGTGCCTGACTTATAGCCTTATAGCAATAGTAAATTGTTTTAATTGTTCAATGAGTGGCCTTCTACTTCAATCTTGAGTTATAGTCATTGCAAAAAAAAGTCAGACCCATAGAGCTGTCATCAACACCAGTTTGTTTTTAATGCTTTACAAAGTTCAGATTCATCAAACAATCTCCAGTAATGCTGTTGAATGTATTAAACAATTTTCAGCGTAAAGGGGTCTTATAAAGTGCATAAAAAATACAAAAAAAATGTGTATCTTTAACGTTGTCATGGACAATCAAACCTATATTTCTCCTAATCAAATGTAGATATTAATGTCATAGTATATTTTGGAGGGCAAAATGACCATCCAATCACAATTCCCTATCGATTAACTTGCAGTTAGTGAAGGCGTGATCCATCTTTAGTGATTAGCACAGAGATTAAGTGGGACACGAAGATGTCAACAAAAGCATGAGTGTATACTGTAACAAGGTTTGTTAATAAGGGAAGGAGGAGGCGGGAACCAGCGACATTTGAGCAACTTTAATAACAGAATAAACAAGTGCGGCAGCCCTTTATGGGCGACTGCCGCACACACATAAACAGAACAACGTAAAGTCCAGGCCTGGTCCTCTCTCCTCCTTCACTGTCGTCGCTCCTCCCTTTATGCTTCCGAAGCTCCTCTGTGAGAGATACGGGACCTGTGCAGCGCGCAGGTAACACTCATTAGCAATCACGCCACCGGCCTTGCGCGCGCTCTCACGGCTCTTGGCCCGCCCTACATTTAACAAGGATCTTCAAAAACAGTTTAAATTCCTAAAAAGGGAGTCACTGTCAGAAGCAAGAAAATTAAGATGTGACATTTGTTAAGCTTGCTTTTTCCCCTTTGTAAATCACGGGGCACAACCTAACGCAGGGTTAAATGTAACACGGACCTTTTACATAGTTAGTCAGGGTCAAGCCGGTTGTGTTTCCGCTCTTTTTCTCTCGCTGCCAGAAGACGGTCTCCCGCGGATTTGTGGAAAGTTTTGATAAGATTTCGTAAAGATACTGGACAAAGAGTGTTTTGACACCATGCAAGTAAATATTTTCATCATACTTTTTTTCCGTTTCTGAGTTGGGTGTGTACGTCACCAAATATAACTTTATATTACCTTAATCACTGTCTTGTTGGCTAAAACATAGCACCGTTTTGAAACATATCAGCAACTCCTAGCAACTGTTAGCTATAGGCTTAAAATATGTTTTACACAGCGGGGTTAGTAGCACAGTGTTACAACTAAGCTGCCAAGTGTACAACGATAATGAAAGGAAAACAGAGAGCCACACAACTTTTCAGGTTTGAGTATTAATTTATATATTTATCTTGCCACATTTAACTTTGTTGGACTTTCACAAAAAAAGTTGGAATTTAAACATTCATATTTGTTTACTATGCATTGATCACTTGTTTATTTATTAAAAATATAGCCTGTTTTTCATGCAATAAACCCTTTAAATGTGATTTTGAGCTAGTATTTATTATTATTACTGTTGTTGTTATTATTATTAATAATAATAATTTTTTATGCAGCTGCCACACACAAATATAATTCAATTGCAATTACAATATTTGATGATTTTTTTTATTTATTTATTCCAAAACTGTGCAGCTCTTTCCATGATATTGATCCATAATAGAAGGATGATTGGGTGAGAGATGGATGTATGGATATCTATCTATACAGATGCACAAACAATATCAAACTATACAGATAAAATAGTACTGAATTATGCGTTAACCCCTCTGTCTGTTACAATTAACCCCGCATATAAGTTGTAACATTTGCACTTCTGTCACTTTCAGTGCAACTGTATGAAAATGGTAGGTCCTAGAAAAAAAAACTTTAAGTGTCCATTTGTAGCAGAGATGTGTATGTTGCTTGTGTAAAAAAAAAAAAAAAGATTAATCCAACTTAATTAATCCATCCAAAACTAAAATGTGTTAGGTTGTGCCCCGCTCTCCCCTATGCTATATCCACGTAAACAGAACTATAAAGTTATTGACACTTCAGAGTGATAAAGAAACATACATGAATGAGATAATAAAGTACGGGTTGATGTTAAGATTTATGGTAAGTCCAATAAGTCACAAAAAAGTGTTGATGCAGTATCGCGCTGAATTACAAACACCAGAGGCGCCCGCGCACAGAAAGCCGCCTCTCTCAAGGCAGCCTGCGCTCCCGAATTCATTTCTGTTTGCGCTTGAATTGTCAAATACACACACAATTATGTCAAAATGCCCATCGTGCGAAGAATCTCACGTAAATACAGTCGGTTATGAATGAAAACATCTGGGTGAAAACTGAATGGGCGTCAGTATCTGTGCATTCAGTCTTACAATGAGAGCAGCCTTCTAAACCTGCTTTTGTCTGTGTCATAAATGGAAATTAAACAAGAAAAAATGTTAAATGTAACTCTAGATGGCGCAGGCTGATGGGTCCTTAACGCAACCTGCTGACAATTACATTAATGGCACAAGCTGATTGGTTCCTGTTGCATCTGCAGCCAATGAGCTTGCTGCTCAACATTTAGATAGTCTGGTTCAGTGTTTGCTAAAGCAGTTTCCTCTGAAACCCTCCACCTTCCCCAACTCCACCTGTATAAATGTGCCATGGGGAATTTTATATATGCTCTTTGTGCTAAAATAGTATGTCTTACATGCTCACAGCAGTGTATCGGTGTTTGTTATGGCAGCAGCAAGTCTCTACTCAGCAGCAATGGTCCGTCCCGTATTCCACTGAGAAATCTGGTCACCCTAGTTCTACAACTCAATAGAAAGACATTTCTCGCGAGGTACACTGTTTTTATTGCACATTCAATAAAAACTGCAAATTCAGATTCATAACTCTGCAGGTCAAATATGATTTATTTTACAGTGGTTCTAAAACACAATAGTTTAGAGGATCTTTTCACATTTTTTCCATATCGGAATTTACCACTTAGTTTATGGAGTTTGCTATCAGCCAGGAAAATCTGTAGGTGTCACTGCTCTCGCAATCAAAACAAAGAGGATCTCTAATTTGGCCAATGGCTTTCAGATCCACCTTAGCAAAAGACGCTGAGAATCTGATAAGGTTAAGGTTAATCTAACTCCCAGCATGCCTATGTCATCTTACAGTTATCTCAGATTGGACTAGAATAGAAGAATGCTGGGTAGACTGCCCATAAGATCCTACTACATGCATCTAAGCTGCTGAAGCTCTGTTAGTTTATCCAGCAGAGGAGTGCAACTTGATATAATGCCCAAATAGTAGTTAGGCACCATATGGATTAGAAGTTTTAATGTGCGTTAAACCTAATGCAAACCCCTGATGTGATAAATCTAATGTCTTCATCGTGCTGTTGGCTTTTCCACATGATGTGGCAGACACTGACTGATAATAATAATATATAAGGTTGGTTACCAGCACCAGGTCTCTATTCATTTACACACCCAATGTAATACCAAATTTAGCATTTTAATCAAGAGGTTTTTTTGTTTGTTAATCTTTTACCAAATGTCTTGGAGTATCACAATAATATCGTATCGTGATATGTATTGAATCGTGACATGAGGGTATCGTTACACCCCTAATATATATATATATATATATATATATATATATATATATATAGAGAGAGAGAGAGAGAGAGAGAGAGAGAGAGAGAGCAAAAGGCATACTTTTTGCAATTTATTATTATTTTTTTCACAATACGACAGATTGTAGCCATGTTATTGATTTATCCTAAAAGTCTGTATTACTCATGAAATACTTACCATAATTTCATCATATGAAAAGACTAAAAAATATTTTTTAAGCCATATGTTTAAATGCACAATCTTCCAGAACCAATTACCGCCCACTCTCAAGTGTTCAATTAGTGGTTATGGTTGTACCATATATATTAGTATTCACAAAGTTCCTTGTTTAAAATTCCATGATGCAAAGCCATGAAGCAAATCTTCAGTGTGTAATTAAAAGTGTGAGTGCTCCCTGCGGACGGAAGGTGTTACTAAGTCATTGTGCTCTCAGTGTGGAATAAACCTACGCACTCTAGCCAACCTTGGGGACGGCAAGGTCATCGCTGATGTGTTGTGCTGTTTGCAAGTGAGCGAGCCTGCCTTGTGAAATCATAATCTGTTCGGAGAGCCCTTCACATTTCCAATATCTTCTCTCTCTCTGACTGTCAGCACTCTATTAGGGATGAGGTTGCTATGGTGATGCCGTAGTGCTTTCTGACAGCATTCGAAAAATACTCTAAAGTGTGTATTTTAAGTTCTGTATTTCCACTGATAAATTGCAGGGTTGCAGATAGTGTCACAATCTGTCCCTTCTGAAAGCTGGCACATTCATTAAATCTCTTGATAAAGGAGCAATGACCTTGCAAGAGGGTGTGTGCTAAAAGTAACATACATGTTCTTACTCGGTTTGAAGTGGTAAATAAATACACACACACAGAGATAAACACTAACATATAGAGTATATTAAAGCAAGGCATTGTTTCAGTTGCCATCACTGGATATTTCACAATGACTAAAGGCCTTGTTTACACCAATAACGATAACTATAACAAATTACTAGCGTCCACATCAGAGGATGACATCGTTTTGTTTATTATAAGCGCGCGCTGCAGTTTTTCGTCTTTTAAATGATGGAGCTCTTTAAAGCAGGATGGATTCTGATTGGCTGTCAATGTTTTTATCGTGGAATTTTTTTTTCTTTTTTTTCAGAAAATGATTCAAACGATATCGTTTCTCTGTGCTGTTAGTTGTGGTGTGCACGGGTCTTTAGAGTTGAAAATATCCATTTTATGACATTTTAGATATTTAAAAAAATATTTTAAATACATTTTTGTGATACTTTTATGGTATTATATTAACACATAGTCCAATATACTATTATATGTAGAGTTAGAAATGTTTATATGTATGTGTGTGTATGTGTATATTTATTATTTTATAATTTTTCCTCTTAACACTCTTCCTCCAGGGGGATGATTTCATTACAATATTAATAACTACATATGAATCATTGGTTCCATGCTAAATGTTCCATGTGTGCGTCGCCTTAAGGGAAAAACGAGTTGACACTGATACAAACGCAACACACAGAGACTCCTACGCAAACACATGCTCCCCAGAGCAGGAGCCTGTCACCGCAGTGCAGGGACGTCTCTTTGTCTGCATGTGGTCAAGGCTCACTGGATCTGCGCCGCATGTCTTAATCAGGCGAGCCCCGATGGCTGACCATTTGGGGGCCTTTTCAGTTTGGGGATTAGGGTTCATTTTTAGGACACCCTTTTATTCCATCAAAAATTACATTTCCCAAGACAATGGGGTTGAGTGGAAACCATGTCAACATGGCCGACCGTGGATGATGCGATTCATGTACTCTCGCTTATTCCATTGTATTGATAAGCAGCTTTGAAGGAATATGTAGATTGAGGTCATAATGCTGTCACAACCAAAGAAATAAATTAAGCAAAGAAACACGTTGAAATCATTGACTTATATTGCTCTAATCATGCAACTAATAATTGCTATAAATAGATTTGAACTCACCTAATCGCGATAAATCGTATCTATCATTAAAGTTTGTATATGTGTGTGTTTATGTACCCACACACACACACACACACACACACACACACACACACACACACACTATATATATACGTATATATATTTACAAACTTTTATGTTAGATGCGATTAATCGATTAATCACGATAACTTGCATCTAAACAAAGTTTGAACGTGTGTGTGTGTGTGTGTGTGTATATATACACACACAAACATATATTATATATTTCAAAACTTTTATGTTAGATGTGATTAATCACGATTAATCGATTTGATAGCACTAATTTGCACATCTGAAGAAAATGTGAGTGGTTCTTGTCCTTGCGAAACATGGTGAACGTGATTTCACCAAGTACCACATGTTCCTGGATCAACATCTTTGTTGATCCTGGATCAACTTTCCAATCAACCAATCAGATTTGAGGGACAAGTTTACAGTTTATGTCAAGTTTAGGCTTAGAACCAGGGTGAAGTACTTAAACATCAGTGTTATTCACCTATCATTACCCTATGATTTTAGGGAAAAGTTATGGGTAGGGTTAGGTTTAGGGGTAGGGATTGGGTAAGGACTGCATTTTGGGACAGGAATGTTGATCCAGGATCAACAAAATATGTTGATCCTGGACCATGTCTTACTTGGCAAAATCACGGTGACCGCGAAACATGCCATGAGGTTCTGTGGTTCATGCCTCTGTGGTTGCTAAGGTGTTCTAGGTTGTTGCTATGTTATAAAGGGTTATTGTTAAGCTATTTTGTGTGGTTGCTAACCTGCTATGGTGTTCTGGGTGGTTGCTAGGGTTTCCTGGGTGGTTGTTATGGTGTTCTGGGTGCTTGGGAAGTGGTTTAAAGAGTTCTGGTTGATTGCTATGGTGTTCTGGGTGGTTGCTAGGGTTTCCTGGGTGGTTGTTATGGTGTTCTGGGTGCTTGGTAAGTGGTTTAAAGAGTTCTGGTTGATTGCTATGGTGTTCTTGGTGGTTGCTATTGTTTTTCTGGGGGTGTCTGGGTGGTTACTAGGAATATTTTCATGATTTGTTATCAACATTTTTTCTTTTGTCAAATCAACTTTAATAATTTATGTGGTTCAGATAACATAATATTTTGAGTTTCTGTTGATTCAACCAATCTGCTTCATTGTATTAACTCATTGTTTTTAATTTTAATGAACTTAAAATTTTAAGGCAACCAGGTTACTTACTTTTTTCAATTAAAACAACAATATTGTTTTACAGCGTTGGTTTTCTAGCTGCTTGTCTCTATGAGACATTCTTGTCTCCAGATATGGCTCGTATTCAACCTTAAGTTCAGCAAACCCCACTAACTTTTCATCGTTTCACATGGTAAATGTGGTCAAACTAACAAACTACAAAATGACTTTTATGTCACAAGTATGAAGCAGTAATTGTTCATCTTCTAACCCGCTGCGTCGTTCCTCAGTGTAGCATTACAAAGACATGGAGAGATAATAAACAGCAGATAATAGGCCATCTCTGCATCTCAGTTCCTTGACTGACATCCCACTCAGCATCAGTGACATGAGTCAGCCTCCTTGGTTTATCCATGAAAGACATCTGTGCACCGGACAGGTTGATTGACCGCTTTCTCTGTCTTTATCTCTCTGTGTGTATATGTGCATGCATGTGCATGTGTGAGAAAAAAGAGGGGGTGGGGGGGGGGACAGTGTAAGATTGCATTAAATATGCGTCTCTTGTCCTCTGCCCTTCGGCAGGTCGTATTCAACCGACTCAGCTAACCTTTCGCTCCGTTGAACCCTGTTGCTGATGTCTGCCTGCAGTGGAAACATATCGGCATAAATGCAGCCTCATCTCGCTTTTAATTGGCTCATCCAATTCTCTGAGAATCTAAAAATTACATCACAGGCATGCAGTGTTCCCAACAGAGCATCTCTTTGTTGTCTGGTTTTGGGGTTACAAATGTTTGCATTCATTTAATCTCGCAGTTTTAATCCGTGCTGCAGCCCTTGTAGAGTGTAGACACAGTTGGGCGGCTTGATTGTCTCTCCATTGTTTTTATTTGACAGTATGTTAGCTTTGTTTTTGTCTGTTGATGCATGAGTATTTGCTCTTCACATGCATAGCAGTGAAGCTCATTAGTGAGACTTTGTCACTGTAGTCTCCAGCCGAACTATGTTGATTACAGTATTTAATGTGCAATCAAGTGTCACATATTTACTGTATGTGGTTAATAAGGGCACACTATTATTATGCGATCTTAATGAATGCAGATTTAGATTATAATCAAATACAAAATACACAATTAATGTAAGCTTTTAAAGGGATAGACTATTTTCTCACTCTCGTGATGTTCCAAGCCCATTTGCTGTATTTTTTTTCAACAACACCTCTTTCATAGTGAATGTCTTTCGAGTACTAAAATGTAGATAAAACAACATAAAAGTAAGTAACAAGTATGTATGTGGTCTGTTCCTCACACAAAGCTATCATATGGCTTCAGAAGACTTGGAATATGAAGCTTTAATTGTGTTTTTTTGTGGAGCTTGATAGATATGGTCGCTGTGAATTGTCATTTTATGAGAAAAAGCTGCATGAACATTGTTCAGATTATCTATATGTTCCACAAAGAGGACAAAAGCATATGGCCATGGAACAGCATGAGGCTGAGTAAATGATAATACTGTCATTTTTGTGCGAACTATTTCTTTCTTCTAACAATGAATGCAATTAACATTTTCCTAACCCTTTTCTATTCTAAGTAATAAGAATATGAAAAGTCTCTTCAAATGCTTCCAGTTTAGAAATTATTGAAAATTATTGAAACAATAAACTATTGAAATTATTTTGCAGGACTCCTGAATAAAAGGCTGGACACAAGACCTTGAGGACTGAAGCATCCCATTATGAAGGAATCAACAAAAATGCCATCATCACATGATGCAGGACTAAGTGCTAGCGCATGATTTTGATGACATTTCACTCAACATTCCCAGAGCTTCTGCAGAAGTAGTTTGTCACCGTCCCGTGCTGTCAAGTTTTTCACCGTAACATGCTTTTGTGACCTTGTAACATTCTAGAAATGTATTTTCACTGTGCCTAGCTGTCAATTCTCAAATTCTCAACCTTGCACTGAGGGTCTTTTTGTCAGATCCTTCAGTTTAGTGTCTCACCCACCAGACTAAAAAGGTGTGACTAGTACACAGTTTTCATGGAAAGAGTATGACGCTATATATCCAGCAATATCCTCTTCTCTCCAACGTCGAGACTGCTGCTTTGAGTCTGGGACATTTGCTGATCAAGCATAAAGTGTAAATGAATTGTGCGTCATAGTGGTTTTTAGGTGAACGGTCAGCAAATGAAAAAATGCAGAATAGGTTCCAGCCCGTGGAAGGCCTGATTGCCATCGCTGATGAGAGAACCGTCTGCCCTTAGAATGCGTTCGCCTTTGGTTTGGTTTCTCAGTTGCAACGATCATTTGGTTCCCCTCGTGCCGCAGAGGCGTTCTGTCTGCTTCTGTCATTAAACGTCGGGCTTCCAACAGGAACATAGTGTAGCCAAGCATTAGATTGAACGTCGTGTTTAGTTAAGCCCTTCCAGCCATCTCTGAAGGAGAAATAAACCAACCTTTTTTATTATTCCAGTCTTGGAAACAAGCTTCAAACTCATTTCTATCAACTCTAAATCACTTGACAATATTCCTACATCATCAAAAGCAAATTAACCTGATTTAATTTCAAAAACTACATCAGTGCAATCAAAGATCTGTGAAATGTTTGTGTTCTGGTTTTATTTCTGCTTTTTTTATTTTTGCTGTTGAATCTCAATGACTGTTTGTGTGTTTTTCTACCCATGTACATTACCGTTAAAAAGATTTTTTTACTGTTTTTGAAAGTCACTTATGCTCACAGAGGCTGCATTTTTTTTAAATAAAAAATACAGTAAACAGTAACATTTATGTATGCACGATATATCGGCCACCATATCGGTATCGGCAGATATATGTTCATTTTTAACGTTATCGTTATCGAACCAATAAGAAAATTTGGTCGAAATATTAAAGCCGATAAATAATGTATTATTCCCTTCAGCTGAGAAACTTCAGATGCGCAATGTTCGCCATGATGGATTTGAATTGCTTAAAATATGATTGGAATCACTTAAAAAAAGGAAAATGCAGTTAAGTGCAACATGTGCAGTGTAAGTCTGTCATATAGGCTACATAAAATTATAATGAGAACATTATAATTGTGTGCTTGGACATGGCGTTTAATGGTGAGAATTGTTATTTATTATATAAAATTTTGGATTTAGATTGATCTGCAGATATATCAGTTATCAGCTTTCGAAAAATAAAGAATTATCGGTTATCGGCCAAAATCTTCCCATCGGTGCATCCCTAGTAATATTGTATTATTAATAAGTATTATTACAATTTAAAATAACTGTTGTCTATTTTAATCTATTTTAAAGTGTCATTTATTCATGTCGTGGCAAAGCTGAATTTTCAGCATTATTACAGCCTTATTCAAAATTATTACTTACGCTGAATTTTCAGCATTATTACAGCCTTATTCAAAATTATTACTTACGCTGAATTTTCAGCATTATAAATCATTCTGATTTGCTGCTCAAGAAATATTTATTATTATCAAAGCTGGAAACAGTTGTGCTGCTTTTGTGTAAAAAAAAAAAGAAGATGAATAGAATGTTCCAAGAACAGCATTTGTTTGAAAAAAAAAACCCTCTTTTGTAACATTATTAATGTCTTTTCAGTCACTTTTGATCAATGTAATGTGTCCTTGCTGAATAAAAGTATTAATTTCTTTAAATAAATAAAAATCTTAGAGATACCAAACCATTAAACTCTGGTGTAAAACTTACTGCCACAATCCTAGTGTTATAGTTGGTCACCAGGGTGTTGCTATGTGTTTGCTATGGTGTTTTGGGTTGAAAGAGCCCACAACCTGGTCCCTATAAACCTGTTTTATCATTCACTATAGGTGAAAATTGTAATTTTGAAAAAACTAATAGCACACCTGCACTCAACAAGCCACATGAGCTATAGTATGAATCAGAAATGATGTGGAATTAAGGTTGCATTCAGTTTTAGGCCTCTGAGGTAGTGGAGCTCTTTGTGTTCAAGCTAACTGTAAGAGCACTTAATGATTGTAGGGAAACTCATATCCCATAAATGACCTTGCAGCAAAACAAACAGCAATTCAGTGAATGAAGAAGAGAGAAAGAGTGAATGTTACATTTACGAGGCCAGCTATAAAAAGAAAGGTTCTTTATAGGCATTAATGGTTCCATGGAGAACTTTTAGCATCCAAACCTTTCCATTGCTCAAAAGTTCTTTATAGTGAACAAATTATTTCTTTAGAATTTTTAGTTGTTCTTTACACTAAGAAAAAAAAAAGATATATTTTAAGAACTGTTCACTGAAAGGTTCTTTGGGGAACCAAAAATGATTCTTTTATGGCATTGCTGTGAAAACCCGTTTTTGGAGCATTTATTTTTTACAGTGTACGTGTATCCAAGGAGGTTTTTGTGCAGTTGTGGCGGGGGTAGAGCTGAGGTTCATAATTTAGATATGACATCCAGAATAAGAAAATGCGGTGATTGTTTTTGTTTTGATTCAGCAGGGACAGATAAGAGAACTCTCGTACAATACAATTAGACGCTGCTTGTTATGCTTTTTTTATGTTTGGACATGGCGAAATAGTTCAGATAATCAAACAAGCCTAAACAAACATGCCCTCTTTACGCTAGTGCTCAGGAAAACGCTAATAGGAAATTCCAATAACGCTGCTGTTCAGTAGGGGGTATTTATGAGGAATGTTCTACAAAACAAGCACATCCCTAAACATTACATAAATTTGAACACAGACGGCTCCATCTTTTCCATGTGAAAAATATTCGCAATCTCTCTGAACATTTTCTGTTTTCACAACAGAAGTGATAGGGTCCAAAAATATACAGTAAAGCTTTCCTAGACTGCACTAAACACTTTCACAGACAATTCTTCATAACGGCTCTACCAGATCCCACCGGATCCAGTTACACAGACTTCATAAACAGTGTGAAATTCCTGAATGTTCTGATAAAGGCAGGTGCTGATGATGATAAGCTAAGATTTCAATGTAATTATCTGTAATCAAAATATTGGATTTCAACATAAAAGACATCAACATTTCAACATGAAAGACATTGGTCAATATCATTGATGATGTAATGATGGAGAAATCCATCATTAACTTTTCCACAGATGTCTGCTTAATATTTTACACTCAAGAACAAAAGATAAACATCCACGTTGTGAACTATACTTGGATTGTCCTTCTGTTTATTAGGTCCTTAGACTTATTATCTTATCAAGCTGAATCAATGGTCAATATTTGTCAACACATTTGACCCATCAGCCCTATCAACCAATCACCTTATGACCTCTGAAACCTACAGAATCATGTTCCACCACTGCTCGAAAGTCCTTGATCGACCCCTAGTGTTAATACAACAGATTTCAAGCTACTTATAAACACTTAACTGTCAGCCGAGCAAGCATTTGTTACTTGTAGGTGTCAATAAACCATGATGTAAAAATCTACACCCTGCATAATATATAATTGATCAGATTTCCTGTTAACATCTTGATTAAATATACAGAAATTTTGGGAAGGATGTGTTTGCTGTAAATTGTAGAGCATTATAAATAAATAAAAACAAGAGCGGTTGAAGTTTTGTTCATGAACATTAGCTTTTGTTTGATTTGTATTCATGCCAAATTAACAAGGCTTTAAACAATTCCACATAATTATAATCTCATGTCACTGGCTCTTTTTACAAGGAGTATACACACCATCTAGTGGTTGTGCAGAGCATGACTCTTTTAAATACTGTACTGAATAGAAAGTGTATGCAGTCTATTATAGTCGGATGATAAATGATATCCTTACTATATCTTATGAAGACTTTTCCCTCTAGTGGATATAGTCTTTTTATCATGGAAAAACCATTTCTACCCTCTAAAAATATTTTCAATATCCAATGTATTGTCATTTTAAATATTCAATACAATAATGTTAATTGAACTTTCCTTTTAGCTAGGGAAATGTAGATGAAATTTTAAATGAAATACATTTTGTTTAAAAAACAATTCATTTACAGTATCGTTGCAAATTAATATAAATATGTTTAATAAAAAAAATTCACAAAGATATTTATGATCTTGCCCTCTCTCATTGTTCCATGCATAATATGTATAATTTTTAATTTATTTAAGCATTATATGATCTGAACAGAATTGTGGTGAAATTAAACACGCTTAAATATTGTCTAGTTTTTATTCGTGTAAGGTTTTTTCAGTGGCGGTTTTAGGCACGGGCGAACCGGGCAGTCGCCCGGGGCGGCATTTCTTCATGCCACATGGGGGGCGGCACGAGCAGTTAAAAAAGATCATCTGTGCCGCGAAGGTTTTCTATTTTTTTTATCAGTACGATTCAATTATTGGCAATGGCGCGGCGCCCCTGATTGCTGAGAAGGTGCCGTGCACAGAAGCGATGTCAAGGGGGTCTCCTGATTAGTTCACGTATCGCGTCTTTTGCGCGCTCGCGGTCGTTATTTCAAATAGGCGCACGAGAAGCGCGCTCATTATGCGCTCACGGGAAGCGCGCTCATTATGCGCTCACGGGAAGCGCGCTCATTATGCCCTCACGGGAAGCGCGCTCACAAACTTTTCAGTATGGGAGTGCACTTGGGTGTTTTTTCTCTTCTCCTTAAACACATCTTTTAGCAGAGCTACAGCAAGCGTTTTTCTGTGGTGGAAATACGTTAGCTACTAAAACTTCTTTGTCGTTGTGGAGAGCGCAGTGCATGGTTGCTTAGCAACGACAGCCATGGGAAAATTGCTCCGAATTTTACTATTAATAATAAAAGATAAGCTACTGTGCATTATAAATGTCAGGAATGTATCTATATTGACTCATTCTTTTTATAGAGATGATTTAAATGCTGAAATATGAGGTTTATCTTTTTATAAAACCTTTTTTGTGTTAACCTTTTTTTAAGTTTAGTAGGTAACATACAAGACACTACTTTAAAACAAATCAGTAATGTTATTAACTTGGAAAATTGATTTCATTGTGTATTAGGCTATTGAACAAGATTCTGTGTGTGATCATTTTGGTCATTATATTCATGAAATGAAAATAATTTTCATAATGATCAACTAAAATCAACTTTAATTATGTGTTTTTACAGTAGCCTATAATATGCAAAGTACAGTTTTCTATTTTCTAAATAATCTCTGATTCTGTCCTTTTCTCTGACATTTAAGAGTGACATAGGGCTACAAAAGCTATTTAAGGTCTATAACAGTTTGGGTTAATATGAGAGCTGTTCGAAATTATTTAAGAGATAGCCCAGGGCCGGCTCTAACCCTTTAGTTGCCCTAGGCGATATTGAGTTTTGGAAGTATAATATATCTGGAAGTAACCCAGCGCCGCCAATTAAGCAAAACAAAACAAAACGAATGGGCCACATATGTACGAGTTTTATGGGCCGTTAAGACAAAAATAGAAAAATAAAAGTATGAGATAGGCCTATGTATCGGCCCAAAAAGCACGTCGGGCCGCGGGAATCTCCCGGTAGTCCCGATGGCCAGAAAATTTGACACCTTAATGGCTGAGATGAGAAGACTTACCCCTATACTGGGCTTTCTTTTTATCTTGTTGCTTTCTCTGTTTTCGTCCCTGTGCACCAGAGGGTTTAGACCGCTTCATTTTCAATCATCACGCGCAGCAGCCGAGCACTTGCCTAACGTAACCATAGAACGTAACGTGACGCAACTAACCCCCGCCCCCCCTTTAGGAAATGATCGACAATACTGCCCTACAAAGCAAAAAGGCAGTAACTACGCAGAGTGTAGAACAGAGAAAAATGACTTTAAAGTTATCCTGTCATCCAGCCTAAGTAGTTGAAGGTAGATTATTGGACATGTGGCTGTTTTGTGACTTTATATTAGCTTATTCTTTGTACATATCAATCCTCATATTTAATTTGATATTTTACCCCTATTTTGCAGTTACTGTATTCTTGCTTTGTATTACTTACCAAAAATGTGGCACCAAACCATGGAAAAAGGCAGTAACTACAGATTCTGCAAAGACTATTTCGCCACAACTTGGGCTCTGGGTGTGTTAGATACACTGTATTTGAAATAATTGGAACCATTTGGACAAAATTTTTTTTTCAACATTTTTGTGTTGTGAAACTAGTGTTGCGGAGCGGGTGTGTTACGGATACGTGGTGTAAATTTTTAGTAATCAAAAATCATGACTAATTAATTTAAATCATGAAACTTTTATTATAAACTATTATTAAACTAATACAATATTTAAAAAATATTCTATGAATATTACAAATAAAATATATTAAAATTCTAATATATTATTAATTAGCCTACATTTCTTTTAATCATATGAAATTAAACAAACATTTTTTGTCAAACAACATGCTGCACAATGAGCTTTACTGTTAAAATTAAAACATTGAATAAAAATTTTGTTTTAATCTTAATTTATTTGTATTAGTGTTAGTATTATTATTACATTGAGACGTTTCTAAATTCTACTGTACAACAGTAATAGGCCTATATTTCTGTCAAGTTAAACCGAACTTTTATTTTGACGGGTTGCCGTGAAGACCTTTGTTTCTGTGTTTATGACATGACGATAGTTTTTCTCAAATGAAGCGGTTAAATGCTCACAAAGTGACTTTAAGAGCGGATCTAGAGTCTGGAGAGTAAGTTCATGCAGTCGTGTCCTCATATGCAAAAAACAGCTCGAGCGTCACATGTGCTTCAGCGCGCGCGTGTGTGTGTGTGTGTGTTAAATGAAACTGCGCGTCGACTGCCCCATTTATTCACAGAACATGTAGGATTTGTATTTAAATTGTACTATTATTGCGGTTTAATATTCACACAGTAGTCTATCACGATTTAATTTCAAGTGTACTGAACTGCTATATCGCGAAAATCATAGTAACCGCTAAACTACATGGAGCTCTTGCACCCTTTTTTTCTTTCTGGAATATTTTTTTCATTCTTTCAGGGGAGGGGGGTAGTTTGGTAGGGGAACAATTTGGGGAAGTTAGAAGGGTGAAATCGCAAATGTTAAAATCGTCCCGTGAGGATGCCCGAAAATCAGCTGTGTGTTCACCATGGCAACAGTAACTACACTGCGCAGAAACACGGTTATTTTTTGTTAGGTAAAACATAACAAGAACACAGTAATGGATGTTACTGTACTCTTGCTTTGTTTCACTAGGGCTTTTTGCAGTTACTGTACAAACGACTACCATTTTTCTCCAAAACGACACAAATTTGAGATAAGATGTTTTGTCACATAACAAAGGATGCCTTGAATGTCATGAAAATGATAATAACTCATATTTGACAAAAAATGCAGTTACTGCCTTTTTGCTTTGTAGGGCAGAATAATCATCCATTCAATCTAATAATCAGGACAAGTTATTAAACGTATGGCTGAGGGCCGCCTTAGGATGATCATGTAATAAACATGTTTTTGTTCGCTTGTCATTCTAATTATGTGATTAATGGGAAGTAGGCCAAGGGCGACACTAGAGGGCGCCCGCGCCCCCAACACATTTGTCGCCCTAGGCAACCGCCTAGTTCGCCTATACAGCAATCGCCGGCCCTGTGTTACTAAATAAGTATCTCTCTGACCCTTTCACTTTTAAAAACTCCATTTCGTGACAAAGTATAGTTTAACAAGTCATAACTAAAAGTGTGCCATGCATATAATTCAAGGCAGTAACCAATGCGCTCATGGTTCCTCCCTTTAAAGTTAGATTAATCTAGCAAAATAACTGGATTCTATTAACTGTGTCATTCAAATGAACGGTATGTGATTTTATTGTTGGGTTGTTGTTGTTTTTTTATTGGTTGGGGTGTGTGTGTGTGTGTGTCCACTGTATACAAACAGCCATATAATGCCCGTTACTATGCAACCCTATATGTTATTTAAGCTATGAACAGCTCTTCCAATCCTTACCTAGTTGCCAAGGCAACAATTGTCTTTTGTTCTTTATTTTGTCAAAAATAAATAAATAATAATAATAATCACACCCATTCTTACAGGTTATGCACTTCAGATAAACGTTATAACCTTCAGACCATACTGAAGAGACAATATTGACTCAATCCGAAAAGAACGTTTCGGCATACTTGTTAAAATACTTGTCATAGTTTCACCTCTGAATGATCATATTTCCCTATGGAAAGCAGGCGTTTGTATTGTGTGTGGGTGCGGCCTCTTCTCAGAAGAATGGGGAGGGTTTCAGGGGCGTGAGGGTGTGTATTTATCAACTCCACCCGGAATTGCGGCCTGTCTATACTGCCTCTACAGAACAGCACTGTGCTATTAACAACACGAAACAGGTATGTGGCTTCCTTTAGTCTCTTTTCTCTTTTTCAAAACTTTGTCAGCATCTTCAAGGTTAATAGATTTAACTTCGGTGTATGTGTTTGCATAGTGATATTCAAATTGTGTAAATCTATGTATGTGGCTGATGAGTTTTGCCTAATGCAAACAGTAGGTAGCCATGTCATGTTGACATGAAAGGCATCTTTAGAGTTTTACAGATATTAAACAAATAACTGGACAACTTTGAAAGAAATGTAGAGTTTCATTTGACTTTTGCTAGCTTTAAACACATGCCTTCATGTGATTCACAGGCACGGTGAAATCCACAGGCCTGTTGACGAGTCTGAACTCGCAGTGTTCAAGTTCTTTTGAGTGCAGATTGCACAATAATAAATTGTTATTTAGGGAAGAGGTTAGATTAATCTGTATCAGTAGTTGTTTAGGTGTATTCTTATGTGCATTCTAACTTCTAAAAACATCTCTGAGGTAAAAGTCGTAGGCCTAATGCACCCAAAGCCAATTCATGGGAACTTTATTTGATTTAACATGCATTCATTACGTTTAACACTGTTACTTATTAATATCGTATTCTCATGCATCCACTCTGGCTCACCATTCACACAGTTCACACAGTGCAATGGGTGTGGTGGTTGGTTTCATGGAAGAGTGAGTCATCAACTGGTGTGAGCAGGGAACCAGTAACATCATTTATGTAGTTAAAACAAACATTGACCAAAATTATTGGTGTTTTCAACGAGAAGTTGTTTTACATTTATCACTCAACTGCACCCATAAAGACAGATTACTTATTCAGTATTAGTATTTAATTTTAGTTTTATGTCAGAGGCTATCGCTGCATCTAAAATCACATACTGTCTGAGCAGGTACACACACACACACACAGCAAACCGTGGACACACACACTCGGAGCATTGGGCAGCCATTTTTGCTGTGTTGCCCGGGGCACGATTGAGGGTTAGGTGCCTTGCTCAAGTGCACCCCAGGCATTTCCTGCTGGTATTGAGAATCGAACCTGCAACCTTTGGGTTACCAGTCTGACTCTCTAACCATGACAGCCCCAATGGCAGCCCCAATGTGCGTAGTATGAACGAAGTCCGGATGTACTTCATCCACCATGTGACCTACCAGCGTCAGTTGTGTCGCTTCACTGGCATTCTAAAATCCTCTCCCGTGGCCTCATGGGATAGTGAAGTGTCCATCAAATGAATCTTGGCAAAAGTAGTAGGTCATCTGGGTACTTTTCGCCTACTCTTTTCCGAATACTATGAATTTGGACATACTACTTTTTTGGCATATATGTTTTTCACATTCTATATCGTAGGGAAGTATTCGATTTTGGACACAGCAGCGTATATATCTTCTAATAGAAGGATTGTTCTTGTGCATTCAAGATTGTGGGTTTGCTTAATAAAATAATGTTTTAAAAAACATTTGTCTGTTAACAATATAGCATGGCCAATTATTATTTTCTGCCAAATTAACAATGTATTCTCTCTGTTTAGATTTCAGATATCATGGATGTAAGTACATTTTATCCCCTCAATAATTCTATCTAGTTTAGTGCAAAAAGTACCATGCTATAAGTTCTATTATGTTCTGTTTCAGCTTTCAGATGCCCTCGATTTTTCACAGCCAAGCAACCAGCAGGCAGGAGACCCAGTATGGCCTGGCCAACCAGCCAACCCCATCTGGCCCGGCCAGCCTGCTAACCCCGCCTTGCCTGGCCAACCAGCCAATCCTGGCTGGCCTGGCCAGCCTGCTAACCCCGCTTGGCCTGGACAGCCTGCTAACCCCGCCTGGCCTGGCCAACCAGCCAACCCCGCCTGGCCTGGGCAGCCAAGCCAACCAACATGGCCTGGACAGCCCGGGCAGCCTACAGCTCCTGGCTGGCCTGCACCTGCACCACAAACTGGACCTTATGGTGCTCCTAATCAAACTCCAATAGCACTAGTGAGATGTTTTCACTTTTCTTGGATTTGTACAACCATCATGGAGTTTGTTCTATAGAATACATTTTAAATACCTTCGGCTAGTAAACATCTAAATATTTTAATCTTGTTAAAGTGAACGGTCTGTGTTAAATACAGTAGGGTACAACGGGGCTAAAGGCACACCTTAAGGAAAAGGTTTTTCACAACTCCCATAGTGCATGATTGGAGAATATATATATATATATATATATATAAATATATAAATATATATATAAATATATGTTTTTATTGAACATTGATTTTACACACCATGCTCGCTCGGTGTAAAAGGCACCCAGTGTAAATACAAATATTTTAGCTAAATCATTAGATTTATTAAGGACACATATGGTCCAAAAACACAAACAATAAAACAGACAAATACAGAAAAACAAACAGAGTCCACAATATTACATATTTAAATGTAGGTTAAAACGGCTCAACTTAGTGCTGGGTTTGTCAGTGTTGAAATCGTACTGTTTGCAGAGTCTGTTAACCTACACATGCATTTGTGCATGATATTGTGCAAAACAGGTGGGCACACCAACACTAACAAACATTTGGCTTGCAATGCTCCATCGTGGCACATCATTATGCTACATTGAGTTTCTGCATGCTGCTCTTTCTGTAGCGCCGCCACAAATGGGCAGTGTACATAGGGGCACAATATGCTCTAAAAAGTGTAGTCTTCACAGAGTCTGAGCACATACTAAATTTTCAAATCAACATATTAGCTTGTGCATACATCATACGACACTGTCTATAAATGTCCCTATCAGGTCATCAGTTATATAAAGTCCTAAGTATTTAGCCTCATTACATACTTTAATGACAATACCAGACAGAGAGAAGTCAGGAAATGACATGTTTCATGTCCTCCCTACTCATAACAATCATAATATTACTCTTCTTTGCATTATATTTGATTGTCATCTAGTGTTTAAGAGGAAAATAAAATAAAATGCTCCTTTTACCCCAGTGTGCCTTTAGCCCTGTTGAACCCTAATGGTTCTTGGTTTCTGCTAGTTTGCTCAACATTTACTTTTCTTTTCTTTTTTTACAAGACTGTGCCATTTGATCTCCCGCTACTTAGTGGAGCCTTTAACAAGATGCTCATCACCGTCAATGGACAGGTCAAACCCAACGCTAAAAGGTAAAAACAACAATGCACCCACACCTAAAAACATGACAAATTATTACATACAGTACATACACTCAAAGTATTTAGGCCTAAATTTGACATCCGTGTATTGAATTGCATAGAAATTTCCCATCCAATTGGATTACAAAGTTTTAACATAAACTATTTAATTTAAAATAGGGTTAGGCAATTTCGGAGAGGCTTGCAATCGGTTTGAAAGCATAAGGTCCCACCCTCCCTTCAGAGCATCTCCAAATCCTACAAAACGCATGAACGCACACAGAGCAGAGTCTGCAAAGCATCACGAGAGACGGCATAAAATTACCTCATGTATCAAAGTACATAACATTACAATAATATTGACCATGAACAACTTGGAGCTCTGAATCGTACCACCCGACTGCTGCAGATTCATTTCACCATTGATTGGCATATAAACACATAACAGCTCCAGGTAGAACATCACTGGGTACCATTGCGTAATTATGGTTAATTAATTTGATAATATATGTCATTAATGTGATAATATATGTCAGTAAAACAAAAAAAAGCATGGCAGAGTTTATTATTAACTATTTTATGTTGATTCAAAGTAATTTTTATAAATTCATTATGAAAATATGATTTAAATCAAATTAAATATTTAATAATAAACTCTGCCATGCTTTTTTTTTGTTTTACTGACATATATTATCATTGCATGTTAGCTGTGGAACAATATTCAGCTAGTTAAAATGTATGAGATTAAAACAAATTTTGATTTATTGATGAGAAATATGTAAACCTGGTTCTTGTGTATTTAAAACGCACAGCCAGTTTATTAGTACTATTACAGAAACCTCTTTCTTACCGATTTAATTTATGTATGTCTGACAAATATGCATTACATTAAGTTTATGAGTTTATTAAAACTCAGTCAAAACTCAGTCAAGTCATCTTCATTAATATAGGGCTTTTAAACAATGTAGATTGTTCCAGCTGCTTTACAGTGATAATAGGAAATTAAAGGAACCGAGATTGTAATCCAAATGGATGTAAATTTTTGTATGCAATTTAAATGCATAAATCTTAAATTTAGGCCCAAATACTTTTTAAGTGTAATATACATCATAAAGTACATAATAGATTTTATTTTGTCACCACATTTTGGTTAAAGATTATTGTTAGCTAAAACATTCATTCAATTAAATTAAATTATGAAATTAAACACGGCCACTTTGACCAACAATTGTGACAATCTCCTTTGTGACATCCCTGTGTATTTCATGTGTGTAATCTTATTTTTTTCTCCTCCAATTAGTTTCACAATGAATTTTAATAGAGGCAATGACGTTGCGTTTCATTTAAACCCCCGCTTCAATGAAAGTGGAAAGCAAGTGATTGTGCGAAACAGCATGATTGGAAACCAATGGGGTAGAGAAGAGCGAGAGCTTCCCTCCTTCCCTTTTGCCCCAGGAAAGCCTTTTGAGGTGAGCGTGGCATCAAACAATTTCATTTCTTTTTCATCTCAATGGTTTTATTTTGATCAAACAAATGTCTTAAATATTTACTGTTCGCCCCTCATTGTATTTAAAGACATTAGAGAACAGATATCAGATAAGAACAGAAAAGGAGGCCCTGAAATAGCATCACTAACAAGTACTGCAACAAAGCAGACAAAACAAGATCATGCATTTGTCTCCTGCCACGTTTGGTCGAAACTATTCCATGCGTGTTCAATTGCAACTGATTAAAATTGTTTTGAATTTCAGATGAAGATCTTATGCACTGACACTGAATTCAAAGTGGCTGTGAACAAGTCACACCTTCTGGAGTTCAAACATCGGGTCCGTGAGCTCAACCAGATCAGAGGTCTTAGTATCTTCAATGATGTCACCCTCAGTTCTGTAAATGTGGAGACACTGCAGTGAAATCATACCCCTGATTCTGTAATGGTTTCATGTCTTTTGACAATGATTAATACCTATTCAACCACATGTGCAAGTTATTTTACCTCCATTTTTTTAAACGCTATGTATGTCAACAAGAGTTTATATTTACTACAAATGTTAGAGTGATATACATCTGCATGCACATTTTTCTCAATGCTGTAGTTCGCTTTGGTACCTCTAGGTGGGTCTGTTACTATCTGGGTTGGATTGGGTTGTCATAAGGTTCAGTAGAAGGGTTAAAAGGAATAAATATTTTACATGAACATAATACTGATGAGGATAATGGTGGGGGTCATAGTGGGGAATGTGATAGTGGCCAATCAAAAATAATATATAATTAATGTGAAATTAGAACTGGAATAACTTTATGAATGTAAGTTGTCTTCAACTGTAACCAAAGATGGTTCTTCTTTGTATAAAGATCCCATGATTAAAGAAACAACAACTGATGTAAACATTGAGTGCTGGGCATATAATTACAATCCTCTGTGAGATCTGTGTAGTACACTTTTATTGGCAGCTCCTAATATATAAAATAACAGCAGTGTAAACTGAAGTCAAGGCAGTGGTACATTTTTAATAATGGAAACAGTCTGTCAGAGTTGTTGTCAGAGACGCCCTGATAGAAATCTAATAGAACGGGCCTCAATTATGCAGAGGTCAGGTCTATTTATATAGTGCCTGAAGGACCTGATGACTTCAAAGAGTTGAGCCCTGTTGCAACCCACAGATGAAACCTCCAACGTTGTATAAATAATGTGCATACATTTTAAGAATGTTCCTTTGTTGTGAATGTTCCTCATTCAGTATGTACTTTTGATGATGATTTTTTAAAATATTTTAAATATGAAGAAAGAACAAAACACAAAACTTGGTTAAGGTATATTTATCTGGCAAAAAAATCTGAAAAACAAAAAGCTCACAGGGAAAAGTACATACGACTAAAACATAATCGGTTATTAATATTTTGTTGGTTCTCTTGTGTTTTTGCATGTGTTCACAATTTCTTTGTATGACAACCTTACCAAAGATTATGTCCGCACAATTTGACATGTTCAAACGATTGACTCCAAGCACAACTACGCAAAATGTTTACAAAATCTTTAAATAATACACATTTAAATAATAATAATAATTGAATAAAGGGTGAAGATGTCGATTTCCCTAGGCCAGACTTCACATTTTGCCACAACTAGGCTATGTAAGTATGTTCTTGTTAAGCCCAAAAAGTGAAATAGAATAAAGTTGTAGAATGCCATAAGATTTTTTATTTTATTTTATTTCTCTATTTTGGGACACTAGTATAGTAAAAAGATTTAAGTAAATAAACTAAAACAATGCAAAAATATTCCAATCCTTGAAAATCAGAATGATTACAAAAATCGTTAAAATCATTCTGTTGGACAGAAAAGTTACTGGTAATAAGGAAATATGTTATTAATTGTTACCGCAGTAGAATGTAAAATTGTATGTTATATAAAAACCTACAGTGTTGTGCCCATCCCAATTAATTAATGCTCTATATTTCTATTCTAGGTGGGTGCGTGCACGCTCCCTAGCGTGCCTTTATGCGCGTGCTCGTAATATATGAGGCAGTGCCCGCTGCGCGTTCACCTGATCTGATCACACACACACACAGAAATGAAGCGTAGAGTCCTGAAGGACACACGACTTAAAATTATGACAAGATGATATGAATTCACTGCAGTAAAGACAGAAGAACAAGTCGACGAAGAGTTTCCCCCTCACAGCAAGTGATTTCACCTCTCCATTTCGACTTTTATTCAATTTTTTCTCAGGTCAGTTTTTATTCTTCTATTTCCTCATGTTAGGCTTATTGCTTCTACGTGTCAGTCAAAAATACCTTTATATGTGGCGTTACCAGAGTTTAAATGGATTTATTTAGCATCTAAAGTGATTTAGATGTAGCATTTATACAGTGTTTTTCTCTGTTGACTCGGTTTGGCACACTGAGCGGAACTAGCATTTAAACACTTCCAAAACAGGACATGTATCCTTAATAGAGTCTAAATGACTTATTTTTGATAATTTATTGATTATGCACGTGTATTTAAATGCATAGAATCGTTTAAGTACTCCCATTTTTCTCTCCTCTAGAGAGCAGATGTATGTCATGGCGTTTCTGTCAGTTAGCTTTAGTGCTAATGAGGATAGACGCAGTACTATCACACTATAACTCGAAAAAATAACTCATAATATTAATATGTATTTATTTGTCAGTTCCGTCATTTTAAAAGGGTGTAAATAAGTGCAGATTATTCGTTTTTATCTTGTGGTCCCTAATGAATAACTTTGTTGACGACTTTTTTTCTTCTTCTTTTTTTTTTTTGGTGCAATGGCCAGTTCCTAGTTTAAGTTTTTCTGTTTCCCATGTTGTTTATTTTCATTTAGCTTTCAGGTTTGTTTTTATTAATTTAATGAGGTGTGTCTTATACTGTCAGATATGCTGAATTCTACGTGTTTTTGGTGGTTTTCAAGAAGTTAGGGTTAGGGTTAGAACACTTTCAGATGACCTACAAATGAGAATTCGGCAAACATGCTGAATTATACCCATCATAAGCCATATTATAAGGATATAATCACAACAACATGCTAATTGTATGGATATGATTGTATGACTTCTGTAGAGATCTTTCTACCGCATCTACTTGCTGTCATTTAACACAAACACGGACACATCATGTGCATTACAGCATTAGTTGACCTGAGAAAACATGGTAAGATATTGGATGTGAGCGAGACGCTAAAATCAGCAAAGAACTTATAATGTTTAACCACTTAATTAGATATCTGAACTTTGCCCCCGTGTAAGGTGTTGTTGATACAAGCATCTCAGTTATACCTGATGCAGAAATTATTTAATCGATTTCACCAGATATATTAAATAATCTAAATTAAAAATTACTTGACTATAGTTTTTTTTTTACACTATAGGCCTTGGTTATGAGACACTAAGAAGCAACCTTTACTGAAAATGGTCAAACAAAAACAATATGGATCTATCTCAAATTTTTTGTAGTTGGTACAATTCTGCTTTCCTGAAGACATGCTTGTAGCCAAATTTTGATCTGAAGCCTGGCTTGTTTTTAACAGGTCAGTTGGTACCAACATTGGGCTGATCTGCAAGCCTTGTTTTTCCGTAATGGGGGAGGTGGAATGAGCATTTTGAAGCTCTACAGTTTTGGTAATTGCAGATCAGGAGTGCAAAGAGACAAGAGTGGCTTTTATCTTTAGCTGGTCAGCTGTTATGTGGCATGTCAAAACCAGGCCATACATCCCGTTATAGACGTGATAAATGTTCTCATGGTTATTTGTCAGATGGTGTGGGGTAGTTTTGTTTGTGGTCGCAGCAGCAATTTTCTGCTGTCCTTTTGTTATCTAGAACGCCATGTTTTTTCAGATACATGTGCATTTACTTTTTTCAGGTTTTTTAAATTCAGGTGGGTCGATGAGATCAAGGTGTCACCCAATGTTTTTTCTTCTACAAGGTTTTTAAATCTAGATTTCAGTCATATCTTAGAGAACTACATGAGTTGTGGAATATCCTGTGAAGTTGTTGTAAAGCAAACATACATTTTACAATACACAACCCAGAAAGTCCAACACCAACCGGTGCTTAATGACTCTTAAAGGTGGGGTATGTGATTTTCTTTTTTGACCATTTTTTCAAAATCACTTGAAATCCTATTCCTAACCCACTCACAGCCGCTGAGTTAGAAGCACTGAAATGAAAATTAAGCAATTTAATCATCTGTGGAACGGGCAGGACTCGAAAAACTCCAGCCAACCATTTCCAAGACCACCTAGAATCATTGGACTGTAAGTGCGTCAATCAAACGGTCGTACCACCCCCCCCCCCCTCTCTTCAATGGGTGGAGTGGGTGGAGTCAGGACCAGCATTGGAGGAAAGAAGGTAGGACCTTTTGAGTTGTGTATTTTCAAAATCTGCCGGCCGTTTTGCAAATCCCATACCCTACCTTTAACTGGTTAGTGTGATGCAGAGGCATACCATAATTGTATAGTGATGACATGCAAATTAAGTTTTTAGTGTTTTGTCCAGTTATTTTAGTCATGCCACAGAAATCTAGCATATAGTCTCAGACCACGTCTGATGAGTACTTTAAACAATTCCCATTATCAGACCATTCAAGAGGTTTGTTTATTTGGCAGGCATTTTAAGTTTAGCCTATTTGGCGAGTAAAAGTATTGATTTAAGCAACCGGTGTCTTGTTGAAACGTGCAGAATTGCAGCAGCAGCTCTCCTTTGGCATTTTTCTGTCTGCCTAATTAGGCCTGTAGCGACGCGTCGACGCTTCGACGTCAATTTCGTCGACGTCATATTTTTTTTGTCGACGCTTCTTTATTTTTTTTTATTTTTTTTGCACCGTTCCCGGCGGTACAGCTCGCCACACACACGTGGGAGACCGAAACATTGCAGAATCGAGGACGAAACAGCAACCTCTTCACAGAATTCACAACAAAGCCATGCTAAAGTCTAGGGCTGAAACAACTAATCGATTTAATCGATTAAAATCGATTATTAAAATAGTTGTCAACGAATGTCCTTATCGATTAGTTGGTCTGCTTACGTCACGGGGTGCGTTTACTGGTGATTGGTTGAAACAGGCCAATCATGATGCTCTCTGTCTTACATGCGCTGCGCTTCATGAGACACACGCAAGGTCTCTCTCCCTTCGCCGATCTGCCGTGCGTGCAGAGACCGAGATCTTTTTTACAGTCTATGTTTGGAGCACAGTCTCTTCTGTCTCGCATGCGCGCTCTTGCTTGCGCGCTCTAGATTCTGGGAGTTTGAACTAATTTGCGGGCATTAGGGAGCCGCTATCAATATGCGAGTGACTTCCGGGACTTCCGCGAGACTTGGGATGTCTGTATTTGTCTCGAGCATCAGGTTGCGCAATCAGTTCGCTCGCAACATAAGTGATGGATTAAAAAAAACGCTTCCGCAGAAATAGGTTAAATTAAAACGGTGTTTACAAAGTGAAGCACTAAATATAAAGGCCAAAAGCCTGCAATTTCCATGTTACAAAAAATAACCGTTCAATTAGTCGACTAATCGATAAAATAATCGACAGACTAATCGTTTAATAAATAATCGTTTACCCCAGCCCTATGCCTAATGCAGTGAGAATATACCTAGTTAAGTGAACGCTTCATAAAGCAACCTGTTTGAATGCAAGGAGCCCTGCGGCGCTTGCAAGGGAAGTCTGACAAGTGGACTGCTTCCACAGCTTAAGAACCTGTTTGGTCACTCGTCCTGGAGTCATGTGGCAGGCTAAAGAGAAGTGTGAAGCAGAAAGGTGTATCTTACCTCACTCTGCAAACCACTGAAAGCTTTTATACAAGCCTCTCGCAGGGAAGAAATACCCAGCAGGTTGGGACAAGCTTTTGTCTTGAACATAGTCTGCAGGATAGTGTGTGGTTTGGATTGCATTGCCTTCTTTCGAACTGGGGTTTAGTGTGTTTTTCATCAAGCTTGAAATGCTTTGAAGTATTTGTGTGGCAAAATGTTAAACCGTGGCTGACACACTCTGCATTATTTGGGCGACACGTGAAATCCAGTGCTGTTGTTTGTCACTATTAATGCAGTCTTAATGCATGCTGATTTCTCGTCTACCTCTGACCAAGTCTTTTTGTTCTGGTTTGACATGATGGTTTTGCCTAATGTTTATGGGCAGAAATGCACAACGGGGGTGTATTAAACTACATGCTTTTAAAATTCAGCAAGTCTGTGGCTTGCCTGAATGACTAATGTACTGAATAATTGGGCAAAGGAAAAATCCACTTAAACAAGCTGACCTCACTCATGGACGATGATGTATTAGTCATTAAAAATGTAGTGGACTGTCACTAAAGTTAGAATTTTTATCAGATTCAAATATGATGTATGTGCTGATAGACACTATCATTGAAAAGTTTGTGGTTAAGTAAAAAAGAAAAGGGAAAAAAAGAAATTAATACTTTTATTTAAATAACTACACATCAAAAGTGACAGTAAAAACATCTATACGATTTCTAACTCAATTCATTTTTTTTTTTTTTACTTTCTGTTCTATTCATCAATGAATCCTGAAAAAAATGTATCATGTTTCCACACATGTGATAAAGAAATGTATCTTGAATCGTCATATTAGAATGATTTCTGAAGGGTCATGTGACACTGAAGACTGGAGTAATGATGCTGAAAATATAGAAATATTTATAGTAATAAATTACATTTGAAAATATATTCAAATAGAAAGCAGTTATTTTAAATTGTAATATAATGTTTCTACTGTATTGTTGATCAAGTAACATAAGAGACTTCTTAAAAAAAAAAAAAAAAAAATGGACAAATCTTACCGACCTCAAACATTTGATTGTAGTTTATGTAAAAAGTCATATAAAGTTGTCATATTTGACTCCTCTTTCATACACAAGCCCACATTAGAGTACTTTTTGTGCATGCTAAACTCACATTGATTTCACAGGGAGTGACTCAGTGCAGATGGTCTGTCGATTCCTACTAAGAACATTGGCGTAGCTGGAACACCTTCTTATTGAGGTCATACGGCTGTGTTCACATGTCTGCTCATTACAGACGTTTATGACAGCGGCTGATTTAATAGGAGAGCGAGAGAGAAGACCGATAGCAGTTATAATGGTAACAGATTTGTTTTGGAACACCGATTGCACAAGGTGTGCACAGCCGATCAGGTTTCAGCTGGCGAAGAGTTCAAAGGCCTGGTTTTGTCTGAGGTCATGCAATGGACCTTGTGTATATCTGTGCTGTATTTTTATGCTGCTTGTGCTTGCTGGTTGTGTTGGGTTGGGCCGTTGATATGCTTGTTGACCTGACCTAACTATTCCTAGTATGGTGTCAGAATAGCAGCATAGTATTTGGCAACAGGACGCTTCCACATGCACACACCCTTATTGTGGACGGTCCCTCAAAGTGGCACAGAAGCAATTATAGAGCATGTGTGAACTTCTATCAAGCTGTGAAATTCAGAGCTGGGGCTGTTGGGTAATCGGAGGCTTTACTGGTAGTTGTTGATGTCTTATTTTGTATCCAACTGAACTACTAACCTCTTTCGAAGGAGTCAATCTGCTGAGTGGTTAACACTGGTTGGTTCATGGATCATAATAAAGTCTTCTGATATCATATGCAAACATTGCTCTCAAACAGACTTGTGCATCTACTCAAACACTCTTTTGTCATGATAATCTTATGCTAAAATTGATTCTTTATAGATTCAGTATGTTGCAGTTATATTTCTAAGTATGTTTGACTATTGAATTTGTAGTCAATTTGGACATACAAGTCTGATTATTGACTTCTAGCTTAACCATTTATTGAATTTTAAACATCAGCACATATAACAACCATGTAGCAATCAAAATAACAGGACAGAGAGGGCAAAGATAATCGCAAGCTTGTTTGTGACCCAAGAACGTGTAAGAAGGCAAATCATTGCACAATAGCACCACAGCACATCTGCAGCTCAGTTATGGGAAGAAAAAAAACTCCCAAGTGCTTTGATTTGAAATGGGACCAAATCAAATATTACAGCAGATTCTGTGCATTGAAAAATACATTAACTCCCTTTGCTGGATTTGAAATAGAAAACCACAGAGTTACTTAAAACATTTTGAAGAAGGGAAGTTGTAGTGAAGAACAGAGAAGTGAACCTCGGTCTGCTGAAAGTGAAATGTACTTAGATGTGCTACATTTTAGGACAACAACATCAGTGCACTCTAGTGTTGTCAAAAATATAGATATTTCGATACATATCAATGCTGAAGTATCTGTAACTTTTACTTTTATTTATTTTTTACTTGGTAATTCAGTTTTTAATTGCAAAACCCATACATTTGAGAGTATTTTACAGTAAAATTACATATAATGTGTTGTTAAAACCATTTACAGTTTTTCACCGTATATGGTAAGATAACCAATTTAACCATTAACATGTTTTTACTGTAGCATTTTTACAGTATAGTTTGTCTTTGCACTTGTTTTGTTTAGTTTTTTCCCCAAACTACTTTTTTATTATCCGCCAGATAATTCACATACTAAGCACCGTATACATTCTAGTGTTGTAAAAAGTTACAACACTAGAACTGTATGGTGACCAACAGTCCTGTTTTCCCAGGACATGTCCTGTCCTGGCCGTCCTGGCTGTTTTTTTATAAAATGATGAAAATGTCCTGGTTTTCAAAAAACTGCTGGGAAAGATCAGCTCTAAAGCAAAATATAGATGGGCAAACAAGGAGGATGAGGAAGAAAAACAGGATAAAGAGGAAGAAAACTAAAGATATAAATATATAATAAAACATGTTGTGTAACCTCTGAGAAGCCTATCTGAATTTGTGTCTTGTAATATAACAATTTTCTATCCATACAGAGGAGGCATAGCCTACTTTAAATGTATTGAAATTAATAAGGCATCTTTGAGTAAACTTCGAGTATCATTTGAGTATCTGCCGGGCCGAGTGTCCTGGTTTTTGGTAATCAAAATATGGTCACCCTAGTATACTGTGCTTAGTATGTGAATTATCTGGCTGCACAGAATCATTGGGTGACTTGCTACTTTTGCATGCTGCGTGAAATACTGTATGCCTTGACCATTTAATTTCATGTGTGATGAATGCACTGGAACTATTATCAACTGCAGTTAAATCTCTTGATTTATAATTTGTTTAAACTGCAAAATATTTGTAATTTTGGAAATTAAAAATGGTTAAATTACTAATTACCCTGTAGTCAATAGTTGTATCCCTTCACCAACATCAAAATCCCCTCACCAAAATGACACATTTAGATGTTTTTTTTTCTTAAAATATCTTGTGTAACTCTACACCCTTGCCTCATTTAGGATGTGGTTGTGGTTCAATGAATATGCAAATTAGCCCCGCCTCCACACCCACACCAGCTCAACACATCGTCAGAAACACCAGCGATTTCAAACCGTGTTTTTGAGACTGTCTTTGGTTCACTGCATTTTTAAGGAGAAAATACTCAACAATGGTGTTGACTTATGAATTTGCACATGGTTTGTTTTAAAGCATATTAAAAACACCACATAGACATAAACAACATTAAAAGCTCGATTTTCACCACTGGGGGACTTTAATCATGCAATGTAACATGCTAGTCTTTGAAATGTTTTGAACTGTTTTGCATATAATTTTTGATAAATATTTGGCAGCATAGTTTGCAGTGTGCAGTATTTTAGAGTTGACATGCCCATGTACCTTTATCCCTTTTAGTTTGGACTTGATGCTCCAAGACACTTTTAACAAACTCAAAGGCTCCTCTGTTTAAGAGAGCAGCTGAAAATTCTTGGGTTTGTACCATGAGAGGTGCATGGCTCTTTGATTTATGCTCTTATGTTTTAACAGCGTCCGAGATCTGGAAAGATCTATGAACGCCATTGTAGCAGCTGGTCTGTTTTAGACGGTCTGGAAATGACATTGTGTAAGCTTAGGAGCCGCCCCACCTCTCCTTTTGAATGAGTGCCATTGTTTTTGGAAAAGCTGGAGCAAGTTCAGGTAAAGGAAGTGCGATATGAGAAGTTCCCTGGCCCTTAAACAACACCATGCATTATGCAATCGTGTGTGTATATTTTAGTATATTTAATTTTAGTTACTGTTTGTCTTACATTTTGTTTTGCTTGCATCACTGCTTGCAAAGTTTGTGCACGCAGATTCTGCACTCAGTCCCCGTTCTTTAGCGAAGGTCCAAAAGTATTGATTATCTTTGCCATTTATAGGCATGCAAGGATCTTGAATAGCCCATTGGCTCCTTATCAGACCTGCGTTTATATCCTCTGGCAGGCGCACACGTGCTTGTAAGCAGAGCCCTCCTGTCCCGGCCAATCACAGCTGCTTAGGTGAAATTCTGGAGGGTGTCAGTCAGGCCAATAAAACCACGTGCTGTGCTGAAGACTGTGTACATACTATCCTCTGTAATGGAATACTGTGCAAATGTCGAACCGGAGGAATTTACAATGCATTGACTTGCCGAATAGCTTGGATGAATGTGAGTATACTTTTTGTCATTTAAGTGTAAAAAAATATATACTTCAGAGAAAGACTTCTAGCTATCTCTTAGGCAGTTGCTCATTTGTGGATCCGCCCCAGGAGCTGCATGAACATGAGTACTCGGAACACACGGATAGAAAGAGGAAATGAAGTTATCTCTGCTTTGTTTTGGTCTCTCCATTGAGACTATGTAATCTTGTCTACTGGTGAGCTCAGCCAGTGTCTGTTTTATTAGCAAGCGTTTCGGTGAGGATGTATGTTGGGACATGGGGCAACTCTTCCAAAACAAATTTTTTTCAGGCTTATCTGCTCTTCATGGGTGAAGTATCTCTTTGAAAACAAACTGATTGGCTGCTTTTCTAGCCCCTGTAGAGGGAATGGGCATAAGAGATTCAGAGCCATGTGTTCTGTTCAGCTTGTGCACATTTCTATTTTATTTCTGCTTCCAGATGAGATTGTCTGTCATAATCAGTAGAGCTGTAGTTTGACCTTCCGAGTGTGAATCTTTTCTTTTTTTTTATCACTTGATATGTTACATGACATGCTACTATAGCAAGTAGTTATTTATATATATATATATATATATATATATATGTGTGTGTGTGTGTGTGTGTATAAAATTGTGCATTAAATCTTAACAAAATCTTAACAAAATGGTGCTGTGGCCCAGTTTGTTACCAAATCAGGTTATTAAAGCTTCTTCCCATCAGTGTTCCCTGTCTCTTATGTAGGTTTCTGTGTCGTTCTTTGTGATAGCCTAGTTATTTTGGAATTACACCCTCACAAGTGGTTACTGCAGACATCATAGGCTATTTAAGGTTAACTTAACTGTTTCCAAAAGGCTTTGAGGATGCGCATTTACTTTATACAGTCTAGAGGTCAATCTGTGATGCTTTGATGTAGGGTTGTCTTGTCACGGTAACAATTTTAGTCGGTACCATTGCAAATACTAGTGTAACAATTTTTTTATATTAACACTGCATAACAGTTAACATAACAATTGGCAGACTTAATACACCGATCTATTTTGACACATCGGATTTTTGTGTCCTTCCGTGTTCAAACATCGCAAATTCAGATTCAATCCAACATTTTAATACGGTTGTCACTCCTGGAAGTTTGCAGTGTACTAATTTAAATTATGAATAGGTTATAGCGATACAGTAACGGACCAATGAACGCTTTAACCAAAGCTGATATCACTTAAGTTCAGCTGCAGCCGTTGAAATGCTGCCTTTACTGTACAGTGAATCTCTTATTTACATCATCTTTATACGTTGTTGGTTATAACAAAATGATTCGCAAGTGTGCAGAGCTCAGGCTAAACAAACTGGTATATTTGAGTGGATTCTGACTTAGTTAAACGCCTCTGATTGGGCATTGTGTTCACGCACTCAACAAACATGTCTATGATTGGCTACAACAATGTGCAATGCCTTTGATGCTCTTCACAGAGCGCTTGCACAAATACACACAGGAGCGTTTGAAAGTGGTCTATCAGAGGCTACCGGTTTGACACGGTACTCAATACTACCGGTACTGTAGAAAGGCTGGTATTGTTAATTTTTTTTAATTTACAGTTTCATGTTCTGTTGAGGCACAGCATGTAGCCAGTGCTGCAAGTAGTTAGAAGAATTATCACTACAAAATGGTACTAAACAACCTATAGGGCATGTTATGTTCACCACTAACCAGTGTGCAGAACCTTTTAAAACAGCATATTGCTCATATCAGCTCATAGAAACCAGATTAATCACAGTGTTAATCACAGGTTCGCGTTTAAAGTCTGATCATTTCGACAGAGGTGAATCAATCAAAATTAACTTTAGCTGGAAATAACATTATTCAAGAACCGCTATAACGCCAAAACAATCTGTTACCTTAAATTATATGTTTATCTCTGTAAAGCTGCTTTGAAACAATCCATTGTTAAAAGCGCTATATAAATGAAGATGACTTGACTTGACTAGAAGATGCAAGAGAACAGATTTTTAAATAAATCAGTCCGGGTAATTGGTATAAATCGGTGTGTGCAGATTGGATTTTGCTTAAGCTATTTATTAAGAATAATCTGTGTAAGATTATGCATAACACACTCGGTTACATTCATATTTTGCCTTTTTTATGCTAAAAATGTATGACTCGCAAATTAGGAATACTACAACAAAAGCTTTACAAACCTAGGGACACAGAAAACAAGAGGCTTGCTGCAGTAAAAGTTTCCAGAACTGGTTAGAAAAGTCCCAAGTATGAGCTAGTACAGAGATGTACGCAAGACACTGAGACCACAGAAAGAGAACTGAGAGGAGTTAAAAGTAAGTGTTTTAATAGTTAACAGTTCAATAGTTAAGCCAAGTGCTCATGGAAGAGTCTTTAGAAGTTTCCTGGCAGAGAGAGCTTCAGCTGTTCTAATGGATGCATTTACTACTGATAGAACTGTACAAACTAATAAATATCTGCAATAAAAAACTATAGTTGGTCATAAATTTATACTGTTAGGGTCTTGTTTCAAAACTGTCCTTATATAGAATGTACATGTGTATTCGAGTTGGAAAGCCAAGCTGTTCTCAGTTTTGTCCATGTTGTTTTGCAGTGAGGCTGGAGTCCTGAGCTCTTCTGTTGGGAGACATCGCTCATACTGGAGGGAGGAGCCTAATGCCTCAGAAATGTGAAACTATCAGTTACTGCAACCCCACCCCTTACCGGGAACCACGGTTACAAGCCTCCAATCCGCCATCAGTCTGGAGGTAATTAGTACTTACTGCACTCAAGCCTATACATGACATCACACATTTTGAGGGTAATTTGATGGCAATTCACTCACTTAACATTTGTTTAGATGGACTGAATCAACTTTGGTTTCAGCTGTTCATTTCCAGAAAAACAACATAAACTCTTTCATCTCTTCATCATCATCACAGATGTCGACCTCCTTCAGGGATGTTTTTTATTATTTTGTTTGGACACAACAGCCAACATCAGCCCTCAGCTAAATGTTTTCATAACAAAAACTTTGAAGATGTTTAGAACATGTATATTGAATTTTGTGCTGAGCGGTGGTAGAACTGTTAGCACACGTTAGCCATTGTTCTCATGTTGACGATTTCCCATCCCGTCTTACCATGGCAAACAAACGTAGGTTTAAGGATATTGTGCTATCCAGTGGGTCGAGAAAAACAAGCTTTTCTGTATGCGTCCAGCTTCACAAAAAATGAGATCCTGTTCGCATCTCACCAATAGTTACCCCTCTGTTGTTTTGTCTTGCTAAGCTACGACTACATAAGCTATAGACTGCGGCGACACATGTGGTGAAGTCTGCAGACCCAGATGCTCAGCCTTTTCTTTAGGAAGAACACAGTGTTACAACACAGTTGGAGCAATGTAGTCTTCATAATCGTGACCTCATCCTTGTTCAATTTTTTTTATCAGTTTACCGGGTCCTCTGGCAGGCCCCTTATAGAGGAAGTCATGAGCGTTTACAAGACGACGTCATCCTTTTCATTACTCAATCTGATGTTTTGCTTTTCACTTATGGGTATTTGTTTTCTTTTTACATAATGTTGTTGTGCTTTTTTGCCCTTAAATTATCATTAGCTCACACATGTGTTTTGGCCCATGGTCTTAAGGAAACTATGAGTTGTGAGTGCGTTGAGGGCAAGGGCTGGGCGGCAGCTGTATGCTGTTGCCAGGCTGTGTAATGAGTAAAAATCAGCATTTGAGTGCCAGATAGGAGCTGGCATGCCTCCAGGGTAATCATACTCCTGTCCAGCAATGGTGCTGCAGTGTGTTTCTGTGCAAACTGGGAGGTTCTCTAGAGGTTTTGAAGTAATCAGTACAGTGCTACAGTCTCTTTTATGTGGTATTTTGTCATCCATCAATACAAAAGTCAAATTAGATGTTCCTGAAGAAAGGGGGAAGCTATCTATCTATCTAAATCATTAGCTTTTTATTTCAGTGGTGACCTTTTAATCAGACTACCTTGTCTTTTATGTCAGGTCAAGTTATTTCCAACTGTTGAATTTATGTACATCTAAAGTGAATCTACTATGTTTGAGCTTTGCTAGCACAAAAAAAAAGGTTGTAAGAACAGGAAGTCCGAGGCAGGGTTGTACCAGGAAATGTGAGTGGCTTCGATTGTCCATGGATATTGGGTACACTGTTGACTTGCCTTTTGTGTTGTCCCTCTTTTTATCCAAGACAACAGCTCAACCAAACGATTTTGACCTTAGAGATTGGCCTCTCCCGCTGTTTTGCACAAAGGAAGGTTGGCACAGGAGGAGATGTGCTGGGCTATGCAAGCTTTCCAAGGACACACCAAATGCTATTCTCTCTTCTCAATGGACATGGCACTTTCCATGTTTGCCATCCAATAAATGGCTGCGACCCACATACCTCCTCCCTTTTTGAGCAAGCCTGCCGCCTCCCACTCTCACTTTGGCTCCGAAATGGCTGTCCATACTGTCCGAATGCCATCCCATGTTGTCACGTGAGAATCCCTAGTACCACTTTATCAGGTCTGAATCTGCAGTTGAAGAATGCCTTATATGCACTTGTCTTTGAGAGTTCAGTCCTCCCACACATAGATACTGCTATTGGTGGTGCTGCAGGCTTGTTTGTAGGGCAGCTGTGTCTGTGTCAGCTGAGTGCTTGTGTTAGAGCCCAGCTGTGTCTGGACCTGGGTGGCTCTGCTCCCATTATGTCAGCCTAAGGGCCAGAGGGAACAGCTAGCCCTTGTGCTCACTGTGAAACTACTTCTGCTGGAGGTGTTATTTGCCATTTTGCTTACGTTTTACAACAAACGGAATCATCAGACCCAAACGCATTCCTAAGAACCCGCTGCACTGACTTTTGATCAATTTCAAGATTTTCTTCAATTTTCAAGATTTAATAATTTTAGTATTTTACAGCTAATGTGCTTGAACGAAATCCACTGTTGTAATGTTATGAATCGAGCACATTTAAAAAAAAATACTTTTTGGTATTGAGTTTGCTTCATTGACTAGAGACATGCATCTTAAAGAAATAGTTCAGTGGTTCCCAACCCTGTCCTTGAGGACCCCCAGCACTGCATATTGTGGGTATTTTCCTAATCAAACACACCCGATTCTACATATTAGCTCATTAGTAAAGACTCCAAGACCCCAGATGGGTTTGCCAAATAAGAGAGAAATAAAAAATGTTCAGTGTTGGGTTACTCCAGTATCAGGATTGGAAACCACTGAAATAGTTAACCTGAAAATGAAAATTAGCACTTTATTCCACCTCATATGTTTAACAGAATATGCTTCTTTTTGTCCATACAGAGAATACATGTAGTGACCATGGACTGTCAAGCTGCAAAATGTACCATTATAGCTGTCCCTTCATCTTGGCCCATATTTTAAGTCTTTTTGTAGTTTAAATGAATGGGCTTAAGTTCTACTTGACCGAAATATTCCTTTAAGATGGATGTGCATTCCTTGAAATAGTATAAGTAGTTTTCTCCTTTTTTTTAAAGAATTTATCATTCTTGCCATTTCTCTTTTATTTGCCCTTTAGTGGAACAGTTTAGTGGATTTGGTTTGAAATTCTCTTTTTTTTTTCATCCCTTTTGTTTAGGTTTACTACCATGCTTCTCAAGCCATACCCCAAACCACAAGATAAGGAGATACATCGGGAGTCTGTGCACGATGGAACAAGAGGCCTCCATGTCGACCAGCAGGGAGTGTTTAGGAAAGAGTGGGGTGTTCGCCAGTCGTGTGGCCTCATGGGCTCATCTGGCAACGGTACAGCCAACCGGTGTCCCCTCAGTGTCATCTCCACCAACACCCTCCGATGTAGCACCAACAGTGGGAGCAATGCGCCAACTAGAGTTAGTGGAACCCGCAAGAGCAGAGCATCCTCTGTCACATTTACTACTTCTTTAGTTCTGCTCTCACCTTCAACTGGTTTGGAGAATGATGGAACACTTAGGATCTACCAAGGAGAGGATGCAGAGGGATCTTTGGATATATGGGCTGTCATTAAACCTGGGAACACAAAAGAGAAAATTGCCATTTTTGCAGCTCAGAAGTGCGGCAATACTTGCAATAGTATCATTGACAACACCTCAACACCTCAAGAAACAGAAGCCATTGCTCCAGAGCTGCGGACTGTCTCTGTGAAAAACAAAGGCTGCTGGGATGGTGACTGGTCTGTGGCTAAGCGCAGGAGGAGGTCTGGAAACCCGGAAAAATCAAAAAGTGTAGAACCTCCTTTACCAAAACCTGAAATACAGATAGTGTGTCAACAAGAGGCCCTCAATGAGGACATCAATCCATGCCGAGAAGTTGCAGAGGATGCTGTCAGGATGGACGGAGAAGAGGATGAAAATATTCTCTCTGTGGTGGAGATGGTGGCATACTTGGAGCAAAGAGCAAGCGACCAGCAGGTTAGCTCCAAACCCCCATCCTTACGAAGCACCAGCAGCATCACATTGTCCAAAGTTGGAACCATCCCTCAGCCTGCAGAGCAACAGTCCAAGGTTGCAGAACAGCTGGAGGACCAGGAGGTGGAGGAAAGTGAGTCTGTTCGAGTTCTGGATATGGTGGCCAAGTTGGAGTCTCAGTGCCTGAGCAGACAAAGCCTCCGGGAAGGTGGAGGAAACCTCTCTCGAAGCAACAGCTTACAGAGGAAGGTGGGGCGTGTGCTTCTAGCAGGGTCAGAACCTTACCTGCTGCCATCTCAGCCAGTGTCGCCCTCTGTCCCACAGGACTGTAGAGCTGAGAGTGTCCCACCGGAACTGGGTAGTGATTTAGACAAGCTGCGTTACCCATCTAAGACCCTTGAGGTGACAGAGACCTCGCAGTGTGGGCTTGATAACTGCGCCCTCAAGGGGGAAGAAAGCTCTTGTATTGCAAGACGGGGAACTAGCACAGCTGTTGAGATGGTAAATGACCTGCAGTCCTCGCCAAAGGATGGCAGCTCAGAGTGCAATGAGGAGCCGCTACCAGGCATGTTGTTTTTTGCCAAATCTTCTCCGCCTCAAAAGGAGCAAATCTTATCAAAGAGCAAATCTCAGAACAAAGAGCCTTCTCACATCGAGGATTTTGAGCCTTCTGTGGACACCTCAGTGTCTTTCAGAGAGGAGAGCAGAGATGGACTTGTGGGTGAGCAAAATCATCAAAACTTTGAGGAGACAAAGGGAGTAGAGACTTGCGTAGTTAATCAGGAGCCTGTGCCTTTTCCATTACGCCGCCTAGTGTCTCATGAATTCCTAGAAGCTCGCTTCAAGATTCAGCTACTTTTGGAGCCTCAGCAGTACATGGCTTTCCTGCCTCACCACATCATTGTGAAAATCTTCTGCTTGTTGCCTACTGAGAGCCTGGCTGCCCTCAAGTGCACCTGCCATTACTTTAAATTTATCATTGAGAGTTATGGCGTACGGCCAGCAGACTCTCGGTGGGTTAGTGATCCACGCTACAAAGACGATCCCTGCAAGCAGTGCAAGAAGCGTTATGACCGTGGTGATGTTTCGCTTTGCCGTTGGCATCATAAGCCCTACTGCCAGTCACTACCATATGGCCCAGGCTACTGGATGTGCTGCCGCAAATCTCACAAAGACTCACCTGGATGCAACATGGGAGTTCATGACAACCGCTGGGTCCCTGCCTTTCATAGCATCAACATGCCAATTTACAAGAAAAACAGGGACACTGAAGAGGACTCATAGTTTGCCAGAAATTCACATGCAGTGTGCGTTTATGTAAGAGTGACTAGTTTGAATGGGCTGTGCGTTTTCTGTGCCTGCGGGTTGCCAATGAGCATGTGCGCTTTTGATGTATAGTGCTTACAACCAGGTTGCTGAAACTAATAAGAAATTGCTTGGTCTCTGTACTTTTACTCTACCAACCAATCAGCAGTTCTCCTGTCGAAATCCCTCCTCAGGTCTTTAATGTTGGTCTGCACTTTAACCTTTTAAGATTGAATTTTGCAGAGTTCTATCTGGGTACTGCTTGATGATTTTTACTTGGAGTAAGCATTAATGACTAACTTATTTTCTCAATCCACCCACCATTCTTTTTCTGTTCTTCATGGCACACCCTGGCACTTCCTGCACTGATGTTGACCTAGCCTTGCAATATTAAACAATTTTTGAGAATTCATTCTGTTTATCTCCCTGTGTACTTGCAAATATGAACTCTTGGCCAGTAGGGTTATTGAGTTATTGATATTTGCTCCATTTCCCCATCTTCCGTTATCATCTCTTATAAGTTCTGGGATATTAGTTGGCGCAATGGCTTCACGACTTGATGGGATTGACTTTTTGAGATTGTTTTGAGCCCAGATGTTTACATTGTACATAGCACAGAATCCTATATATCCTAACGGTGATGAATGATGGCACGAGTGTGACGAAATGCATTTAATCTTAATATGGGGTAAAACGCCTTGTACTTTTTATGATAACTTTGTGTATAAAGATATCTATGTGAAATGGGCACTCTTGTTCTGCAGTGGGACTCTTCTGATTAACCCCTGTGAACAGGTAGTGCACATTCTTCTCAATTTTTAAGTATTGATATGTATGATGTATTGTTTCTTGATTGGAAACATTTGAATGTGGGAAGAGAGTTTCTCCATTTTGACAGTAACTAACTGAACACCATCTGAAAAAAGAAAAGAAAATTGCAGTATACTGTTTTCCAAAGTGTGTCAGATTTTTTAAAATTATTAATGACATTGCTGTGCTCTGCCTGTTAAGGCATTTTACTTCAATAAAGTATATCCTGAAGAATTTGTAACCCATGTTCTGCTCTCCTTTTTTGCTTTTGTATGTTTACACTGTTTGAATCCACAGAAAACAACCTTACACAGTATGCCAGTTAGCCATACACTTTCTTTTAGATTAGTTTAAACACTGAGTTGCTAGCTGATAGGTATTCATTTTGGACAGATGTCATTTGGTAAAACATTTGAATTTATAGTACATTACCAATTTTGTACATGAACTATTGAAAACATCAATTTAATTTCCAAACTTTTAATCTATTCTTTATCTATTAGCTTTCATTTAGGATTCTTACATTTCGAATTGTTTCGACTTCAAATGCACGTTTTTGAGTGAAAGATACAGGGCTATAAAGCCTGCACATTTCTGTTGGTTTCCCATGGAGAAAAAAATTGTTACGCTTTGTATCTTAGCAAGCTGGCAGTAAATTAACTTTGAGTTTATAAAAATCAAAGGTTTTTAATTAAAATGGTAATGACCCCTTTTTTTTTTTAAGTGACACTGGTCTTGGACATACGAATGCATATTGGTATGAATTGCAGCATCACACTAAAGTTGTTACCACTACCAAGTTGTTTGGAATGCACTCAGACATACACACTTTGTCTTTTGCTTTACATGTCTCAGAAAAGGGGAAATATAATTGTACCCAGACCAAATACTTAATGTGTATTCAAGTTTGTATATACTGGAATAATGCTTAATTTCTATTGCATTTCAGAGAGGTATTCAATTTACCGGTAATAATTGAGGGTGTCTGCTAATACAAATAAAACTTTTCTAAAATGAAACTGAGTAAATATGCATTTCTTTTCTTCAACAACTAAAGGTGGTGAAAAAAATAAACCTGTACATAAATCCTAAGAGCAAATAGACAGACACTGTGTAGTACCAATGCTGGATATTTATGCCCAATGCAGCTTGCAGTGTTTCAGAAAATTTAAAGGGGGAAAAAGCTTATTAATTCATAAAACAAAATTCCTCTTGTAAATGTATAAGCTAATAAAACAAGAAAACAATAATATTTGCCACTCTCAGACAAGTCCAGCAACATTTATACAGTAATGTTCTTTGAAGAGCTTGTGAGAAGGTGCGATCATCATTCAAACTCTAAAAGCACAGTCAAGTCTGTCCAACGATGCTTTGAACGTACAATTTCTTCACCGATTCACAAAAATATTTGGCAATGTACACTGAATAAAGTTGACTTGTATCTACAGTATGTGAGCTACAAAAGATCAAAAATGTAAAAGTAGTTCACTACACTCTTCCATCCTGCAAGAAAAGCACACAAAAAAGTTGTTTCTGAGGAACACATGCTTCACTCTGGTTTCTACTTTATTCAGTATGAGCAGCCAGATGAAAACTTCCCTTTATTTCCCCCAACAGGCAAGCTGACAAGTAATGTGGGTGACAGTAATAGGGTGTTTGCATAGTTCTAACCACCCCCACATCCACCAGATCTCAGCGCTGCCCGGTGTAGGCGCGAAACCAGGACGTGACGGATGCGGCCGCGGAGGAGATCATGCCCCCTGCATTGCCAGCTGGCTGGGACGCCTGCATGCCGCTCTGGGAAAGATCCATAGGCTGGGAGGGGATGTCACAGAAGCGAGGGCTTGGAACAGTCTCCCAGTCTGTGCCCAAGTCTGTTTCTTCATCCGTCACTACCTCGTCTCCGCTCTCCTCCACAGGTCCAGCCTCCTCTGGTTCCACAAACTCCATAGAGTCTTCCAAGTCAGCGCTCACCTCAAACGGCCCCGTTCTATGCAGTGAACAAGAGAGTGAAAAGCTGACATACACTCATTTTTTTATTCCTGTGATGGCAAAGCTGAATTTTCAGCAGCCATTCCTCCAGTAGCTATTTTTCCACCCAAAGTTGCAAATTTACCTTCCTGCATCAAAAATTTGCAAATAAAGTAGCGTTTCCATCCCATGTGTTCAAGAGAACAAAATCGTCACTTCCTGGGAAACTGGCGAAAAATTTCTGTAACAAAAATGGAAGTTGCCGCAATCGGGGAAGAAACTGTAACTCTTTTTTCCTCCATTATAAATGGCCGCGTTTCCATTGCCAGGCTAGTGCCGGGCCAGGGCTAACAGCGAGCCGAGCCGAGCCAGTGGCCTTGGGCCTTAAGCACCGGGCTTGCGTTTCCACTGCCGGGCCAGTAGCCCCGCAGCGCTGCCCTAAACCCCGCCCCTAACACGCCTTTCTGGATCAAACGTCATACATACAACCCAACCCATTTCAGCGGATATTATGAATTTATTTATTTTTTAAGTTAGGAAGATAGCATGTATATTAACTCACCGGCCGTGGCTGCAATAGTGTCCCGATTGTCTCGCGAGTTGTCACTAACAGAGGGACGGTGACCCAGCACACGTCCATCAAGTCGAACCATGGAAAGTTCCTTTTCTGAGCTCCGCTTTGTCCGTTGTGCGTTTTAATCGCCTTGAACAATACTGCGCCCACAACTTTTTTATTTTTTCCTGAACTTGAAGCGTTGATCGCCGCATGCTTAGCTTAGAAAGTTCAGCATCGATGTATTTTATAACGTCCTCGTTTCTTCACACGCCGTCAAATTGACGTTGTACCCTTTCTTCTGCCCAAATGCTCAGAAGAGCTTTGCAGCGATTATTTTGTGCGATATAAAAAAGTGAAATGTGCATCTTGCTTCAGATCAAAACGTTCCATAACACCGATAAACTCCGCCTTTTACCTTGAGCACGCCTCTAGCCCGAGCTGGCCCGCTTTGGCCCAAGGTATTCGACGGGCCAGAAATCCTGGCCGTTGGCCCTGAGTAAGCCCCGATCAAGCCCTGGAAGTGACAGTGGAAACGCGACTGGCCCTGGCACACACTAGCACGGCTCGGCCCTGGCCCGGCAGTGGAAACGCGGCTAATGAGTTGCACCTTAGAGGGCACAAACGAAATGCAACAAACGCTGTCATGTTATCTCGTGTTTGGATGCCTGGTGTTTGTGAATGCAAATAATGCCAGACACTTCTGGGAGGTCATTATACCCAATCATTTTGATGACAGACTTTGGCTCAGGCGTTTCAGAACGATCAAACCAACATTTGAGATGCTGTGCTATGTGATTGGTCAGCTGGATAGTGCAGTTATCCAATCACATCCTCTGTTTGAGGCAAAGTCACTGAGTTTTTTGTGGCGCACAGGGATTTATTCAGTAAATGTGTTTCCGTCATAGTTTATATGCATGTCTTGGTGGATAAAAAATGTATCCACCTCAATTGAGTGCATATGTTTTTTTATGCGCGTTTAAAATCAGTGTCAAATAATTAGGGTGGGACCTGATTTTATCTATTAAAATTTGATCATGATTTGCGGGCTATAACATACATGGACAATCTGAAAGTACATTGTTCTCGCTAACTAAGAAATAGGTCAATGTAATTTCTCACCTGCCAAGGTTCTTGTTTGCTGGAGACACTAGAAACATGATATTCCTCAAAGTGTGGTGAGGATGAAGCAGCTCGCTGTCAACATGCTGAGAAGAGAGCATAAACATGAGGTATGTGCAGAATATGACTTCTCAGATCAGTAGGGCTGGGTACCGAGTTCGGTACTTTTTAGGTACCGACCGAATTGCCTCGATACTACCGAGTATCGAAACATGTCTTGTTTTTCGGTACCAAATTTCGGTACCTAAGTGGTTAATCTCGTCAAAGTCAGTGAAACATGCAAGCAGCATGATTGGCTGTGGCAGAAAAACACTAGTTTACGCGGCTGCCCAGAGACTTGGCTCGTCGCACGTGAGGCTGTAGTGTGTGTGTGTGTGTGTGTGCCAGAAGCACGCGATGCAATATTTTCGACAAGATAATTGCTGCCAAGACCGGTAACACGGTAAATCTGATAAGGCAAAGCGGTGTGTCATACAAAGAACACCGAACGCGAATAGAGCGTCAAATAGGCATCTATCGCGTCAAGTTAGACGCTTCAATCTTCCGCTCGAGTTCAAAACGCGTCGCCCAATTCACATCATTCGCGACGCCCGGCGTGAATGATGCGTCTATCCGCGTCTTTGACTTTGTATCTAATCTACTAGCGCAAATAATTAAATTCGCGTTCGGTGTGAACACACCATTAGTAAACACTTGTTCATTAATAAACAATTAAAATATCTCCTTGCTATTGTTTCCCGACACATCCATAATCATTAGGCTACTTTTGCCAGTGCTTTGCGGCAAGCTTGATGTGTGCGGAGCGCGAGGCATAGGCTATATCCCACCCCTCAGTAGCCTATATTTAATTTAATTCACATTTATTTGTATAGCATTTTTCACAATACATGTAGTTTTAAAGCAGCTTTACAGAAAATTAATGTGTCTAAATTACAATTTAGAGTGATCTGTTATCAGAGGTGACAGTGTAATGCATTTCTATTAATTTTCATTCAATTTCATTGTTAACCCTCTGAGGTCGGCTATCGCGCCGGCGCGATAGTCTCGCTTTTTTCTTATCAGTGCAAAAGAAACTCAAAATACTCTGTTGATTTTGATCTTACATATTAAGTGTTGTACATCATTAGATCCTGATAAGTGTCTATTTTTTTTTGTGGATACTCACAATAAAAACAAAGTGTTGTGCTTTTCGCCAAATAAAGAAAAACAAACATGATGCGCATTCTGCCTTCTCTCTGTCAGTGAAGTCCATTCTGAAACGCGTCCTAAGATTATTTTTAATTCCGCGAATACTTGTCATACAGGCACGAGTGTTTTTCCATAATGAAGCTTGAACTCTTCTTTTAAATGAGTTAATTTATATAAAAAAACAAATATTCTTAGCTTATGTAATCTGTATGAAAAGAGAGAGATGTCAGTATTTTTCTTTCCAGCTCATTATACCTAATTACGCGTTAATGTGCCACGCCCACGGAGAGCGCGCGCTATTCAAACGCAAATGATCTTAGACAAGCCGTTCAAACATGCCAACGCCCACCAGCTGGATTATAAAACACATCGTGTTTAGTAAGTATTCTTGTACAGCTGTGGACACAGCGTATCCTTTCACTGTGAGGAATATCTAACCCTGGAAAATGTACCAGAAGTGCTGGTAGTTTCATTTCGAGGAGCAACGGATCCAGCTGATGTAGTAAGTCATTTATTCTAGTGCTTTGTTCTAATCGTGATATTGAAGTGTCGGACTGTAAACCGCAAAAAGACTGTTTAAATATGAATTGCGTGTATGTGTGTAGGCTAAATGATGAGTGAACGGCAAAGGCGCGCGCGCTTTGTTTACAGTTATACAGCGCGTGTCTGTGCCTTGTTCATTCACTCTCGCACCTACATTAGTAAACGTTATGTTTACATAAACACATCTTAGTAGGCTATAGCAATATAGTTTGTATGAGTAAAAATAGACCTAAATATGAATGTTTAGACACGATTTTGTGATTAGTTTTGGATAGCTTATAAAGTTTTGACTGTAAAAAAAGACTACTGTCACATTAAATAGGTACGCTTTTGTTCACCAATTTCTGCTCATAGTTAAATATACTATAGTATGATGTTTTGTCAAAAATAAAGTAGGTATATTGAATTATCAACTAAGATGTTATTATAGTGTTTGTTCCAATATTCAAACTAATGAATCCTTACCTTTTTTTAATACGTATGATAAAATGTATAGTTTTTACAAAGAAATACACTTGAAATATTGTTAAAATTGTAATTGTTGTTGTAATTGTAACCTATTTGTAATTGGTTACAATTTCTAATTGTAAAATATGTATAGGCTATATAGATCATTTCTTTTGTCCTTGCATTCTTTGGGATCCTGTGACACACCTGTGTGAAAGGGCTAATTAATATGCAGCTCATTATGCGGCACATTATCCGGCCTTTGTCTCCTCAGGTGTGAACACGCCTCCACGCATATTGCCTTTCCAAACCAAAGGTCTCTAATAAAATTTAAATCAGTGTATGTGTTTGTGTAAATGATTAGGCAGGATGATTTTCAGATCATTTTGAAGCAAAAATTCTAGGCAACAACACTGATTAGTCACAAGTCTTGTGGACACATATTTAGTATGTGTTTTGTGGCCTTATTTCAGACACTTTAAGTTTTAGTTTTTTCAATAACCATGCATAAGCAATATTCTCTCAAAAATACAAACATGTTTCATAATTGTTGCTGAGAAATTACGGTAGTCCAGTTTGTGCTTTATTGAGTGAATTTACACCTTTGCCATTAACATGTTTATAAATAACTGAAAAAAGCACAAATGTCAGAGCATGTCAGAACACCTCAAGGACCCCAAAAATCCTTAGACCTCAGAGGGTTAAACAATGCATTAAGTTAAGGCAGAAACAATGAGCTCATTGAAGTAAAGAATACATGTTGTTAAATGATTAGGAAACATAGAAAACTTCAGCATTGGTGCTTTTTTACATACTCAAAATATGAGTGTAAAAAAGTCAACAAACTGAAAAAATAAAAATAAAAATTAGAATGTTATATTGTTAAATAAAATTGGTATCGAAAAAAGTATCGTTCAGGAACCGGTATCGAAGTCAAGGTATCGGTATCGGTATCGAACATTTTGTTACGATACCCAGCCCTACAGATCAGACTCAGTGTTCTCAGTTTTTACCTGTGAGAAGCAGAGGTGCAGGATGTTGGTGTTGAGCTTGTTTACGGCACGGGTGAATCGGTAGCGAGTCAGATTATCTCCGCAGAACTCACTGCAGAGTAAACAAAACAGAATACAGGACTCATCAGACATCTCTGAGATGAACAACCTTAAAAATGAAACTTAAATAATGCAGATTTTTCTGTCACATTCTTGTACAAAAATACAGATGCTATGATGTTTTTAACTGAAGGTTTGACAGTAAACATGCGGCTGTAACCTGTTGCACAACTTTTTCGGAAGGTTGACATCCAGAATATGAGACAGGATATTGACGAGCTGTGTGGCATAACAGAGGGCGGCACTGATGGTGTGTGCCGGGTTGATGTGGTCCAACTCTAAACAAAAAATAAAGATAAAACTTTACAATAAGGTTTCATTTGTTAACATTAGGTAACATCAGTTAACATGAGCTAACATAATACTTATAAAACATTTATCAATCTTAGCTAATGTTAACTAATATATTTTTAAGATCAAAAGTTGTTTGTTAACATTCGTTCATGTACTGTGAAATACCATGAATATAATTTTTTTTATTAAGTAACATTAACAAAGATTAATAAACGCTGTAAAAAAAAATGTTGCTCATTATGTTAGTTCATGTTAGTTAATGTTTAAAAACAAATGAGACCTTACTGTAAAGTGTTACCAAAATAATGATTGTGTTGACAACATGTTTAATAAATCAGACATTTTTCCTTTCATAAAATGACTTCTATAATGTCACAAATAAGCATGCCAAAGATAGTGTGTTGACTTATGAGATTAATTAAATGTTTAGCTGTTTACAGTTTTAGAAATCAAATCCATACTGTACTCTTCTTAAACCTAAAGTCATTTCCAGTCTTTGTATAATGAAATCGAATTATCACTGAAACTCAACATGTGGTGGATTGTGGCATTATACTGTATTTGTTATACGTATTATTTTCTTTCCTATAAAGAGGAACTGAAAGCATTTAAAATGAAATGAATATACAAAGAATATATACAAATATAAAATACACTATACAGATTGAGATCAATTGGGTTAACTAACACTGCACTGAGAAATAACATTTGGTTGGTTGGTGTTTATTTAACACCACCAATCAAGTAACAAGTTGAAAAACTTTAAACGTGCGATTTAAAAACCTATATTTTAAAGTTTGCTTTGGATAAAAACTGTTTAATGCAGTATTGGGTTAGGAGGGTTAGGGTTAAAATGGGTTAAAATGTCTTTAAAAGTGTTTGAGAAACAGAGATGAGACCGTGATGATCTGTGAATTCTGTACCTGGCCCCTGGTTTCCACTCTTCTCCTCCACCCAGCCGTAATAGGCTGAGCAGTCTCCATTACTGGGAAGTGTGACGTGTGGCCCAGTGATACTAATGCTTGTCTCTCCGTTCTGATCGTCCCAGATCCAGCGGCCTGAGTGATAGGTGGTTCGCCTCGCCTCTGCGAGTTCACTGACGGTGCTGGAGGTCAGAGCAAGGTCATACTCAGCCACGACTGGATCCGCTGGGTCCCTGAAGGATACAAACACTTGAGATGACGACGCATTCAAAAACTGGCCTAACAAGTTTAGTTCATGATCATGTATCAATGCCAAGTGATAGTAAGCCAATTACAGTGACCCTGGAGCAACCGAGTGAAATAATGTGTCCACCTTAAAGGACACATTCATAAGCGAGAATTCAGTATGATTTTTTGAGGTTATGGTGGGTATATCTGGAGGAAAGAAATATGCAATATGGTTTAAAAGTTTAGGGTCAGGAAGATTTTGTTAATGTTTTTGAAAGAAGTATCTTGTGCTCACCAAGACTGCATTTATTTGATCAAAAATATAGTAAAAATATTTAGATTGTGAAATTTTACAATTTAAAAGAACGGTTTTCTATTTTAATACATTTCAGAGTCTTCAGTGTCACATGAGCCTTCAGAAATCATTCCGATATGCCGATATATAAAATAGAATTTTTTGTAACTATGCAAATATCTTGAACAATTTAATGCGTTCTTGCTGAATAAAAGTATTAATTTATAAAAAGTACTAACGCACTTTTTAACGTACTAAACGTACTGACGCCAATTTTTTTTTCAAACAGTAGTGTATTATTTGCAATAAATATTAAGCCAATAAATTAAGATATAGGCTACCGTTATTAGCAGCACTGAGGTAGATTCAGCTCTCGTCATGTCAGAGAATTAATACGCTGTTAATAAAGGGTCAGATGCCAGAAGCTCCGTCAGATTTTGCTTTCACTTTCAGGGAATAATTGACTGTGGTTAGAGACTCCTTCACCGGCATAAATCTCAGGCAAAGTTTACAAATTGCATGAGTGATATCCAGGGGCTCGCCTTTTGGGTGCAATATTTCTATGCGACGCAACATTTTTCTTCATCACCAACACCAACGAAGAAAGTAAATAAATAAGTAAATAAATGAATGATCAAATAAGTAAACTATTGCACCCCCTAAACTCCTCCATCAACCCCCACACGTGATAACATTGTGTATCGGCGATCTCACAGGCTGACGATAGGACGATATGACTATGGAGCATATCGCTAACACTACTCCTACTAGTTTGATTACCATTACACGAGAGTAGATGTTAAAACTTCATGCTGATTTGTACTTGGCTTTCGCCAAGATAAGCAACACTAACACGGCTGCAACTACAGTGTGGTCTCCCTAGTGGACCAGCACGACAACCGTCTGGATTGAGCCGAGTAGGGGACATCTCTAGGGTCTTCAAGTGGGCACCTTCCGTCCTCAGTGTTTCGTCGACTAGCCCACGACACCTCAAGAGGGCTCGACAGTGACTCTGGCGTCCCAGAGTCACCCCCCTCCGTCCCCCACTCAACTCAGCCCAGCTTACTGACCTCTACATCCCTCCTGCTGCTGAGACCTAGCCACAATCTCACAATCTCTCCGCAACCCAACCATACGCGCCAACCCGTTTGACTAAGGCTGTCGAGCCCCACTGGTGCGTTAATATGCAGTTTCAGTGGCAACGGTTCCGTATGGCATACCACCTACTGCAAAACACAATATCTGCCCAACCACCCGTCATTCACGCAATATACACAGGAACGTAATGACTGTAAATACTATACAACCTATACAAATAAACCAACAGACTCAAGTTTTCAAGAATTCTACGAAACCGTAGCGTGGCGGCCTGTACACAGCCAGCTGTAATCTTTCCGTCTCAACCACAGCCAGTTGCTGCTCCTTTCTGCTGCTTCAGATAAGTTCTTTACTGTGCGACGCAACTCTTGGCCACTGAATCCGACGTCTCTGAGGAACCGGGTTGTAGAGTGTGCCACAAAACCTCGACAGCCCACTTCCACTGGATAAACCTGGACTCTCCATCCTCGCTGTTCTGCTTCAGTGGCCAGATGAGCATACCGCAGTTTCTTCCTCTCATATGCCTCATCTACCGCATCCTCCCATGGCACTGTTAACTCTATCAGTTGAACAATGCGTGCTGATCCAGACCACAAAACAATATCTGGTCGGAGGTTAGTGGTGGCAATCTCAGGTGGAAAAATAAGCCGTTGATCAAGATCAGCCAGCATCTTCCAGTCCCTAGCAGCTTCCAGTTATCCGGAGCGAGAATTGGTGTTAGCACCTTTTCTTGGTGGTTGCTCGCCTGGGCGGAGGAATATTGTCTTCTGCGTGTAATGTTTTGCTAGAACAGGCGGCAACTTATTGGTCATTCTACGCTTGCCTTCCAATGCTAGAGCCAAACATCGCAGTACTTGGTCATGGCACCAAGTAAACCGACCTTGGCTAAGAGCCACCTTACATACTGTCAAAATGTGCCTTAATGTGGCAGGTGATGAACACAAAGGACAAGAGGGATCCTCTCCTATCCAGAGGTTTAGGTTCTGCGGTGATGGGAGAACATCATATGTTGACCTAATAAGGAAACTGATCCTACTAGAGTTCTCAACGGGCCTGAAAATTACAACCCGACCCGACCCGGCCCGTGTCTTTTAAAGCCCGGACCCGATGTAACCCGACACATCAACATGAATTATCTGCCCGAACCCGGCCCACGGCCCGACGCCACCCTTTTGATCGGTGAGTGATGTAGAATAGAATGACTGCTGCGCTTGACTGGGCGAGCAGAGAGAGCGCCCCGGTCGCGCGCGCGCACTCTCACGTCTTCAAACAACACGAGCGCTGTTTTGCTCTCTCTCTCTCTCGCGCATATTAATCAAAATCAATTGACACGATAGTAAAAGGTCGGAAGACCGAAGTTTCACGTGGAGCATTTGGAGATTTTTTCTCCTGAATTTTCTCCTGAATGTGAATTGTGCTAAAAAAAAACATGTTGCCTTATCTTCTCTAAAAAGCGTTCTGCCCATTTAGCTGACATAAACCACATTTCAATATATATTTAGAATATTTAGATAGTCTGTATAGGCCCACTATATGTGTGGTAGCCATTAAATAAGCGCATTTAGTTTCATTTTTGTTAAAATATTATAATGTTGTTGTCTTTTTTACATCTATGCTGATAATGAAAATTGAACAGCATGAGTAAGATGCGCAATATATCGGAAGATATGATGGGTCAGACATGATTTTGACCACTAAATTAAGTTTTGTTTTGTAGAAAACCTTTCTTTAAAGTGAATTTCGTTTTGTATAAATTGTATCTTAATTTTAATAAATTTTTCATCAACCAATTGCCTGGATATAATAAATAAGAAGCAAATTGCAGACAATATGATCCTGATAGGAGGCGCGGGCGCGATTGCATTGCACGTCAACTGGAGCACATCTCATCATAAATTTTGCCCATTTAAATAATAGTGTGTGTCTGTGTGTAGGCCTATGTATGTATGTATGTATGTATGTGTATATATATATATATATATATATATATATATATATATATATATATATATATATATATATATATATATATATATATATATATATATAATTGTGCAGCTCCCCCTGTCAATGATCTAGCACCCCCTCAGCACCTGCGTTAAAAAATATCTGGCGCCGCCCCTGAGCTACGGTGATTTCACCTGTGGCAAGTTTACTTTTCACCAACTCCATCTTCTTCTCCAGGCTAAAGGCGTGCACGCATCGGCGTCAGGTCTGCCCTCGCGTCGCAATGCACGTTGCACGCAGCAGCCAGACTTTCTTTACAGTGAACAGCAGCGATGAATAATAAATGTTTTTTTTTTCACTGTACAATTCAAAAGATTAAGCCCGAGGTCCGACCCGAGTCATTTGCTTATATTTTCGACCCGCACCCGCGGGTCCCGTCGGGTTTGTCGGGCCGACCCGACCCGTTGAGAACTCCAGATCCTACTCTCTTCCATTGACCAAAGGTCTTGCCAGCCCATTTTGCGTTGTTCCACACTCTCCCTTGTTTTGGCCAAAATCTACAGTAGTATTGACCATTCCAGACTGCATTGCAACAAGCTCAGCTAAAATATTCATCCACATGTATTGTATGCTTCTGCTGCATATATTTTGATGTTGATTAGAGTATATTTCTGCTCATCTGCTCGGCTCTGACCTGCTGCCCTGCTTCTCCTCCTGGATGTTGAAGATGTGAGTGGTGAGCTCCAGGATGTGCTCTCTCCGCACCTCAGCCAGGGCACCCAGCCTCCCCTGCAGCTCTTTGGATCTCTTCTCCAGGAGCTCGCCCAGACGTTGGTTGTGCCGCTTAATTTTGTCCCTCTTTTCCTGATGTCGGCTAGCCCTGCGCTGCAGCCGCTGCCCTTCCTCCTGGGAACGCAACAACAGCTCCCTGCCTAAAGTCAAGTAAAAGAAACAGTAATGACATCAAACAACAGACTGATATTTTATTATTCAGCCTTTTTCTACTTAAAGGACAAGAGAGAACTTACATACAGTTGTGGTCAGAATTACTGGCACCCCTGGTAAATATGATCAAAGATGACTGTAAAAATAAATCTGCACTGTTTATCCTTTTGATCTTTCATTCCAAAAATTTGCAAAAATCTTAAAATATCTCTGAAGTATATTCCCATTAATATTTAAATTTGTTAGCACACCAGGGTGACTAGGAACATGAAATCGTCCAGCCATGACTTCCTGTTCCACAGGAATATACAGTAAATGTGAGGAAACACAAAGGCCAAATCCCCTTAATTATCCATCACAATGAGTAAAACCAAAGAATATAGTTGTGATGTGCAGCAAAAGATTGTCGAGCTTCACAAAATAGAAAGTGGCCGTAAGAAAACAGCTAAAGCATTGAAAATCCCCATTTTCACCATCAGGGCAATAATTACAGATGGAGAATTGCAGACATTAGTTGAGTCTCGGGATCAGAAAAAAACAACATTCAAACAACCCCTACATCATCTCAAACAGTTTTCAGGGTTTCAAGGAAAATCATCCTCGCTCATCCAAAAACAAACTCCAGCATATTTAGTTGTCAGACACGACTGGAACTTCAAAAGGGACCTGGTTTTATGATCAGATGAAACTAAAAAAAGAGCTTTTTGCCAGCAAACCCACCAGATGAGTTAGGTGCAACAGGGATAAAAAGTACCCGACGCCCACAGTTAAAGCGACACCAAGTAACTTTTCAACCTTCATGATATATTTCCAAGACCCTTGTGATGGTACATCGACTTACAATAGGTTAAATGACACGTCTGCCATAGCCTGATGTGGTCTGCATCGCTTTTACTTGCACTATGTAACTTCGGGTTTCGGTTAGGAACCGGAGCACAAAAAGAACTACAAAACTCGACTGCTTTACGGCATACATCACTTCCCCCACCACTTCCTCAAAATGTCTGTGGCCATTGCACACATCCAAAGTCTCCCGGGAGTCTCCCGCATATTGATAACGTCTCCCCGATGCCCACAAATTACTTCAAATCTCCCTGAATCTAGAGCGCGCATGCGAGACAGAATATACTGCGCACATAACATACAGAGTTTATCAAGCGACGAGAATACTTTTTGTGCGAAAAAACAAACAAAAATAACAACTTTATTCGACTATTCCTTTTCTTCCTTGTAGGCCTGAAACGAGACTTCAAGAGATTTCCACGACGCGCACGCGCGAGAACTGAACTGAAGTAGTTGAAGGAGATCGCAATTCTCGCGCATGCGTCGAGGAAATCTCTTGAAGTCCCTAACCCTTTAAGGGAAGCTGCTAATAGACTGGAAGAATTAGAACGCTGTAAGTTTGAGATCTGTAATGTTTCCTCGGGTTGCACACCAGTCATACTCGAACTGGAAGCTGTTTATGTAAAAGTAAAGTAAAAGTTAAAAAGAATGTTCAAAGGACCACAGAAAAACATTTCAGATCTCAAACTTACAGCGACATTACTAAACAATGCTTTATGGCGGGGAAAAGCCATGTAGATTCGACCGATGCTGTAAAATGCTAACCAACCAATGGGCAGAAGTTGACCTCCTAAGACAGCCCCTCCTCATTTGCATAACGATGCAGAAATGCATACAGAAATGTAAAAACGACGGGCAGAAATAAATAGCATTGAAGAAATAAATAGGGTAAAAAAAATACAAAGGAAGAATAAAAGAGACAAAAATATTATAACATGCACATAAATAAATACTTAAAAAAATAAGTAATGAATAAATAAAGTTGAAGATTATAACGGACAATAAATAAATAAGGTAATTATTACAAAGATGAATAAATAAAGAAGCTAATTAAAAGAGATATATACATTTATGTCTCACTGTATAATTTAATTTCTACCTACATTTATTTGTTTATTGTATTTTTTGGGGCAATTAATTGTATGCTTATTTATTTATTGAGCATTTATTTATTTCTGTATTTATTTTTAAATATGGTAGAGCTGGTCCTCCATAAGTAGGCTGAAGTAGGCAAAAAAATGTACGCCAGCGGTAATGGCCAATTCCGCTTCCAACCTGTAGGGCGACCGCAGAGGAAGAGTTACTTGGTGTTGCTTTACATACTGCTGGATCTTTAATGTTGTGGGCTTATTTATTTGCTGGAGGTCCTGGACTTCTTGTTTAGACACACGGTCTCATAGATTCTAGCAAATACCAACAGAAAAAAAAAATCAACCTGACGGCCTCTGCTAGAAATCTTATAATGGGCTGTGGTTGGATCTTCCATCAGGACAATGATCCAAAACAAACATCAAAATCAACACAAAAATGTGTCAAAATGAAGCTTCTGCAATGGCCGTCCCAGTCCCCTGAACTGAAACCTTTAGAAAACGAGTCAGGTGAACTGAAGAGAAGCACCGCCAACATGGATCTGGGAATCTGAAGAATCTGGGGAGATTCTGTATGGAGGAATGGTCTCTGATCTCTTGTTCTCCAAACTCATCAGGCATTATAGAAGAACACTCAGAGCTGTTATCTTGACAAAAGGAGGTTGAAAAAAGTATTGAATAAAAGGGTGGCAATTAGGGCCGGGCGATATATCGATATAAAAAATATATCGATATATTTTTAAATGCGATATGGAATTAGACCATATCGCATATATCGATACGGTTCAAATATGCGCTGTGATCCTTGCTCCAAGCAAGCTGCTGACCCGGAGCTCTCTGCACTGCTCCCCGCGCGTGAAACTGCGCTTGCAGAAGCCCCAGCCGCAAGCCATCGACAACCCGAAACGGTGTTTCCGCTACATTCATTCTACCGTGGTGGTCCGCCACACCAAACATCATCCCGCCACGGCTGCAGCTTCTCAGTAAAGTCCGATATTATGCACACTATTGTGTTATTGTTAAGCCCCACTAAAGGCATAAAAATATTGTAAAGCACCATAAAGTGTTTGTGCACTATATTCCAAGACTTCTAAAGCCATTCGATTGCATAATGTGAGGTAAAAATTAAGTTAAGTTAAAGTTAATGAAAACTCATCTCTCCTCAGTCATTCTCCATTGATTCAGCATTCAAACAGCGCGTTGCGTTCGGTTACGACAGTAACACGACGACACTCTCTTCAAGATCAATGTTCCCATTATTGTACTTTATTTGTAGATAAATGTCTATGGTTTGCATAAAATTACTATCTTACTGGAGTTTACTGCGCTTTCTAAATCATATTCCTTTCTCCCGGGTGTCTGTTAGATTGCAGCACTGGAGTAGAGAGCACTATAAATTGTTCTTCATGCGCACTGTAACTGAAATGTAAAACTGTTAAAAGAAAAGGCTCAATAAACTGTTGCATAGATATAATATTTCACTTTGTGCAAATGTGAAGCGCTGCACGCTGTGACTGCGCGTTGCTTCGAGTGCATCATTTTGCGCACGGGATGCAAATAATCGCTTTGCCGCTCTTATTGGATCCTTTCATATTATAATACTTAGGCAAGGTTAGGGGCAAGGGGGCCCATGGGACTATCACTGCCACCACAGCTGGGAAAAAATCCTAGAGGAAACACTGCGAAAAAGCTCCAGCCCCGAAACAAAGCTCACTGCAAACTTAATTTTCCCGCAGCCACCTTATGGAGCTTTGATTTCAAAAAAGGTACTCCTGTTGCTATACAGTATTTATGTTTACATTTTATTGTTATTTGAACAGCTGACCATTTAATCATGAACCAGGTGAAGAAACCTGTTTATTATTCATTTGATTTTACTTGTATGTGAACGCCACTACTTGTGACATCATATTTGGCTTTGACTTTGACTGAACATTTGCTCTCACTTTGAGGAAAAAATATCGGGATATATATCGTATATTGATATTCATCCTAAATATATCGGGATATGACTTTTGGTCCATATCGCCCAGCCCTAATGCCAATAATTATGGCCAGCGTGTTTTGTAGAAAAACATTTATTTCATAATGTGATTTCCCCCTCACTTTCACTTTTACTTTAATGAAAAGTTCTATTTTTGCAAATTTTTAGATTAAAAAAATCAAAAGGATAAACAATGCAGATTTATTTTACAACCATATTTGATCATATTAACTAGGGGTGCCAAAAATTCTGACCACAACTGTATGAGTACCACAGCTCAATGTGATTTATGCATGTTTACACACTTTTGTCATGGAATCATTTTTATTGTGATACACACCACTCTTGACTTCTTCATTGCTAGTGCAGATGGCCTCTTTGAGTTGTTGGATCTTCATCCTGCATGACATGATTTTCCACTTCTGTGTTAAACAAAACACACAGGCATGATGATGAGAAATAGCTTAAAAACAGGTTTATATCTTTTATCATCTTTTAAATTAAAATTTGAGCACTTAAAACATGAACAAAAATACTTACAAGCTGGTCTGCCTCGACTTTCTTGTCCATGGCTTTGATGACACTGAAACAAAAGGAAAATTCAGACTTGAGTATTATCAGTGCACAATGTTGGATTGTGCACCACATGATGCTGATATCATACCTCTGTTGAAGATTCTCCTTTTCATTTTTCAGCTTCTGGAGTCTTTCAAGTTTTTCTGAATACCTTTTCATGCCGAAATACAAAAAAAAAAAAAAAAAAAAAAAATACAGTGAGAATATTGTACAACAAATAAGTTAATTCTATCTATCATCTATCTATCTATCTATCTATCTATCTATCTATACACACACACACAAACGCTTAAGTTAATAAGGATACTGTCACATTTGGTAACATGACTCAGCTGAACCTTGATCAACACATTTGACATGTCAAATATTGCCAAAAAGTTTCTTTACAAAACTTATTTAAGCCATGACAACACTTTTAGTTATGGATGTAAAACATATTTCAATAGCCACGCCACTGACATCTGACAAGAAATGAAAGAGACAGCTGAAACGTGTACCTCTTAGTTTGTCAGACCGTTTGTTTACATTATTAGCAGTTAGCATGTTACTGTTAGCATGCATGGGCCATGATTGAATTAGCTAAATACTATTACAGGTGTCTTCATAGAACTCATATAAACCCCGAAAACACTTTTAAATCAAGGGGAAACGTGAGCTTAAATAAAATAAAAAGATGCGAAAGGGATAATACTGAAAAATGCTAGCATGCTAAACTGTATTAGCATACATCGTAAATAATTAAGAGGAAAAAACTAAATTAAAACACACCTCTCCGGATTTCTTCCGTCAAAATATACGAAATCCCCGTTCTGAATGCACCGGGCGCAGGTCAGTCTGCGTCTGGCAGTGTTGCAGAGCGGACATCTCTCCACGGCAACAAACAGCCCCTCTGCATCATCCAGCGCCTCGACCATGACCGCGGCAGCAGCGCCAGCGCACGCCGGCTGAAGGTGCTGCACAGGCGGAGGGGGTCGTGCGGGCGCCCGGGCCTCTGATCCAGACTCTGGATGCTCTTCACCAGGCCCCGAAGACCGGGGTTCGCCTGATAAGGTACAAGCCATCATGATACAGGCACTACGAAGAATAAAAGCCTATTAGAAACGTTCACTCTGAGATTTACATGATTTGTGGTTGAAAATATTAAAATAAAACTCTGGTCCTAGGGTCTATATAACCAGCTGTGTGTGTGATAGCTGTCTGCCCTACGTACCGTGTGACGTATGTGCTGTCACGTGTGTGCTGTGTGGTTCTTTAGAAACATTTATCATGATAATAACCATACTTTAATCTATTTTTTTTCTTGAGCACCAAAGCAGCATATTAGAATGATTTCTCAAGGCTCATGTGAAACTGAAGACTGGAGTAATGGTGCTGAAAATCCAGCTTTGTCATCACAGGAACACATTTTATTTTTTTAAATATATTCTAATAGAAAAGAGTTATTTAAATTTGTAATAATATTTCACAATATTACTCTTTTTAACTGATCAAATAAAAGCAGCCTTGGTGAGCATTAGAAACTCTTTCAAAAACACTAATAATCACACACATGAATAGTATCCAAAAGAGAAGTGTTCAGATTTATTTACCTGCATCAGTAAGAAGTAGTTCAACATGTACAAGAGGGACAAAACATAGTCATAACTGAAGAGGATACTTTATGTCTCCATTCGAGAGTCCACATAGGGCAAAGCTGAATATTTTAACAAAACATTTACTCTTTACAGCACACTTTTAGGATGCTCTGTTATCTCAGCAACCCTCGCTAATGCAGACATAACAAAGTAAACAAAGACAATAAACAAAGTGCAATAAAAAAAAGTTAGATTCAATTATTGCATTCAAACCTTTGAAGTACCTCTAACACATACGAAGCACATCATTAAAGACAAATATTCACATTAAGTGCAGTGCTTCTACTGCTTCCTGAACCCTTTCAGGATGGGGTAAATATTTTCAAAGGCTTCATAGATCTCTGCCCGCTCTTTCGCACCTGAAATCATAATAACATAAATAGATTTACAAAACTGTTACAATGCATGGCTGCCAAATATTTTTTTTAAGAATGCACCAGTTAGATTATGCTAGAGAATTACCTGTGAGCACAACTTTCCCCGATACAAAAATCAGCAGCACAATACGTGGCTTCACCATGCGATATATCAAACCAGGAAACAACTCCGGCTCATAGCTGTAGGTGTAAAATGGTTGACTGGTTAAAGACAGATGTTACGATGTAGTCAAGTCATATAATATTGTGGGCCAGTAACCATCAAACTCATTTTTGATAGACAGACGCCAGTCCAGACCTGCTGAACTGCTGGTGAGTGAGGACCAGGCCTTCTAAGCGTATAGGAAAGCAGACATCACAACTTCCAACCATGTTTTGGATTTTGAAGTCAAGGAATTTGGCAGGGAAACCGAGTTTCTGTACCACCCGAGCATATTTCCGTGCAGCAAGGCGAGATTGCTCCTCACTGCTTGGAAAGATAAACAAAGGAAAGGGGAAATATAGGGTAAAAGACACACGTAAGACCATTTCTGAGCTAAGTTTGTCTGTTTTACAGCCGTACTACCCTAACGCATCATAGTTAGGGGTTTTGAATATATATATTATATATACCTCTTGGCTCCAGTGCAGACCATTTTTCCAGAGCTGAAAATGAGAGCGGTAGTTCTTGGTTCACGGATCCTCATTATAACTGCAGCAAAACGCTATACATAAGAACAATTGGGAGTTATGATAGTGAAAATACCTGGAACAGTTTATCATAAAGAAATTGTTCACCCAAACATGAAGATTATGTATGTGTGTATATATATATATATATATATATATATATATATATATATATTACATATATATATATATTACATATTATCAATCTTTATATCAAGTCAACAGAGTAAACAATGACAGAATTTACAGGAACTGAAAGCTACATAATGTTTGACTTTGATTTAATACAGTTCTATCTATACAGTGTTGTACAAATAAACTTCAGTAGGAAAGTACCTTTGGGTTGTATTCAGCATTTCGAGCTTGAAGTGCAATGGATTTGAGATCCAGAGGACAAGCAAGATTCACTGTTGACACAATATTCCTGTGTATAATCAAAAACTGGTTTGGAAATATAGACTGGCATTGGTCAACAGATGCATTTCTCACTAAAATCTAGCATCCAGTGGCGGGTGTTTTGGTGAAATTATGGAGTCAATATTTTACAGCCTTTTCTTTTCTGAAAAAGCTCTAGGCCTATATGATGCCATAAGTAAGATGTTAAAAAGAATCTTGGATACACACTCTTCATATTTTCCCTATATAATGGCTTACTGTAATTGTGGGATGATGCCTGAACTCTCTGTCACTGGGGTCATGGGGGTCATAGGAGTCATGGGAGTCATCGGGAGACTGAACTGTGAGGTGTTTTTGGCAAAATTACTGGTGTCGGTATCTGCCTCTGTCGACTCTCTCGGTGGACCGTCGGTGTAAACGCCACTGTCCTCATTCCTGCTGTCATTCTCAGCCTGTGGCAGCTCATCTTGAGTGCTCAGTTCATCGGGTAAGAAGCTCAGATCCAAGTCCTCAGTGAGATCTTTCTCCGGAGAGGTTAAAGAGGACAGGAAAGAGGAATCCTGGAGCTGAGGAGCAGGACCCTGTAGGCCCAGATCCCCCTCAAAGATGTAATCAGATGAACCCTTAGAAGAACATTAAAAAAAAAAGTTCATGGCGTCTATTTAATCAATTAAGGTTAACAGACCTTTTATTGTTAGGGAGGATCAACATTCCAAATAAAAAAATGACGTAAATTACATTTATTAAAACAGTAAATTAATTACTCATCTAAATGTATGACTAGCAAAGCAATATATAATTTGTCTGTTCGTTCATTTCTGTAACATATCACATGTCTTTATTACTGTATTTCTTTCATATGTTTCATTATACATTTTCTTATTTATAATTGCTTCATTTATGTAATAGGAAGATGTGCATCACGCTAATATTGATTATGTATTCAGCTAACAAATTATACTCACCTAACGCAAGCATTTCAGCATTTAATTTAACAACTTACAAGAGTATGGTCAAAGTAATTTTCGAGGGATGCCTCCTCATCCATGTTCCTTACGGATTTCCATAAAGTAAAGTTTCCCAGTGTTTCTGTAGCTGTGGATGTGATCTAATTGGCATCAAGTGTGGAGCTACTCACAGAGGCGTGACAAATCATGCCATCAAAACTCAGGAGTTAGTTCTTTCTAGTAAGCTCAAATAAAATATTTTTGTAACAAAACAACAAACTTACAATTTTTTTGTGGCTTTTTGCGCTAACAGAAAATAACAACTTGAAAATACAAATATTTTGTAAGCAACGCAGTCTCCGGACAGCAGAGGGAGACAGACACAACGCTGTAAACAGTCACTCACGCGCATGAACGGAAGACAAATTATATCATTTTAACAACTGTTAAACGTGAGGTGTGCATGAGCTGTCACAAATAATTTCAAACTATTAATGGTTAAATCAATGAATAGTTTTTCGTGTATAGATACTGTGGCATGCATGAACAGAAAGTATATCATGTGTATTTTAAGCTGACGGAGGCTTGTGAAAAACCAACAGTAAATATATTGGTTCCATAGTAAAATGTGGATAGGGTTATGGATACAGTTAAAGATTGCTTGAGGGATTTTCCTAAAGAAGCTCGGGGTGAGTTCATTGACATCTGAACATGTTTAATAAATAATATAACCAACCATATATAACCATATAATCATATGCCGATAGATAGACAGATAATTTACATGCAATAGAAAATCTACACTGTATCCATTTAAAGAATATATACACAAATATTTGTTGCACCAAAATATATCTTTTAACACAGGGTTTATCAATCTTTTAGATGCCATAGACCCCCAACATATGATGATTCGCATGTGAAGGACCCCCATCCAAAAATGTAAACTGTTACATTATAAATGTGTAAACAATTTAGTTTCTATTAGCCTTCATTACATCATTATGTTTTTTACTCTCTGTATGTTGCAGATGTAAGCAAGATGTATTGTATTCATGTACTGTACTTTTTATTAAAAATAAAAAAAAATACACTTTAATCAAATGTATAAATGTATAATTTATTTATTTAAGACATATTTCATTTATTTTACTCAACTTATTTATTTACTAAGTTTAATCTTATTTATTTATTTTAAAAATAAATAAATAAATAAATAAATACTGCTTTTCTCTAAACTTTTCCACAGACCCCCTAGCACTCAATATATATATTTCAGGATAATTGGGATTAATTGTTATGAAAGCAATGTTACAATAAGTTTTTATTTGTGCAAATTAGATTTTAGCCCAGAATACTCCAAAACACAAGTAATACTTTTTTGTTTAAAGCCTTGTAATGACTTGTATATCAGTGATATGGTTATGTATTTTCTTCCTTAGAGCTTTATCTTAATGATGCAGTGCCATACCTAGATGGGCCCCTCTCTTCACTTCAGTTTTATCGTGACTGGATTGGGCCCAATAAGCCTTGCATCATTCGCAACGCCTTCAGTGATTGGCCAGCTTTGTCTAAATGGAACCCCACTTATCTCAGGTGAGCCAATCAGATGATCAGATCAGCCAGAGACTTCTAACGTGTAAACCCTATGCCCTGAAAATGTTTCTATGCAACTCTTTTCATATTTGTGCAGAGAGAAAGTGGGCTCCAAAGTCATCAGTGTGGCCGTCACTCCAAACGGATACGCAGATGCCATAAACGGGAATCGCTTTGTGATGCCAGAGGAACGTCAGATGACCTTCACCTCTCTGCTGGATATCGTAGAGGGGAAGGTGACGAGCAGTGGTGTGTTTTATGTTCAGAAGCAATGCTCAAATCTGACTGAGGAGTTACCGGAGCTGGCGGGAGACGTAAAGACTCACATTCGCTGGATGAGTGAAGCACTTGGTGTGTCCACTCCACACATTTTACATTCCGTTTCTACCTGGAGAATGGTTGGTTGGTTGGAGAATGGCAAAATAATGTGTAATGTAGATTCTGAAATTGTTATTGTTTTTTTGTTTTGTTCTTCAGGAAAAAAGCCTGATGCTGTAAATTTCTGGCTTGGGGAGGAAAGCGCTGTCACATCAAGTAAGTTTGTCTTCACTTGTTCATAAACATAAAATATTGTAAACTTTAAACCAGTGGTTCTCAACCCGGAGGCCTCAGCAACATTCTAAAGGGGCCTCAAGATGAAATAATTTAAATTGTTTAAAATAAGACAAACAAGCATTAAAATTTGCCAAAAAAACAAATATTATTTTAATTTACCCCCTCGACAACTTTTTTTTCCTTTAAAGAACCAGGATTTCCACCAGTTTTAAAAATTAGACGAGTAATTTTAGCCTAATTTTATAAGTGTGTTTTCTAGACCTAGAAAAGTTATGTAAATTAATAAGATCTTAAAATGCCATAGGCATTTTAATAATAAGCATTAAAGTATTATATTGTGTATAAATTGTGAGTAAAAAACATTTTTAAACATTATTATTTTTAATCCTTATCCAGCAAATAACAAATGACCAGAAAAGTCATGCAACTCATTGTTTAAAAATAGCAGGAACCTTAAAACTTCTGGAATCTTTAAAAAATAAATCTAGGAGAGCCTTTGAATATTGTTGTGCACAGTAACCTTGGAGTCAAAAAGGTTTACTGCTTATTCATGTACCCATTTTTGTGAGTGAACACAGTTTTGTTGTATCTGTAGTGCATAAAGATCATTATGAGAATCTATACTGCGTGATCTCTGGACAAAAAGAATTTATTTTACTTCCTCCGACTGATAGACCTTTCATACCATATGGTAAGGAGTTGTTTCTCTATCCTAATCTTTTATTTTGCTTGCTTAGCTTAACATTAAATGCTTTAGGAAATAGCCTCATGGCTCTGTCTATTGGCATTGTTTTGTTTCCTCCTCATAGAGCTCTACCAGTCAGCGACATACAGACAGAAAGAAGATGGCATCTTTGAAATAGTGGATGAGGAAGATTCAAGCAAAGTGTTTAAGTTTATTAAATTTAAACTATTAACATTTTCTTTTATATTTTTCTTTTAACTTTATAATTATGAATGTTATAAATAAATTTGATAACATTAATAAAAATGTATAGTTTTTTCAATATATTTCCATGTCTCTTTCAGGTTCCCTGGATCCCTCTAGACCCCCTCAACCCAGATTATGAGCGATATCCCTCCTACAGGCTGGCTAAACCTCTGCACTGCACTGTGAAAGCTGGAGAGATGTTGTACCTGCCCTCCCTGTGGTTCCACCATGTGCGACAGTCTCACGGCTGCATAGCGGGTTAGTGATGTGACCTCCAACAAGATTGCTAACAATAACTAACTTGCAGGGATGCACCGAAATGAAAATTCTGGTCCGAAACTGAAAATTCAAGATGCATTTGGCCGAAAATAAGGAATAAATGAATAATCAATTAATTAAACGAACTTATTCAATAATCAAAACTCAAATAGCTAAAACATTAAAACAGTTAAACATGAGACAGTTTTATATCAACTTTTTAATAACATAAGTGTTTCCACTCCAGTTTGTACAAGCTGTTTTATTGACATCTTCTGCTGATTGAGCGATTACTTGAGACAGGGTTCATTTCAGTAAGTTGTACTGTATCTTTCAACATTCCTTCTGATGTTCATTCATATTTATTTGGTGCCTTAACTAGTAGTAAAAAGGAAAAGATGATCGGTTCACATTTGGGGTGGGGGGAAACTCGATTCTTAGATGCATCGCGATGCGGACCTGAACGATTCTGAATCGATTCACAAATGTCAAAAATCGATTTAAAAAAACAACAATTTTTTTTAATATATATATATATTTATAATAACGTAATATTGACGGAACGCTAAAGACGGAACTCTAAAGCGCCGAAGTGCAGACGGTCCGTCTGTGGCGTGCACATAACAGAGACGCGATGGCTGAGCGTGAAATCCAAACACCCTCCTCGTTAAAAGCTGACGTGTGGAAATATTTTGGGTTCTATGAAGTTGAAGGGGGGAAAGGAGCTGGACAAGAGACACACTATTTGCAAGCTTTGTAGAATAAAACTAAAATATTTCGGAAAGACGACAAATATGAGAAGCCATATGACACGTTTCCACCCAGAGTAGGAAAAACACTCGGCTGTAAGTTACCGGTCATTGTTATAATATTAATTTACTACAAGTATGCTGCTAGTTCAGGCACACATTTATTTTCCTGTTGGTTCTTTGCAATGTTAATCAAATATATTGTACGTTAATTCTTTATGGGTCATTACTTTGTGCTTTTAAAGCAAAGTATTTATAGTCACACACACACACACAAAAAAGATTCAGATAATCGCTTTAGCATCGAATCGCAGCCCTCTGAATCGTAATCGAATCGAATCGTGAGGTGCCTAGAGATTCCCACCCCTAGTTCACATGCCGCTTGAACTGAGGTGCTACAGCGATCTGTCACGCAGTATTAAATAGCGCCAAAATTAAATATATTGTTTGAATTTCATAATCGACAGAATATTAAAGTTAAAACTTTGCTTTATATTAAAAGTAATAAAGCAAAAAGCTTGCTGCGATTATTGGATGACAAGTTTTGTTCAAGCATCTACAGAAAACATCTCAGGTTATATATGCTATGAGGACACCATCACCAGTGTCACCGGTGTTTGAATACTTGTACCAAACATGGCAATCTTATTGGCCGACGGCAGTCCAATGACGTCACAAACAGAACGCCCGCGAGTATAAGAGGGCGCCTGCAAAATACATAACTCTTTTGTCTGAAGGAGACGTTCAGGCAAACCTGATGCATGCTCACAAGGTGATCTAGCATTTGTTAGAAAATTACTATGAAGCCATACAAGCCACATATAAGCCACCGCTTCATAGTATTTTTCTAATCAACACTAGATCTCTAACTAACAAGATGGATAAACTGAAACTACAGATAGCAATGAACATAATCGTTAAGGACATCTGCATTTTGCTAATCACGGAGACCTGGCTTCATTCATTTATTCCGGACATGGCTATCGAGCTAGCAGGCCGTACAGTACGTCGCTATGACAGGACCTGGTAATCCGGTAAGGGCAAAGGGAGGGGGTTGTGCGTGTATGTTATCAACAGCTAGTGTACTAACACTAAGACTGTAGACAGTCACTGCTCCCCAGACCTGAAGTATGTGACTGTTAAATGCAGGCCCATATATTTTCCTCTGGAGTTTACTGTGCTGTGGTCATGATAACCGCGGTGTATATTCCACCTGATGCTAATGCTCGGCCCTGGGATATTTATATGACGCCATTAGCAGCCAACAGAGCAGGTACCCAGAGGCTGTACACATTATAGCAGGGGACTTAAATCATGCAGAATTGAAAGCAGTGCCCCATAAGTTCCACTAGCAAATTAAGTGTGCTACTAGAGGTGCAAATATACTGGACAGGGTCTACTCCAATGTCAAACAGGTCTACAAGGCTTAACCACTATCACACCTGGGCAAGTCTGAGCACTTGCCCATGCTCCTGATATCCTCTTACATCTAGGATTGTTAAAACATGGCCTTAAAATGCCTTTCATCACCTGCATGATTGTTTTGAAAGTACAAACTGGAATCTTTTTGAAAAGATTCAGGGTTCTGAAGGACTGTGCGGACCAGCTGGCGGGGGTCTTTGCTAAGATCTTCAACCAGTCTTTATCCCAGTCCACCATTCTACCCTGTCCGAAGTCCTCATTTTTAGTCCCACTGAAAAAAAAAAGCCTACCGTTAGCAGCCTAAATGATTATTGCTCAGTGGCATTTGAGAAACTGGTCCAGAGTCATACAATTTCCTGCCTTCCACCCATATTCGACACACACACACACACACACACACACACACACACACACGCACACACACACACACACACACACACCAGTTTGTATATAGAGCAAATAGATCTAAGAGGATGCCATAGCCACAGCTATTCACACAATGCTCTGATCCACCTGGAGCAGCAGGCTTTAGGCTTTAGCTCCGCATTTAATACCATCCTACCCCACAGACTGGTGACCAAGTTGGCAGACTTGGGACTATCCCACTCCATCTGCCTCTGGATAAAGGACTTCTTGCCAGATTGCTTCAGAGTAGGCCCCTATAACTCCTCAGCCCTCAGACTGGCTCCCCTCAGGGATGTGTGCTGAGTCCCCTACTCTACACCCTCTATACTCACGACTGCATCCCAGCACACTCCAGCAATAGAATCATCATGTTTGATGATGGCATCGCTGTTATGGGATGCATCTCGAAGGGGGATGAGTCTGCATATCGGGACAAGGTGGAGCGGCTGTCTGTGTGGTGTATAGACAATAACTTGGTCCTCAAAACCACCAAGACCAAAAAGCTTATCATTGACTACAGGAAGAATAAAACAGTCATTCACCCCTTACTCATCAGCGTGGACTGTGTGGAGAGGGTTTCAGACTTGTGGTTTCTGGGAGTCCATATTGAGGAAGATCTGACCTGGAATGATAATACCACAGCACTTTAAAGTGCTTCCCTAACAAGAAGGGAGGCCACCAATCTACTCTAGGGAGCCCTCTAATCCAAGGAATGAGAAAAACAAAGGAACCATTCTTTAACCTTGTGCCATGTAATGTTATTTCCGAGACTCCTGACCCCAAGGAAGCTCAGGCCCTACTTAAAGACCCCAATCCCAATGAAGGAAAGCAGCACATACCCTGTCTAGTTTTAAAAAAAGTACTCTACTCAAACCCTGATATAATTAGCGATACATCTTAAATAGAGCCCCATCCGAAGGGGAGCAATATCCCTACTTCAAAACCCAGCAATGATCTGGGGAAGGAGGTAGACAAGTACTGGGAGTATCATAAGTATCCATTATAATCTCGTCCACCTTGCTCTACCCCTATTGGGTAATTGAACAGCTTTTGTAAAAGGGAGCCTGCAAAGAATTGAAACCTTAGTAACCTTACCACCTTCACTGGAATTCAGGCTGGAACTGTGCTGGTAGAATGCAACTCAGGATTGGTCACATGTCTGTTGCCTGGCTACCAGCTTCTCTGTAGCTTGCTAAACGTGCTATTTAAGTGACTTAAACACAAATTTAATAATACAATTTTAATAAATATCTGTTCATCCTCCAAAACATGGTCGCTATTTATCTTATATCATTTGTAAACTCTTGCGTTACCAAGACAATGGCTGACACATTTGTATTCCATTTCAAAGAGCTCCATTATTAGTCCCACAGTGTAAAATGAAACCGTATCCGCATTGGGCTGTGCCAGATCGGCACGGAATGGAATGGTTAAGCAAAGAGAACGGTTGGGCCCGACAGTGGAAAAGCAGCTATGGTTTTCCATTACCCTGCTCTACCCAAGTGGATATTCAGGCAACTTGTCTTTACAAATGACAAGCACGGCTACATAACTGCTGCTATTTGAAAGCCCAATTCCCTACTCTTATGTCAAAGGGAGGGAGATGAAAGCAGGGCAGAACACAGGGTGTCCAGTAACTCTCATCGTCCAGGCCTTGACCCTACAGGAGCTGCAGGAGAGCTTAGGCCCTACTTAAATATGTTATTGGTGGAGAGCAGCTCAAATTCTGCCTATAGCCACATTAATGTACTTAAGATCCACAATATCTATAGCCTCGCGAGACCATCCTGATCTCGCGAGCTTTCAAGTTTTCACTCGCAGATCAGTCTGGATACTTTCCGTTAAAGAAAATTTGGGAGCAGTTCACCAAACGAACGTCCAATCAGCGTTGGCTTAGAGGCGGGTTGAGATGTGACGCAACGAGAAGTGTGACAGTTCAACCCAAGCAGAAGCAACGCAAGCAAATACGACCTGATCTAGAAACATTTTCAGACAGCGGTAACGTTAGTCCTATTTCTTTTAGCCGCTCGCTAATGCTTTTTTCTCTTGCATCCTTCTTGTTAAATATAGACCGGGCACCTGAAATGGTGCCTTTTATTCTCAAATTGTCGTTACATAAACGGCAAATATCCTTTGCCGACATGTATCTTATTTGCTGAGCTAACGAGCCTTTACCTGCAGCAGCAAGAGTAGCCTGGCTTGTGGTTTTGTTTTCGTCGTCGCTCTGTTATACGTCATATGCTTCGTTGATCTGATTGGTTGATTTGGCCCGTCTATCACCAATATAGGCCAATCAGCTAACCAGTATTTACGCCCCTTCCCAAAACTACTTCAACGGAAGGTTTCCAGATGGATATGCGGAGCAAATCCATCTGGCGGAGTCAGGTTACAATATCTAGTAATTAGACTCACATAGAGCATCTGTCCAAAAGAGAGCAATACCCCTACTTCAAGACTCAGAATATTTTAGATGGGGATTAAGATAAACGACACAGGAATTTATAAGATCCCTATGTCCCATTCATCTTGCTCTTCCTAACCGGGATGCCCATTCAGTACGTTAGCCGTAGAGAGAGATGAAAACCGGGCATTGAGTATGCCCAAAAACACTATCACCTTGGCTCTTACCCATGGGTGACTCCGGGGAGCTTGAATCCTACTTAAAAACTCCCAAAAAGTTAGAGGGGAGGACAGCTCATCCCTACTTTAATTAATCGACATCATTCAAGGATAGCAACACACTCTCTCTAGAGTAGTGATAAAGAGGCGGAAACGATCCTCTGATCCCAACCTCCTTGCTCCATCCTATAGAAACTTAGAGCAGTCTTTAAAGGGAGCCTGCAAAATGCTGTCTCTGTAGACCAGCATTACAGTCTACCACCTTCAAAGAGTCATGTAAAAGCAGGGACCAACTCGCTATTGTCCCATGCTCTCATTACCTAGGTTGAAACCATAGGATCGGGTAGGAAAAAGCTAAACCCATGCATCCTTGTCAAGGGGAGCTAACCCCACAATATTTGTTTAGGGAATGGTGAGAGAGACTGATGAACATAGGGCTCTAGTCTTCAACCCCTTGAAACAACCCTTAAGGTACATGTACCCCATTAGAACCCCATTATAAAGGGGTATAGTATAGGGGTGTAATTGAGCGGGATAGGTACAGCTCAATTCATGCTTTGAATGTGAATAAATAATCCTTTAGCATTACAGTAGCATCCTGTTAGCAGGAAAGCATTCTCCGAGAGGCTGTGATCAACCCAATACACCACTGTCCCAGAGACTGAGCAGCAGATTTAGCCCAGGTGACAACAGGGAGTTATTGTCCATTTATGTAATTTGGCCTTCTACCAGGCCAAAAAAAAGGAGGCCAATGACCCCAGACATGTCACTAATTGGCCAAAATAATGTTTGCATCAAACAATACCTTTAGGTGGTAGGATTGATGCCGTATCCCCTTTCACTGCTCAGTCTCTATTAGTGACAGGTGTTACACGTACTGGCAGGAGACTAACAATCTTCGGGGTAACAATAACCCCCAACTAAAAGGTGAGGGCCATAAGGATTTCCACAACTACTCACCAAACTGAGCCTGTACATAATCAAGGCAAATTAAATCTAACTGCGATCAATACATTGATCAGTTAGCTTCAGTAGTGCTAACTCCAAGAACTGTCTATGGACCTATCCTATTGTTGGTCGGTTTTTACTAGAAATGCACACTTCATCATTAGTCAATGACTGAGCCTGGTGTCGGCGCTCCAAGGGTCTCACGCACCCCAAATAAATCCTCCTTAGATGAATTGTGGGTAGGGGGAGGGAGGATAACATTGAATTAGTGATCAGCTGTTCTCTCAGAGCGCTTCCTAGTAATAAACTCACTTCGGTCTTGCCTCCTTTTTAGCTGAAAGGCGCTTCTGCCCCTACTATTCAAAGGTGGGGGGCACGAGCAGCCACACTAGTCTTCTGCTCCTGTCTCCAAGAACCTCCCGGAAATGGGTCAATTGGCTTAAAGGAGGCAGATGGTCTGGACTCAACCTTACAGGTGATACATCTCCTTGAAATCTCCTTGAATCTCTCCACCACTGTCTCGATGGAGGTTCCAAAGAGACCAGAAGACGAGATTGGGGCATCCCAGAGCACCACCAGCCTGGCATACGCCTTGCTTCCGACTCACGATGGGGTTTGCCACTGCTTCAAAGGCAAAGCTGGAGCCTTGAATGAAGATGCCTCATCCTCAGAGATAACCCACTAGTGGGTCCTCCACAGGAGGGACATACCTATACATACTTAACATACCTGTCCTCACCCAATCCCTCCACATTTTAATAACTCAAATGTTGGAAGGGAAAAACGCATGCCGAGTATGGTTTCTTCCATGACTTCACATCAGTGTGAAGATCAGGGAGAAGTGGTAGGTTCACAGGGAAAGACAAATGCGCTAAATGACTACGAGCAACTTCCCGTTTCTCATGCAACCAGGCCAAACTCATCCTGTGCATTGCACGGGCCAATACATCCAGCAATTCCCCGTATGCGGGGCTGGTGGGAGGACTGGACTCAATAGAGACATAATTGCACTGTTCTCCAACCACATCCAGTAACTCAGAACCGGATGATGCCAGAAAAATGCTTTATGGCTGATCAAAAGAACCATCAGAATGCACTAAATCAAGCAGATTGCTTGAACTATCCTGAGGAGATCGGGAAATAGTCGGCATATCATTAAAAAACGAGAAATTAATATTGTCAATCCAGAGTTAGTGTCCACACATCTGAAATGTTTAACTGTTGTAGCTTACACACTTACACATGTCGACACATGCCATCGGAGAAGCACTGATTAAATGTCTTTCAGTCACTGATTTTGGCCCTCCAAAAAAACAATTTTCGTTAGCCAAAATTTTGGTGCATCCCTACTTGCATATTCTGTTCTGTGCTCTTATGGTCAATAATGTAAACAATCGTGATTAATTATGATGTTTAACATGTTCTTTTTGTCTTGGCAGTGAATTTCTGGTATGACATGGAATTTGATATCAAGTACAATTACTTCCAGCTGGTGGAGTCCCTGACAAACGCTGTGGGATCACTATGAGACTGTCGTCACATAATATATCCTGTTCAAAGATGAAGATTTGGTTAATATATTTGATTATCAACAACTGGTGGCTTTACATGTGAAAATTCAATGACTTTTTTTTAGTGATATGGAATAAATATTACAATAAACAATGCAGTTTACCATGTAATAAATACAGTTTTATTTGTTTGACTTCTCTGAGAAAGAGATTTCAGATGATAGACTGTATAAACACTGAGAATAGAAAGACTTGACTTCGGTTTGGAGCAAAAGGTAAGACAAAGTCACAAGTTTCCGAAAAGAAACAAGTTTCTTAGAAACTATGGGTCCATCTGTAATCCTAAACTACGTCTTGATCAATTGGCCATACGTTAAATGAAAGCAGAGCTAGTCACCACAGAGATAGCGCTGAAAGCTGATGGTTTGCATGATTATTCATGACGAGCAGGTCAAGCGTACAACCATGCATTCTAGTTCAGGGAGCAAGCCAACCCTAAATTCTGCCGTTCTTCATGCATATGTGGTGCATTCATGCTGATTCTCACATAGTGCTTTTGTTACTGATACAGTCCTACTGTACTGTTTTCACTTCTGCTACATCACTGAAGCCCTCTAGCTAGCTAAATCAAGTCTTTTTGGGCTTACGTTATATATCATTTTTATCTCATGCATTTTTAGTCTCTTTTAAAGCCATAGCACTTTTTATGAGATAGCAAATGAGACCATTTGTTGCATACCAAATGAGTCTTAATAAATCTATTTTACTATAACACTGCCAGTGCAATCTGCCATTGTTGAAATAGGGTGTATATCAGGTTTTTTTGGGCTACAATGAGTAAAAATGTTGTTGTAATTGCACATTTTGCCTCTTTCATTGTTAAGTTTGTACCCACAATCCTCAAAATAATGTGACAGGTGGAAGTAAGCAACAAGTCAATAAATAGAATTTATGCATCTCAGACACCAGGAAAGTTGTAGCTGTACTGAACTAGTTGCAGTGTTGACTTAAGCTGGGTGTACACTGCAAATATTTTTTTTTTTGTCAGACTGTACAATATGACCCCAGTTAAATCCTGGATAAAAGGCAATGGTGACTGTGACATCACCTGTATCTTATGTCATGCTGTATGATATGCGTCTTTGGTCAGGACTAATGGCATTGGCTGGGTGTTTACATTATTAATCGTGTCACATTCTGACATTTCATTCACAAAGAGCATGTCATGCTAATTTATCATACATTCAATTTTGCTCTTTGACAAAAATAATTAAGAACCCCAAATCGTACAGTGTGCACGTAGCTTTGGTGCAATTTGTATCAGTAGAAAAGCTGGACACAATAAAATATGTGCAGGTCCATCTATAGAAGTTACAGTACACTTAACATTACAATACCTTCATTTGAATTAATGGCTTGTTTCCACCGAGCGGTACGATACAGTACGGTACGCAATCATTTCCGTTTCGATTGTCAGAAGTTGTGAATGGTACCAAAATACCGAACCTTAGCACAGTAGTCCGATACCTAAAGGTTGGAGCTAGACTCCCTGCAGCTGCAAACACAACGCCCATCAAGTAAGAGTACTGTTGGCTGTGGAAACTCAAGCCAAATCATAGTTTACCATCCCGAATCATACTGTACTGTACCGTACCACTCGGTGGAAAAGAGACATAAGCTTAATAACAAAAGAATGCCCTAATGTACATTACAATGTACAATGCCCTAATGTAACACCTCAACCTAGTTAGCAAAGGATTGTGGATTACAGAGTGACTGTTTTGTTTATCTCTTGGGGAAATGAGAGGACATCACATGACAATAAAAAATACCTTGAAGAAGTCATCACCAGAAAGCAATATGTAAAAATGCATTTCATTTCAGGACAAGGATATTTTCAAACCCTTTCTCATAATTTGTGCACAAAAGTTCAAGAAGCTTTTTCTATCTACTTGGCTATTGCATCTCCATCAGTGTCACCAGAATGGTCAATTCATATCAGTGCTTTCATGGCAGTTTTGTTTCTGTTAACATTTGCAATTAGGGGTGGACAACATACAAATATCACTGATCATTTTGATATATAACCTGCTTGAATTACAAATGCCGGATTTATTCCTTTAAACAAATTGCTGGTCAAGATTAAGGCACCCGTATCCATGAGAAAGTTACCCTTCAAGTACAAAAAAGTCCTGCAAATAATACAAAATCATCCTTCAAATTTACCATCTGGCACCCAACTGACCCTGCTGGGTATCAGGACATTGACACTGTACAACAAACACACATTGAAGAATCTGTGCGACCCATTGACCTAACACATGAGAATAAATACGATGTCCCATTGTCCCAATTCAACTTTAGAATTGCAACTTAGCTAACACAAAATACAGTATAAAAATCATTCCATAATAAAAGGTAAAAGGGTGACAAATCTCCATTGCTAAGACTTCCAGGGATACCGGTCCCTGCATTGAGAATTGTTTTTAAAATATCAAATACAATGTTCAAATACATAATGCTTGCCAGAGATTCATCTGACCAACAACAGTTAATTTTCTCTTAACTGTGTCCATATAAAACTGCTAATTTGTCTTTAAGACTGTGACCAAATTACTGTACCATGCAGTCAACAAACCATGTAATCAATTACTCTCCTTGATGACATGTAGGTCTTTCAAAAGTTACCATGGCTAAAATATCCGGATACGTTTTTAGTAGCAGGGCACAAAGAGGTGAGAGAAATCAGGGGTGTGTTGCTGCCATAGTAGCATGCTAAATAGGGAGGTAGGATAGTGGCATTTCTTCTCAATCTCTTTATTAAAAGCTCCTCACTATCTAAAACAGTCTGCTGTGCAGTCTTCATGGCTTGGTATCCTGTTGCAGCCACAGCACACAGAGTAGTCAGATTTTGTTGTCCATCCTCTTCTCTACAGCACTCAGCAGCAATTTGGAGTACTGCTCTAGAAGCGCTAGTGTCCTGTCGTCACCCAATGTTGCATTACTGTTAGCCAGCATGGGCACTGTGCAAGTGCTAGGCGATCTCGAAGGAGTGCATGGTGGCAGGCAATTCAGCTCATCTCTCATTGCCTGAAATGCTTCGGCCAGCACACGTGTCATTTCCTGCTGCTCCTCACTGGAGTTGGTGGAGTTGCTTAGCTACAGGAGCGCACACATATGCAAAGTTAGAGTCAAGTCAGCCGCACAAAACAGTTTAGGCAGACGTGTGGGCTCACTGGGCTGAAGTGCAGCCTACTCTACAATTACATGTGAATGTGACCTAATGATAACCTACCATTTTGTAGAGGTAGGAGGCTCTTTTAAAACTGCTCTGCAATTCATTGGCAACCAGCCTGCAAGAATCCACACTGAGAGATGTGTCTGCAAAAGAGAAACCGAACTCTTGTTAGTCATAGTGAGTCTTAAAATGAGCTTTGCAACAAAACCATGCAATTTTGACTGAGCATACAAAAGAGTGAAACTGAGAAGTATAAATCATTGATAATGATTTAGAGAAGTGGTACTCAGCACTAAGTGATTTACAGAAGTATGACATCGATTAACATCATTTGATTTTCACGGAACAACAACAACCCTAACCCTAACTAAAACTGGAGGGAAACGATTGATCTTAAGACAATTGTTTCAGGACGTTATCCTAAAGATCAGAGGTTAATGATTGGTTGGTAGGAATGTTGTTCCAGGTCCAATCTTGCTCTAGGAGGGTCGCTTTCTTGCAGAGTTTAACTCCAATTCCAACCTTAATTTCAAAGACCTTTAACAGGTTCTGGTATGTTTAACTAGGGTTGTAGCTAAACACTAAAGAAAGGTAGACCTCCAGGAGTAGGATTAGACACCCTTGACCTAACTCAGGGATGTCGAATCCTGCTCCTGAAGGGCCACTTTCCAGAAGAATGTAGGTCTAGCCCTAATGTAATGCACCTGAAACAGCTTATCAAAGTCTTCAAGATCACAAGAATCCTCCAGGCAGGTTTAATAGAGCTAAACTCTGCAGAAAAGTACCCTAAAATTAGGACAATAATCAGTTGATAGGAATATTGTTCCTTGCTATAAATATAAAATCTGAGGGCAATATTTTGTTGTAGTAATGTTATTCCAACAAAGCTTATTGCATGCATGCATGTTAAGTGTGGCATGTACATACATTTTACACTATGAATTACAGTTGATGCTTTGAGGATCATCCATGTCTTTGGTTTAATGAAGAATGATTTAGCAAGTAAAATAACCCCCGGTTTCACAGACAATGCTTAAGCCTAGTCCTAGACTAAAATTAATGTTTGAGCTGTTTTAACTGAAAGCAACTTGAACTGACATATCTTAAAATGCACATCAGTAATGTTTTTTTTTTCTAAAGCATGTTTATAAAAGCTACTTAAAAGTCATAACTGAACCAAGGCCTAATCCTGGCTTAATCAAAGCCCTGTCTGTGAAACCGGGCCTAAATGTGTAAACTTGGCCCATAAACTGGTTGAGTACCACTGGTTTAGAGGGCGGATGTTACAGCAAGTGTTAGTAAGGGCATGCCTCACCCTGCAGGTGGTACTGATTAATGGATGGAGAGGGTGAAGAGGAGATGAAAGAAGTGATGGAGGAGGTGGAGGATGAGCGAGGCCAAAGCCCTTTTGTAAACAAGTGTTTAGACAGCCCAAGTCGTAGCAGAATGGAAGATGGAATGAGGGAAGACTGATGTCCCAGCAAACCTGAGTCTTGAGCTTCTGAGGAAGACTGTAGAAGACTTGTGCTGCACTGACTCATGGGAGAGCGCTCAGCCTCAGGGATATCCTCTTCTTTTGGCTCTGTGTGCGAGTGAAGTTCAGCTTCCGTTAAGTTCGTGGTCTGGCTGGGAATAAGTACCATACTGAGCTCAATCTGGTCTGGGGTTTCAGATGGGCTCAAACCAACAGCTGTGACCGGCTGTACGATGCTGTTGGGCAAGTGAACTGCTTCAGGAAGTGAAGGAGGAGTTGTTGGGGTTCTACTCAAGGAATCATTTTCCTTTTGTTCAAGATTGGGGCTCTTGCTGCTCGGTGAGAGGGAAGATAATGAGAGTTTATCTGGAAGAGGATTGGGAATGTCTATATGGAGCAGGGGTCGAGCACTGCCGGTCAGTTTGACCTGGAGACCTTTAGAGGAAGAGTTTCCAGTTGGGCCAGCGCTCAGTGTGGGTATGACTGCTGCATGGGGCGTGTAGGGGCCTGGAAAAGGCGATGCCAAAGTATTAAAGGAAGACACATGGGTAACAGGAGTGGTGGGCTTGGTCTGGGAGGAGCTCCGAGGGTTTGAAAAGTCAGAACCTGAGCTCCTACGTGGGTCTGAAGATCCTGTGTCTTCTCCTAGTTCCACCACATTCAAGTTGTCACCCATTGAAACAGAGCGGGAAATCTTGGCCATAGAGCTAGTGGTAGGACTCATATAGGAACGGGATTTGGACTTCGTAGGTGTAGTGATGTCCCTGGGCAGGGTAGTGGTGGGGCTGGTTAGTGGGACGGTGGGAAGGGAACGCCGTGGTCTTTCAGAGGTCTGGGGCTGTGGGTGAACTTCCTTAGAAGGACGACTGGATATCTGGACAATGTCAGCTGATCAGAAGAGGGAGGGAACAGTTGATTAATGTGAGAAAAGACAAATCTCCAAGTTATTTTTCATTTAGCAGACACTTCTACTGAAAAATTTATTTCAGATCATTTTTACTACAAAGAAAATGCCCCTGGAGCAACTTAAAGGGTTAGTTCACCCAAAAATGAAAATTAAGTCATTAATTACTCACCCCCATGCTGTACCAACCCCGTAAGACCTTCGTTCGTCTTCGGAACACAAATGAAGATATTTTTGATTAAATGTGACAGCTGGATCACTCCTCCATAGGCTGCCTAAGGGAATGAATCCTGACGTCCCAGAAAGTCAATGAAGAAAATGTTTAAATATTCCATGTCGCAACAGTGGCTCAACTATAAGTTTATCAAGCGACGAGAATACTTTTTGTGCGGAAATAAAACAAAAATAACGACTTTATTCGACTATTCCTTTTCCTCCTTGTAGGCCTGAAACGAGACTTCGAGAGATTTCCACGACGCATGCGCGAGAATTGCGATCTCCTTCAACTACTTCAGTTCAGTTCTCACGCGTGCGCGTCGTGGAAATCTCTTGAAGTCTCGTTACAGGCCCACAAGGAAGAAAAGGAATAGTCGAATAAAGTCGTTATTTTTGTTTGTTTTTTCGCACAAAAAGTATTCTCGTCGCTTGATAAACTTATAGTTGAGCCACTGTTGTGACATGGAATATTTAAACATTTTCTTCATTGACTTTCTGGGCCGTCCGGTGTCGTTCCCTTAGGCAGCCTATGGAGGAGTGATCCAGCTGTCACATTTAATCAAAAATATCTTCATTTGTGTTTCGAAGACGAACGAAGGTCTTACGGGGTTGGTACAGCATGGGGGTGAGTAATTAATGACTTAATTTTCATTTTTGGGTGAACTAACCCTTTAAGGCTGGAAAACACTACACAACTTTAACAGATTTTAAAACACTAGTCAACATACACATGCTGACTTTTTAAATAGTAACAGAGAAAAACTGAGCATCATACACTAAACCACTGAGGATTATACAATACCTGGCTAGAAGACGCATGACAAATGAAAACAATGTGTGATCTAAAATCGGCTCAAAATAATGCCCATCTTACACTTTGAGATTTTCTGCAAAATCTGTCAACTGGGCAAAATCTGCAGAAGTGTTGACTCCACCAGACTGCAAATAAGGGCAAAAATCTAAGCAAAAGCCTTGCAGTGTTTTCCAGCTTTTAGGGTTACGCACCTTTCTCAAGGGCACAATGGTAGTATGAATATTAGTACTCATTTTTTTGTGCTATCTAATAATCTGTTCAAAAATACATTTAAAAACTTATTTCGTAAATAATTATTAAGACGTGTGCACTTATAAGTTGTAAGGAAAATATTACTTGAGATATAACTTTTTAGTAAATGGCTACACCATCAAGTAAACTTAAACTTTTCTTAAAACCAACCTAAATACAAAAAAAATATTTCTAAGACTTGGACATTTTCAAACTAGATTTTTCCTTCCTTTTAAAAGATTTTTCTTTTTTTTCGAGCATACTCTTATGCCACTAACCCATGAATCACCCAACTAGGTTATCTTTAACCACTTTTTTTAGTAAGCATTGTAAAAAGCAACTTTCAGTACATCTATACAGGGACAGACTCCCTGGGGCAACTAATATAAAACAAAATCCTGTATTCTGTAGCGCAAGTTCATGGATGCTTTACCCTCTGAGGAGATGTTGTGGATAGACTGAGCTTTCCTCATGCCCGCAGAACAGTTGTAACTTGCGGCAGCTTTAGCAACGGGGCTGATCAGTCTACGGGAGTCCATGACAGGTGTGCGTTTCTTTTGGATTAAACGCTGACCTGTTGTCCTCTCTGAGCCCTGGGGTTCCTGCTGTTTGCCTGGACTCTTATTCTCCATGAGGGGCCGTACCTCTGAGATAAGGGGCCGCACCACTCCACTGGTGGTTTTACTGTCAGTGCTTTTGTTTGTGGGGAATGAGAATGCAGTTCTATTAAAAAAAAAAAAAAAAAAAAAAAAAAAAAAAAGAAATGGAAAAACAAAGTCATGTTTTTCTTCTCAGAAGTCCAAATGTCATTTGCAACAGAAGTCAAAATTGGAAGTCTTACCTGTTAGTAGAGTTCTGAGAAAGGAACTTCGATGACATGCTGTCAGAGATATTTGGAGTTACTCTGGTTGGACTTGCTGCCAAAAAAAAAAAAAAAGTATGAGAACTCGTACTTACAATAAAGACAATTTTGTTTAAAAAAAATTGGGAACATGACAAACACCCTACCAGGTTTGTTGAGGTCCGACAGGTTTGCAAAATGATTCTTTAGAAAGGCCTCCTGGTCTGGGGTCTGAGGTACAGGAGTCTGAACCTCATTCTTCCTCAAGATATCCTCCTCTTCCTCATCAAGATCTTCCATATCCAGTTCTGATGAGTTTCCATCTACACTCAGTGGCTCAGTCGGCTCAGAGTCTACAGTGAACACATAGAAATACACAATCCTTTATCTTATCAAGGACCCATTGCATCTATTGCTTTAACAAAATGACTGTCTTCTAGTTTAGTTTTCCTTACCTTCTCCAGGGTGCTCGGGGCTAGAAAGACGACTGCTGGAATAATCCATAGAGCATGCACTGTCTGGACTCTGCTTCTCAGGACAAGAGTTCACTTTAGCACATCTCACTCCATGGGGCAACTTTTTCACCTGATACTCACTATATACAAACAAAGAGAAGGGAGTGGACAGACATTTGAGGATCATCTCAGCAGGGTGTTTTAGATCATCGTATTTGAACTGCACAATACAAAGGAATAATCCAGCCAAACATGGACATTCCAACATCAGTTATTCACCCTCATGTTGTTTGAAAAATGCATGACTTTCTTTCTTCTGTGGTACATAAAAAAAAGATCTTTTGAGAAATGTCTCCAACGGGCTCCAATGTTTTTGTTCCAAGCATTCTTAAAAATATCATCTTTTGTATTCCACAGGAGAAAGAAAGTCATGTTTGGGAGCACATGGGGTGAGTAAATGACAGAATTTTAATTTTTGTGTGGATTAAACACTGACTCATAAAAATAAGTTGGTGAGAAGGTTTTTTTTTTTTTTTTAAACTGACCTGCCTGCAAGACTGATTTGATCTTCACATCCCTCAGGATACAGGACCTCTGTCTCTGGAGTTTGAGGAGACAGCTGGATGTAACGAGGACGTGTTTTATCTCCTGGTCCATTCTCTTCAGGTACCTACAGAGAATATACAAGTCAAAATGGTACAGAACAGACAAACAGGTCAGCATTGAGAAGCACACAAATAAACAGTTTATGGCATTGATTTCAGAGCTGTTTTGAATCTCATTTAACTCATGTCTTCTGTGTTGTCTCTACAACCTGTCGCAGAGACTACAGCATTATTCTAATGAGATTCTACTTTGGTGAATGCTGTTTTTTTTTATTATAAATTTGTCAATTTTATAAATTTCATGCAAAAAGTAAACTGTTTTTGGTCAGTTCAAACTGCAAAGTGGAGCAGATTTATGCCCAAGTCTGGCTCTGTGAGACTATATTGGACATTATATCACATTACATACAAAGATACAAGTGTATACGCATGTTTTGCTTATTTTCATATAAAACTATAGCTATTCTTTGAAGGATTCTGTATCTCACCCATGCAGCTATGGTCTGAAGACTGATGGTGCTGCCCAGTTCCTGGTTCCTAGGCGGTGGGTGATCTTTATGAACATCATGGGTTTTGCTGGGGAAGAGAGGCAAGGCAAAAGACTCTAGCTGCCTCAGGTCCAGCATGGACTTCACCTTCAGATCCATACTGTCCATTCGCCTGGACCAGCGCCGCCTTGGCCGTGGACCTGAACCCTCAAGTTCACAACTGCTGGATTGCTGAGAAGAGAGAAGAGGTTTGTTAAAGAGCAGCATGTGAAATAAATAAACCAAATGAGAGAATCAAAGTTAAAATGATGTGAAATTGTCATAAGCCCTATTTGGATGGTAATTGTTTCTCATGGGGATGTAAGGTATTTTCAACATTTACAGGGGCTAGTTGGTGATTTCATTGCTTTCCAAATCCAGAATGTCAGTGTTTTTCTCCCACCACCCATGTTAAAATCCCCGGCCGAATTACCTACTGTTTTTTGACAAACACCAAGGTCATGTGGTAATTTAATTGCCGTCCGAATCCACATATCTGAGTTTACAAGAAGAGATCACTTTGAAATTCACAGTTTAAATCCTTTTTGACCACTGAGGAGCACCGTACAATAACTGTTGCGCTGTAACTGTAATTTTTATGCATTTTAAAGATGTACACTTTAATTAATAAAATTCTGGAAAGTATTTACAAGAACAATATTTCATCACCGCTCCACCTCAGCTAGTGGGAGCTGTTAAGAACAAAAAGGAGACAGAGAAAGCAAAGCACGTAAACATTTGAAATGGGCCGTTATTGTGGCAGCAATATATGATCATATATCATTTTTAAATATGTATTATATACAATAATAATATGCATTACAAATATAAACCAAGCAGCTTTATGTTTACCTCATGTAAATAAGAGGCTGCATTAACTTATTTCCTCTAATTTCCATATTTTTTAAATGACATCCATCAATTTGAGATTTCATATAGCATGTCTAGCTTTCTATTTTTAAACAGGGCATTTAAATGATAAAATAATAAACAGGACATTATTTTCCTATTATTAAATTAAATATGCATTTATTCTTTTTATTCCAATCACATGAGATTTTATTTACAGCAGACAATCATGCGACTGACCACTTGAGCAGCGCGTTCTCAAGTTCGTAGGATCACAAAACTCGCTCCTTCACTGTGAATAAATCGCCATCCGAATACACGAGTTTAACCACTGAAGTGCCATGCAAAAGAATTTTTACAGACTTCAACATGAGAAACAATTACCATCCGAATAGGGATTTAGACTTTCTTACCTTCTTCATGTGGGAATTGAGAGTATTGTGGCTTTCTTCGGATGATCCTTGTAACCGAAACAAACACTGATATTAGAAGCCCGCAAAGCTTAAAATAAACATTTGGAAGAAGTCTCGCCCAATAAAATCACACAACGTGATCCTACCCAACCCAAAAGAGCCGGATGTAAAATATAGAACTAGCCAAACCAGTTTATTAAGACTGCTGGAGAATGTCAGATGCGTTACCTGTCTCTTCGCCAGATGACAGGCGAGGAAACATCTCATCTTCATCCTCAATGGCCTCCTCTTCCTCTACGTCTTTGTCGCTGTCAGATGACATGGTGCCAATGACTGGGGCGCTGTGGATTTCTTTCCTTGTGCTGATACATACACACACAAAAAAAAAATAAAAAAATTATAAAAACTCAAAACGGCGATGTTTTTGTGTAATTGCAAAAACAACTGAGTGTGATTTGCATGAGTGTGATTTGTTTTATACCTAAGTGTGTGTTGTTTATTTGGTGGGGTCTTCTGAACAGGTCTGCTGTTCTGTTTCAGGTCTGAGAGCCGTTGTCTCATTTTGATGGTCAACTCAGGACAGAGCCGCCACACAAAGATGCAGCTGAACACACATTTAACATTGTAATATGATATGTCAAATATGAAGTCAAAAATGGATTCTGAGAAACATGATTTCAGAACGCCTACCTGTCTCCTGACACAGATATCAGATGCTTACAGTCATTAGTAAACTTCATTCCTGTTACAATCTCTAAAAGAGGACAACAAACACAATGCTTAGACTTGATTTCAGTTCAAAACGTAAGTTCAAAACGTTTAAGGATCTTACCAGAGTGGCCAAACATGGTGGCCACACATTCTCCAGTGTAGAAGTCAAAGATGCCGATGTTTTTGTCTGAGCAGCTTGTGGCCACATAGAGACCAGAGGGATCCGTCTGAACCTAATAAACACATTCAGATGGATCAATAACTGTATGACTGAGAGCAAAAGCATAATCTGAACTAACATTAAGCCTAATCTCTTAATTCAGGGTCTACCTACCTTGATAAGGGTCCCGTCCTCCCCCTGGGATCCCTTGTAGACCTTCTTCTGTTTGCCATTAGAGATGTTAAAGATCCTGCAAATAAACGAGAACCAGAAACTTTCATGACCGTGACACTCGCCTAGGGTTAGAGAGTGTGTAAAATGAAAAAGGTATATTACATCAAGTAAAGCTACATAACCGTTCAAAAGTTTGGGGTCAGTGGGATTTTTATTTAGGAAATTAATACTTTTTTGAGGGCTCTTTGCCTTTAAAGGGTTAGTTCACCCAAAAATGAAAATTAAGTCATTAATTACTCACCCCCATGCTGTACCAACCCCGTAAGACCTTCGTTCGTCTTCGGAACACAAATGAAGATATTTATGATTAAATGTAGACAAACGAGACTTCAAGAGATTTCCACGACTCACGCGCGAGAACTGAACTGAAGTAGTTGAAGGAGATCGCAATTCTCACGCATGCGTCGTGGAAATCTCTTGAAGTCTCGTTTCAGGCCTACAAGGAAGAAAAGGAATAGTCGAATAAAGTCGTTATTTTTGTTTGTTTTTTCGCACAAAAAGTATTCTCGTCGCTTGATAAACTTATAGTTGAGCCACTGTTGCGACATCGAATATTTAAACATTTTCTTCATTGACTTTCTGGGACGTCCGGTGTCATTCCCTTAGGGAGCCTATGTAGCAGTCATGAACCTCTCAGATTTAATCATAAATATCTTCATTTGTGTTCTGAAGACGAACGAAGGTCTTACGGGGTTGGTACAGCATGGGGGTGAGTAATTAATGACTTAATTTTCATTTTTGGGTGAACTAACCCTTTAAGAAAGCATTCAAAAGTGACAGTAAAAACATATAACAAAAGATTTCGATTTCAAATAAATGCTGTTCTTTTGAATCTTCTATTCCTCAAATAATCCTGAAGAAAAAAACGCATCATGGTTTCCCCATCATATGAAGCAGCACAGCGGTTTTCAACATTGGCAATAATAAAAAATGTTTCTTGTGCAGCAAATCAATATTGGAATGATTTCTGAAGGATCATGTGACGCTAAAGACTGGAGTAATGATGCTGAAAATTCAGCTTTGATCACAGGAATAAATTACATTAAAAAAAAAATCTGGTAATTTATTTTATAATTGTAATTATTGTTTTAAATGTATTTTTGATCAAATAAATGCAGACCCCAAACTTTTGAACAGTAGTGTAAATAATGATTGGTTTAGTTGGGAAAGCCTTGGGAGAAAAACAAACATCTAAAAGTATATAATTTGGCCATTTAAATCTGGAACTTCCTTTTTTGACCTGGCAAAAGTTCTGCAGAATTGTATTTTGCCGCATTCTATTTCAGCCACCTGGAGGCGCTATGGCAACACGCCTCCACCTGTCATTGCTTACAGCAGATCACACAAGGCACTGGCAGCTTTAGGAGGAGCAGAACCAATGAACCACTCAGGCTTCACATGACTTACACGAGGAACAAAAAGAGTCTGTGCCCATTAGAGGCATTGAAAACCCAGAATGAGCTCCAGTACACAAGCATACAGCACTGGCTATTGAATCTATATATATTTGTATAGGTCTGGCCTTCTTCTTTTAAGATCATTCACTGCCACTGCACCAAACTGCATAGAAAAGATGCTGCTTCCAGTGAGAATGAGACAAAGGTACTAAATGGTCAGCTGTATTATACACGACATTCCTGACATTTTTCTTGCCCACAGTGCAGAATGAATTCGCGACCGTCGTTTGAATGAACAAAGGAAAACAGTTGCGACTTGCGAGTCATGCGCTGTGCTGGTTCCTTCCTAATGTTGCCCTTTTGTGTGGGACAGCAAATTGAGACTTCCAAAACACAATGAGGAAAAGAGTACCAATGCTGGAGAATAAAGTGCAAAACTTGAAAATGATCAAGTCAGCAGTAGGGCAAATCTCACAAAACTGGCAAGAGCATGTCCGGGTTATTTCAACAACAACAACGTAAAAACATCCTGTATATACTGTATGTGTGTGTATATGACAATTTAAGAAAATAGTTTTATATTATTACAATACAATAGTATTACAACTTAAGAAAAATGTACATTTAAGAAAATAGTTTTCTATTTAAATATATTTTAAAATGTAATTTACAGACGTGGACAGATTTGTTGGTACCCTTCCATGAGAAAAAGAACCCACAATTTTCTAATTGGAATCGTTTATTCCCTATATAATAATAAAATTGCTTTAGATCTTTGATTCAACAGAATATTTGAATAATAAAACAAGCAAAAATGGGATGGACAAAATGGTGGGACCCTTAAACTAATATTTTGTTGCACCGCCTTTAGAGGCAATCACTGCAAACAAGTGATTTCTGTAGTTCCCGATGGGACTTCTGCAACTGTCAACAGGTATTTGGCCCTCTCTGCATGAGCAAACTGCTCCAGCTGTGTCAGGTTTGATGGGTGCCTTCTCCAGACTGCAAGTTTCAACTCTTTCCATAGATGTTCGATGGGATTCAGATCATGGTTCATAGAAGGCCACTTCAGAACATACCAGTGTTTTGTTCTCAGCCATTCTTGGGTGTTTTTAGCTGTATGTTTTGGGTCATTATCCTTGTAGAAGTGGAGTCCTGCTGCGTCTTCTTCCATGGAGCCCACTGTTGCTCAAAAAGAGTCGGATGGTACGATCACACACTGATGAACCCAGACCTTGGAGTTCAGCTTGTATTTCTTTAGAAGGTTTCCTTGGCTCTTTGTCTACCATTCACACTATCCTTCTGTTCAATCAGAGGTCAGTTTTCCTCTTGCGGCCGCATTCAGGAAGGTTGGCTACAGTCCCATGGACTTTACAGTTGCAAATGTTATTAAGTAATGTAGTCACAGGAGCATCAAGCTGCTTGAGAGATGGTCTTATACCCTTTACCTTAACATGCTTGTCAGTGATTTTCTTTCTGATCTCCTCGCACAACTCTCTCCTTTGCTTTCTCTGGTCCATGTTCATTATGGTGCACGCAATCAGAGTGACTAAACTTTTCTCCATTTAAATAGGCTGAATGACTGATTATGTGATTATGAAGATGTGTGATACTAATTAAGCACAACAATTAGCTTGAATCATCACTATAACACTATTATTTGTATTTCTTTTCTAGGGTTACCAACAAATAAATCTGTCCAGACCATTTTAGAATATCTCTGTAGAATAAACATTAATTCATATCTTTTCACACTTTTATGCAATACTCTATGACATACCAAAGGCATGCAGATATACATGAGACAATTTATTTGAATTTTTTCAGTTTTCAGGAGGAATTTTTTCAATGAACTGTAAGGGTACCAACAAATGTTTCCACGTCTGTATATATGTTATGGCAAATCATCATTACTCCAGTCTTCAGGGTCTCATGATCCTTCAGAAATCATTCGAATATGCTAATATATATATTATTAAGACAAAATAACAAAAAACAAAAGGTGTATTATTTTAATTGTACATTTATACATATGATAATATTTATGGTAAAATACTGTTTTATAGCAATAAGAATTTAATGAGATCCTCACGGAAAAATGAAAATTACACTAAAATGCTTAATTATAATATGCAACAACAAAAATACTAATAATGATTCAATAATGAAAAATTAAAAAAATTAGGCTTCATGTTTTAATATGCAAAATATCATTTTAGTTTCCACTTTAAGCTGAAATGTGACCTGGACATGTTTTCGTGACAGTCACCCAGTTAAACAATCACAGGATGAGACAATCAGATTGTGTCTAATGATTTTGGCTGATCAGGTGTCTCAGACAGTACAGACAGGCTGACTCAGTGTGTGTTTGTGTGAGTGTGTGTCTGCACGCGTATGCACATGGTAAATGGAACATGCTAAATGTGACAGGATTAACCAGTCGAGCCTCTAATTCCATCCTCCTGTGCAAACACCTGAGTGATAATCTGCTAACACTGTGAGCCTGGCTACAGATGACTGTAACGCCCCGTCCAGATATACATCACACTGTCTATACAATCATACCTTCATAAATGAGACAAAACACTGTAAAAATACAGGAATCAAAACACATGCATGTATATATAGATACAAAAACACATGGGTGCAGTGATACAAACACATTAGCAAAATAATAGCCTGGAATTTCTTGGAAGACAGATGCAGATGCACAAAAGGACAGGATTCTACTACTACTTTACAAATGATTGCCAAAAAGAAAAACAAGAAAACAAACAAACCTGATGCTGCGATCCTGACAGCCAACAACAGTAAACTTCCTCGTGGGGTCGATGTCCATGTCATACAGAGTAGTCTTCCTCACTATGTGATGAGTACGCGTGAACTCTGTTCCCTCCTCTGTCTGTTTTGAGGCGTTTAATTATTAGTTCAGCAAGGAAAACTGATTCAAGCGCTACATATCAAAATTCAGTTGTGTATAATGTAAAAAAAACACTTTAGAATACTTTTCCGTCTACACAGGAACATGTGAGTGACGCAAAATAAACATTAACTATTATTAACGAACAACACATTCTGATTTACAAAATTAGAAAGTAATAACACTCAATTGAATATATGGAGTTCACTATTAGCTAATTAGTAACTAGTATTTTTTCATACCACTATTTTATTTCATCTTCTCCGCCATTTTGATGTTTATATCAGTTCTTACTTGGCAATATTTATTTAATTATGTCCATGTTTTCTAGATCAATCTCAGTAGATCTTTATTCTTAAACATATTTCTTAATGTTCATTCAGAAACAGACTGGGGCTCTTCAAAGCTGTTTTCTTGGTGATCATATTAGACGTCAGAATAAAGTGCTTGTTTGTGTTTCACACTTAATCACTGGCCGTTGGTATCTCATTTGCAGGAGGGTGTTAAGTGCCAGTGTGTCTATTTTAAATCAGGTGTTCTTTGAAACATTGGCAACAGTTTCTTTAGGCCTGAGGAATCTGACAGCTCTGACTCAGGATCCTGTTTCATCCTCATTGAACTGGATGAGAACAAATCTTGAACTGAACGGAGCTGAATAACAACATTACTGTCTTCATTAGAGCTACTAATAGCTGAACTGAACTTGTTTCAGAATGAATTAACTTTACACAGTTATTCAACTGAATTGGATCAATGACACTAGGGCTGCACAATATATCGAAATATCATAAATGTACAAAATTGTAAGTTGACTCAGATAGCAGAGAATAGACTGGACACATGACTATGATATGCATAATGTTAAAAAGACTAAAAGAGTTAAGCGCAATAAGCCGTGGAAAAAAGCTCAATGCGGTACTGGCACGCACATCTCAGACAGTTCTCTTCCGCAGCTTATATGGCCAAATGCACTCAAAATCATGCACTCAAAATCAAATTATTGACATGATATTCACGTAAATAGTCAGTTATGTCTTAAAGTCCCTGTAAAGTCAAAATTAAGTATGTGTTCTGAGTTTGTCACACCACAGAAAAATGTGTTATTAGTCACCCAGCCAAATTTGAATGATAAAAAAAGCCGGCAAGTACATAAAATAAGCTATCAAAATCTTGAAAAAATGAGCTGGGGGCGTGTCCGCTGGCTGCGCTGAAACCACGCCCACTTGCCGGAAAGCTGCCGACGGCGATATTAGGTGATACTGCTTTCGGGACAGGAGGATGAAGGCCGAGGCGGGAGATAGTCGGTTCGGCCCATTCACCAGTAACAGCGGATTATCAGTGAATCCCAGTTGTCTCTGAGGAAAGTTTATAAAACTATCCTGTGTAAAATGATCACTACAGAGCCGGGTGTTGGCGGTGATCCTCAGCTCTTCATCAAGGTTCTTCACAAAATTATCTACCTCTTCTTGATGTGATCGTTTTTAGGAAATTTAAATAAAGACACCGATCTGTTTAGTACATGATCGCATCCATGTAGTGGCCTACCCATTTCCGTGTCGAAGGCATAGCTAGCTAGCAAACTGTTGGCTGTGGTAATTAATAGTACTGACAGTAACTCGCGATTGAGCGGCAAACTGATGCGAATGTTCTCTATTGTTAGGGGAGGGGCCCGCCTCAGTGCGTCATCAAGTAGGGGCGTGTCCACGAGCTCAGGGGCTCCAGTGCGTCATCAAGCCCCGTTTTAGCCCCGCCCAAAAAATCCGGGAAATAGCAATGGTGAAAAACTGTTTAACGGTCTAACTCCACAATTCAGTACTTCACAGTTCACAGTCTTTGTAATATGTTTTAGCAATACATTTCTAACATTTATAATGGGTTTAGAATTTTTTTTTAGAATTGCCTTTACAGGGACTTTCAGTGAACGTAAACAGTTGAGGAATAAAACATATGTGTAACAGTATTTTGGATCTGTGCATTAGCTCTTAAAGAGACAGCAGCCTAATTAGGGCTGGGAAAAAAATCGATTTGATTTTTTTTTTTTAAATGATTTTTTAGATTGTTTTTCTCCCCCTCTTCAGTATAGCGTACATACATTTTGCATTCGCCAAATCTTCCTTCAGTGTTTCCGTAGCACGCTCCCTGCGGCGCAGTTCGGGCACGACAGTCAACACGATGAAACTCTCTCTAAGATGATTCAATGTTACTACTTGATCTGTAGATAAAGGTCTATGGTTTCGCATAAAACAACTTTATATTGCTGGACTTTATTGCTGTAACTATATCATGATACTTTCTACCGGGTGTCTGTTAGATCAACACTAGAGTAGAGTCAGAACACTATAATTGTTCTTCACGCGCACAGTAACTGAAATTTAAAACTGTTAAAAGAAAAGGCTCAATAAACGATTGCATAGATAGATACTGTATAATACACTACGCATCAATATGTATTTCCGTTGTGCTTTGAACTTTTCAATGCGGGCTCGACGCGCTGCGCGCTGTGACTCCATGCTTCAAGCGCATCATTCTGCGCTCGGGATGCGCATAAGCGCTGTGTGCCGCGATGTATTGAGTCTTTCATATCATAATACTTTTGCGCAATGAAAGATTATTAATAGCCTTTCTTGTTCTGTCCTATCTATCATATGTTGCTGCCTCATTAAGCAGCTGTGCTATACATTTAAAACATGCCTCAATTTTATAGTAGACTAGGCTATATAATAATTGTTCTTTTGTTTTTTGTTATCTTGTTTTTCATGAATGTATTTTACAACAATACAAAGAGCAATGTGTAACATTTTACCAGATTTAGTGCTCTTATTTGTTCCCCACTAAATGTTTTTCACTAAATGTTCAGATTTTATACAATTATTGTGCACTTTCTAGACTAAATTTTACTGCTGAATTATCCACTAATCTAGTTTATAATAGCATTTTTGTCTTGGATTATGATCATATATTTTTTGGATTTGTTGTTTTTCTTTATAATGAAGTTGTCTGTATTAAGTAGATTGTGTTTAACACACAAAAGAGTGATTATCAGTTCAAAACACAGAGTTATAGAAATTCTACTTGATTTAAAAAAAAAAATCGTATCGAATCGTAAATCGAGTTTTTTATAAAAAAAAATTGCAGATTTCTTTAGGGAAAAAAATCGCCCAGCTCTAAGCCTAATAAACCTGCTGCTGTCTGTGTTTTTAATGTGAATCAAACAACTAAAGACAAAGAGAAAATCACTGCTTTTGACTGAATAACTTTTATAGATGCGTGACGCTATAAAAATAAAGGTGACCTGACTTGACTTCTTACCAATGAGGGAAATGCTACTTTTTAACATTAGAGAAGGCCAATAAAAATAGCAGAACTATGGCAAAGATTAGAATAAAAAATCGAATTATGACCAACTGAGTTTGAATCTCACCTTCTGTGCCGTGCGGAAGTAAATGCTCTTATCTGCACCACAACTGATCATTCTGACTTTCCCTTCATTAGCTGAAAAACAAGCAAAGATGTCACACATGAACACTTCCAGCATTAGTTGTTAAATAAAACTCGACTAGATCTCACCAGCGAATCGGACAGCAGTGATAGAGGAAGAGTGCTCATCCAGTGTTTGCAGGAGGCCGTATTCCCGATCTGCATCCAGAACATGGATCAGTCTGTCTCTGCTGGCGGTGGCCAACAGTTTCAGCCCTAAAGACACACACATAATACAGAGAGCAAAAGATATGTTCTAAAATGGAGTAATGGTGCTGAATATTCAGATTTGCCATCACAAAAATAAATACATTTTAAAATATACTAAAATAGTAAACTGTTATTTTAAATTGCAATAATACTTCACATTACAGTTTTTACTGTATTTTTGATCAAATAAACGCAGCCTTAGTGAGCATAAGATACTTTTTTCAAAAACATTTAGTCGTGTACATGAATACGGTGTTCATTTAGTACCATATGGCATTATCTTCTGATACCATCACCGGTATTCCCTCAGTACATTTCTGTAAGGATAAACCAGCAGAACTGCAATTCTGAAATAGTGTTAAAACGTTCAATATCCGGTGAGCCGTGTCGAGATCGGCTCTTGCTGCGCTCCTGGGTTTGTTCTCACACGTATCACACCACAAGCTGATGCACTAACACAGTGTGTTCATGTGTGACTTCACACGCCAAAGAAAAGAATGCAAATGCCTCGTTAAGTGTGAGAACAGAACATGTTATGTCTCTGCAACGCTAAGCAGAACAAAAGAGTCAAAATAAGCATTCATCTTAATCAAGAGATTCCCTTTTTGAAAGCCTTTAATATTCTAACGGCTTCAGAGCAGAAACACAAATGATAATGTGATGTTTTTCAAAGCAAAAGCTGATCAAAATGCAATTTGTGAGGATTCCAGATACTCACAGACCATTAGATAGAATATCTCATTTGCTTACCGCTGCAATTGTTTTGTTTTTTATTGAAATAACAGTGCTAACATTTAGTGCATTTGAACCATATAAGATTTCAAGTGTCGAATAACATTTGGGACCACACAGAATCCACATAAAAGAAAGTCTGCACATGCACATTCTTTACTGTTTCTTATCACAATCGCATGTATGGGATTTTGGATAAAGGTTACAATTAAAGGTTCAATCCAAGCATGTTTTACTATTTAAATGCTTTCAGCTACTAATAAAGGCATGTCTCTGTCGCTTAAACTACAACATATTGAAAATGAATGAGTTTAGTACACTCTGGTCACTTTTACATACCCTTTTTATATGCATTCCGCACAATTCAGGGCAGAAAATGTCGAAATACTGTGCAGATTATGTGGAGCCATTTTTGGCTTGTTAGTGGGTGGGATCAATGGACCATTAAACTGAAAGAACCCTATCAGGAGAAGAAAGAAAGCAAGGCAGCGGGATTGTGTACCTCTATGTGTGTTCTAGCAGATGTTCTGTTTCTCATCGAGCTGTACTCAGTGTCTGGCCTTGAGCCTGATATAAACCACCAGCTAAGGCAACACAGTACAACTTCACACTTTACAGGGCATGATAATGACTCTTTAAACCTTCTCTAAACCCCCGGCACTCAAATAGAGCCTCAAGAGCTTTACAGAACCTGAGAGAATTTCACTATTCTAGTTAGTGATGGTTAGAGGCAAGATTTTCAACATAACAAGAATAAGGGCGAAACATGTCCCAAGGAGTTGCATTAAAGGATGGACCAAAGCATTGGTGTTATTGTTAACTAAAACTATTGGTTATTGAAATATAGCAAAAAATAAACTAACTGAAGTAAAAAGTTTCACTCAAAGTACTAAAATTACTACAGTAACACTGAAATGTTTTGTTTTTTTTTAAATAAAAAAGCAATTAAAGTTGGCGCCAATAGCCTCGTGGGCAGCGTGCAATTTCGAGTCCCGGCTCGTGGACCTTTCCCGATCTCGTCCCCCTCTTTCTCTCCAACTTCTCTTCCTGTCAACTAAATGTCCTGTCATATTAAGGCAAAAAAGCTACAAATAAGTCACAAAAACAAAAGCAATTAAAAGATAAAAGCTCAACAAAATTACAAAAATTTGAATGAAACCTGAAAATATAAAAGCTAAATATTACTATAATAAATACTATTATAAATACATTATCACAATGGAAATACCATGGTATCCTATTTATACCATATAACTGTACCATGGACAGTTTTTTGTAAGTGCCGACAGTTTCCAAAGTGTATTATCTTGCTGTTTTGGATCAACTGTTGTTTAGTCAACAATTACTGGTGTGTCAGTTTCCTCTAACCTTGCCACGTCAGCATCTACTCTTTTTAATGGACACCCTCCTTTATTTCCTTTTAATTTTTCTGAAAAGGAATATCCAGGGTAACGGAAGCTCTATCAAGAGCATCTGTGGCATGCTGTCGATTACCACAGAAAATAGTAGCATCGATGGTTGTTTTTTGTCGTTCATACGAACTGAAGCATGAGGAACTATTTTCTCTGGAAAAACGACAGCATGTCACAGATGCTTAAAGACTGACAAGAGTTTAAAGCTTATTTCTGTGTCACTAGCATCACCAAAGGAATCAATCCAACAAATGACTTGCTTTTGGTTGTCACTGCGCATTTAAACTGGGACAGGAGAAAAAATATTAACATCGAAAACATGAAACGGATTACATTTCGAGCAGTGAAGTTTAAACTGTAAACGCTGCTGTTGGCATGCGTGTGAAGTGGTGACTCCAAGGTTACGAAGCATCTGCTGAGCATCTGAGCTGGATCAGCACTTCCTCTTGACTGGGGCATTAAGCGGCACCTCAGTGCAGGATTTAATCAGCAACAGATCTATAAAGAAAACACCCGTTCTCAGCGTTCTCAGCACTCACCGGTCTCGGGTTTGGAGTATTCCAGACACAGGATCTCAGAGTCATGGGCCTGAACATCCAGAATTTCCTCCATGCTCTCCAAATCATGGATTCTGGAAAACCACAGTAGTTCAGTGAGGGTCTGATTGGCAAAAACATTTTCAGAAGAAAAGTATAATGCAAATACTTTTATACTGCATTATATACTGTATAGTCTTCATAGAAACTTGGGTAACATATTTTTCCCACATGCATTGGCACAAACACACATCGACCTTTCCATTAAAACCTCAGAGGATCAATCAACTAAAATCAATTAGCGTAGAAGTGTTAAGTAGACATGTGAAAAACGGACCTCAGTGTTCCATTGCGGTCCCCTGATGCCAGGTGCAGGCCGTCTGGGCTCACACACATGGTCCTAATGCCCGTCCGGTTCTCTGAGGTCTGAGGGTCGACCTTCTCAGAGTTACTGGAGGTGGTGCAGTCCGTGTCCAGCAGGGTGGAGGTGTTGTTGTCCATATAAATGACCTTCTGGAGGTCCTTTAGTGGCGAAAGAAATGATAATCTGTGACTTGTTCATTTCATTTATACAAGTCACTTAAAATGCATGAATATTGATTGTTATACTAGATAATAAAGTATCACAGCAAGTGGTACTGCAAATGGTACTTCTCATGACTAAATTAAACTATTCTGTGGTGTTTTTGCAAATATTTTAACCAACTTCCACCAATGTTTGACAATGATAGTTTCCAAATATGCCATTTTAATTTTGAACAGTATTAAATAGTTTTGTTTTGAAAAGTTTCCTCGTTTTAACTTTCTTTTATAATGAATGCTATTTGATATGATATTTTGGGTCCCACTTTAGTTTGGGGAACACTGCTCACTATTAACAACGACGTTTGCCTCAAACTCCTAATTACTGCTTATTAATAGTTAGTAAGGTAGTTGTTAAGATTAGGTAACGGGTAGGATTAAGGGATGTAGAATATGGTCAAGCAGAATAAGGCATTAATATGTGCTTTATAAGTAAAGCCAATATTCAAGTAATATGCTAATGCTAATAAGCAACTAGTTAATAGTGAGAAAATTGGAACTCAAACTAAAATGTTCCCATATTTTATCATCCAATGCAATGATATTCATACATTTGAAGTGTGGATTACATGTCTAAATGACTTTTGAGGCTATAGTAGCTAACGTTTGCATCAGTTCACAGTAGCAACCTAAGTACGTTGCTTGTCTTTCCAAAGAAAATACACTACTGGTCAAAAGTTTGGGGCTGATTTGGTGCTCAAGAGACATTTCTCATTATAAGTATTAATATTTAAAACAGTTGTGCTGCTTAATACTTTGTGATTTTTTTTTTTAGGACACTTTGATGAATAGAAAGTTAGGTAACACTTAGTTTAGGGTTCGATTCTCGCTATTAAATAGTTGCTTATTAGCATGTATAATACTAAGATTTTGGCTGTTTATTAGTACTTAAAACACATATTAATGCCCTATTCTGCATTACCATATTCTACATCCCTTAAACACTCAATACCTAAACTTAACAATTACCTTACTAACTATTAATAAGCAGTAATTAGAAGTTTATTGAGGAAAAAATGATAGTTAATAGTTAGTTAATAGGGAGAATTTTACCCTAATCTAAAGTGTGATCAAAAGAACAGCATTTATCTGAAAAAGAAATCCTGTGTAACACTATAAATGTCTTTACTGTCACGTTTTCATCAATTTAAGGTGCAAAAATGTTAAACTTTTGAATCTAACATCTAAAAGACACTCTAGGTTAGATTTATTTCAAGTCTTGAGTTTACAAAACTCACATTGCTGATGACGTTTCGGCTGAGGGTGGTGTTCTGAGCATCGGTGTTCCATAAACGGATAGTATTGTCAGAGGAACAGCTGAGGAACGATCCGGGACACAAACGCGGCTGCTCTCCATCCCTCGTCTCTGGGTACACCTGCAGGACAAAGGAGAGATGATATTCAACCTGACAAAACATACAGCATTACAATCACACAAACTCATACGATACTGTACAAATACAGGTGTATTTACTCTAGTGTGGCATTCAAAATCAGACCACAAGGATTTCGCACGGGGCGTTATGACAGATCCTCTTTATGCATACAGAGATACAGTATACGGTATTCTAGAATAAGGATCACAGTACGTTGCTTAATTTAATGTGTCTTTAATATTTCTATTATATAACAACAGTTTGCGCAAAAGTAATAAGACATTTTGCGCCATATTTTTAATATAGTCACGGCTGAAGCTGTATGTCGCATTTCGCGCAACAAAACCCTTTTGCTGACATTATATTCACAATATTTCAGTTTCTTATTTACTGATTATTCAGGCCTGTACTTGTGGACATATTTCAGGAACTGTGATGAGGTCACAAAATGCCAGGCAACTAAAGAAAGACACAGCAAACCAAAAGGGAAGTCACTGTCATGAATCTTGTGATCCGAAATGAGCATACAGTCCATGACACAACCAGAAAATACAGTATATGCTGTATGTCGACAAATCCCTCAGGTTTTTAAAATATATGTAGCATGTCACAAAGAACTAAGACACATAAAAAGACCTTTCGTCCGGTACAAAAAGAGCAAACACTGCACATTCCTGACTGGATTACACGTATAAAACAAGGTACAACAGTAACAGGCTAGGCTGAAATCTACAGAGGGTGGGTTTCCATTAATACAATAACCCTCTATTAGTTCACATCAGACCACACAAAAATATTACAAAAACATGAGGCACAAATACAAAAGACCTGCCTCACATTATTTCAGCAGCCAAAATGTCAACACACAACACAATGAAAGGAAAAAAACAGACAAAAACATGTGACTACAGTCAGAAGTCTGGATACATGACTGAATTTTCTCATAACTTTAAAAGCCCTTTGATGTAATTCTTCTGCTTGAAATGCTTGAAATTAGTTGTGTAGGTAAATGTAAATTGCACCTATACGAATAGTTTTTACAAAACTGAAAATTATTATTTTAATATATACATTTAGTATTTGTATTTTATATATTGTTTTATTTTATATATTTCATTTTATACTTAATTTAAATTTTATGTCATTTTATTAATACATTTGGTTTTATATTTTAAATGATTTTAAATGAAATAAAATAAAATTGTAATAAAATTTTATTTATTCAATTTAATTTAATTTAATATTATTTTATTTTATTTTATTCACCTGATCAGCACTGACTTTGGTCACAGCCTAGCATGAATTTATCTTATTCCTCACCTCCACGCTCCATACGCATGCCGAATGGTAGAGGGCCGAGTAAACCTTGCCCACTTTACGAAGATCACGTACATCCCACACGTACAGACTGTGATCGTTGTAGACGCAGGACAGCCAGCGGTTCGTGGGGTCATAGGATACGGCCACGGCGTCAGGATAGCGGACGTTTTCCTTGTAGGCGAAGAGGTGGCTGTGGAGAGATCCTGATGGATTAGTGGGACAGTAAAGTCAGCTGTACTGCGAGGTCACAAAAGGTCTTCTGGAAGAGTCACGAGAACATTTTTCCAAGCAGAACCCGCACTTAGACCACTGCTATTTTCTGACAATTATATAAAGAGACAGACAGAATGACAGTGTGCATTCTGGGAGTAGTGTCTCTGCTAGAATGCTTGGGTCGTTTTTTTGATTGTACATTTGTTCGTGATGCATATCGGTCACAGAAAAAAATCATTTTGTAAAATGACGCATGTAAACAAGTATTTCCATCATGCTCATACACAAACCATGCCCTGCATTTACAGACAAATAAAACCAAAACCTCACAAAAAAACATCTGAAAAGAATTGTTACTTTTCTGTAGTCTAAAAATATTACAGACTCAAAAAGACACAAGACGCATCTCAGTGTCTTCCTGAACAATATAATATATAATAGAGGTCAACTGCCATGTCTCAGCCTTGCAGAAGTGTCTTTGCATATTTATTAGTGGTGGACTAAAAGGTCTTGTGTGTTTGACAGTTGAGAGGGAAAGCAGGGAATGCTAAACAGATGTCAATGGCTCAGCTGTTTCATCTAGACTACATGAATCCACTCCGAATCTTAAAACAGACTGAGATTTTACGATGGTTTCAGGGTATTTGCATATGTATGATGCCACACACCAGACAGCAGCTCATCCAGTAGACAAATCTCTGGAAATTCCCAAGATAAAATATTCATCCTACTCTTTGACAATACACTGATGAGCCAAAACATTATGAGCAGTCACAGGTGAAGTGAATATCGTTGATCATCTCCTAACAAGGCCACATATTAAGGTCTGGGTAGATTAGATGGTAAGCAAACAAATCAGCTCTTGTAATCAACATGTTGGATGCAGGAGAAATGGGCAGGAATAAAGATCTGAGCAACTTTGACGGGGGCCAAATTGTTATGTCAATGTGACGGATTGCTCCCGGTCAGCAGTGGTGAGAATTTACCAAGTGTCCGAAGAGGAATGTGTCACAAACGTATGGGGCTCCAGCCGCAGACCAATCAGAGTGACTATTATGACCCCTGTCGAAAGTGCCTACAATGAGCATGTGAGTGTCGGAACTGGACCTTGGAGCAATGGAAGAAGGTCGTCTGCTCCGATGAGTCCTGTTTTCTGTTACATCACGTGGATGGCTATGTACGTGTGCACCGATTACCTGGGGAAATGATGGTTCTGCTGGGAAACCCTGGATTCGGCCATTCATGTGGAGACAAATTTGACAAGTGCCCCCTATCTAAATATTGTTCCAGACCAGGTAAACCGCTTCATGACAATGATGTTCCCTGGTGGAAGTGGCCTCTTTCAGCAGGATAATGCACCCTGCCACACTGCACACATTGTTCAGGAATGGTTTGAGGAACATCATAAGGAGTTCAAGGTGCGGTCCTAGCCTCCAAATTCACCACATCTCAATCCAATTGAGCATCTGTTGGATGTGCGGAATCAAAAGGTTTGATCCACTGCGGCTCCACCTCGCAACCTGTAGGACTTGAAGGATCTGCTGCTAATGTCTTGGTGCCACATACCACAGGACACCTTCAGGGGTCTTATAGAATCCATACCGCACTGTTTTAGCAGCACACGGAGGATCTACATCATATTAGGCTGGTGGTCATAATGTTTGGGCTCATCAATGTACATGGTACTTCAAGTATAATGCAAATACATTGATAAAATGAGACTAACTTGTAGGAATTTTTGTGTTTTTATTTTTTTACGAAGACTCACTAATGTGGCTCATCTTACCTGGCCTCAGTAACAGTGGAGATGTCTGTGCCCAGACTGTGAGGGTGAGGCAGCGTACAGATAAAGTGCAGGTCAGTGGGGCTGAACGCTCTCACAGTGCCATCAGCACAACCACAGTAGATCAGATCCTCACTGACGGACAGAGACGTGGCCATACTAGTCTGAGAGAGAGAGAGAGAGAGAAATGGGGAAATCCAATTGAATAACAGTGAAATCCCAGTGAAGCAAGTCATCACTAGGCCCACAACCATTCATTTTTTTTTAAATATGTAAATGTATTATTATTAGTACATTCTTATTGTGGGCAATAAATAAATTCTTCATTTAAAATAGTAAAAAAAAAAAAAAAAAACATTGTTAAATTAACCAAAAACATTAGAATTTTCTTATTTTATTTAGAAAGCACAGAAGGTGCAGTCCTTTAAGCGCAATTCTAGAAATAAAAACAAATGATCAAACATGCAATGGGTGGAGGAAATGCTGAATTTTGTGAACAATGGGCAATTAAATTCTCTAGAAATCGGCAGAAATGATCAAATCTGAAATGATGCGACTATCCAAAGGCATTTTTTGCCTTGTGATATATGGGCCAAGTTGCTACCAAGTATGTTGGATGAATTTTAACATGGGGAAAAAATGAGAGCTATGTGCATTAGATTAATATGTCTCATTAAGTTTCACTGATAATAGCATGGAAACAGGCCGCAAATAAAAGCTGATAAGATATAAAACATAAACATTTTATGAAACAGCCGGCAATAAAGAGATTAAATGCAAAAAAGTGCCCAAGAAGGTTAACAGTGGGAAGATAAGAGCTCATTTGTGTGTCAGATGTTCCTGATGAGAGAAATCTAATATGGGATTGTGTAAGAGCCATATCATTTAATTTACAGAGATAAGCTACGGACAGGGGAGAGTCTATGCTAAATAAGCTTTACGTCGAGAGACCAAAGTTCATTTTTAGATAATCAAATTGTAACTCGGGTTCTTGTAGTTGATAAACTGCTAGACAGAGAGGCTTTTGTATCCTCTACCATCCGCCCTGTATCCCTTTCTTTCTGGCACTCTTCAATCTCTTTCTTGTTTCTCTGAGCATTGAGCACAAGGGTCGCCACAAAAGCAGAATTGTGCAGCGCCCACCTGCTCTCACCATGACCCACTTTGACAGTCCGAGAGGAGTCAAATCGAGATCTCATATCAGCTCTAAATCATGTGTTCACATTCATAACACGATTGCCTTGTTCTCATGGTTTTCTGAAGGTCTTCTGAAATACCAATTTGCCTCTTCTTTTATTTTGTGAGATACAATAGACCTTTTTTTCAATAGACATTACTACTTGATCTGATGTTGTTTCATTTTAAGGTATAGTAATAGAAGCAGTAAATTAAAACAATGAAATAAATGAAATATCATGTTGGGTTATAAATATAAATATTATTTAATAAGCGTTTAAAATACAGTTAAATAATTAATACTAATGATTTATAATTAATTAAAATAATTACTGTAAATACATAATTATAAACTTAATAATGAAACAAAACAATATATATATACATATATATAAATATAAATACAGTAGTGGCCAAAAGTAATGTCCGGCCTAGGAAAACATCTTCACCATGTATTCAAATATTATTAAACATTTGTTAAAAATTTTGCAAGCATATTGCTTCTTTAGTTGCGCATTTTTTTATTTGTGATAATACAATGAAACATGTCAAATTGTGCGGACATCATTTCTTTGTATGACAGCCTTGCCAAAAATGATGAACATGCAAAAACTAGAGAGAACCAACAAAATATTAACATATTATGTTGTAGTCAATATCTGCTTTTTCCTGTGAACTTTTTGTTTTTCTATATGCATTTTATTTTGCATAGTAAAATAAAGCTTGTAGCTGTGAATAATTTTGTCAGATAAATACTTTAACCATGTTTAGTCTTAAATTCATCCCTCATATTTAAAATATGTAAAAAAAATATTTTCATATATTGATATTGAACCATCCTATTTTATGGTTTAATCAAACATGTAGGGTCGTTAAAAACAAACATCCCCTCCGGACATCACTTTTGGTCACATGTGTTGAAATGAATATTAGAAAAATATTAAATAATAATTGCATTTATTAAAACGGACACAACATATGCAGTGAATATAGCAAATGATGGGTATGTAAAATGCAACAAGTGTTTTATGGGCATCGATTCTGTGTGGGCCTGGTCATACATACTTAGAAATGCTTTGTCTGAGAGTGATAACTGGCAAGTGAAGACAATGTGGTCACACATCAAATGTACAGGTGAGCATGACTGACAGACGCACTGTGACATGACCATCAATGAGTTTTACAATGAGACGTGACAGCTGAACCCGCAGCCCTGATGTGAAACTTACTGCGAAACTGTCATTTTTCTGGACAGTGTGAGAGGAGGAGGAGAACAGACTAAGATTAGATGACAGCAGCACAAGGTACACCATTACACAAGGACTTTGATATCAGAGAAAAAAAAGAGCTTAAAGGGATAGTTCACCCAAAAAGGAAAATTCTGTCATCATTTATCACCCTTATGTTGTTCCAAACCTGTATGAATTTCTTTTTTCTGCTGAACACAAAATAAGATATTTTGAAGAATGTGGATAACCAAACAGTCGATGGGCCCCACTGGCTTCCATAATATGGGGGAACAAATACTATGGCCACTAAGTCAATGGGGCCCATCAACTGTTTGGTTATCCACATTCTTCAAAATATCTTATTTTGTGTTCAGCAGAAAAAAGAAATTCATACAGGTTTGGAACAACATAAGGGTGAGTAAATGTTGACAGAACTGTCCCTTTAACATGGATACAACAAAACACACAGACAAAGTTAAAAATGTGACGACTGAACTTTAAAAACAAAATTACATGTCTAAGGATCTGTTTACACGACACCATTTTCCACTAAAAACAGAAAACTTTTCCAGCGTTTGGTCCTTCATTTACACGACGACGGCGTTTTGGGGGCCTGAAAACGGCTTTCAGAGTGCACATTTTTGAAAACGATATCGCTATCGTCTCGAATATGTGAAAACTGTGACATCATGCGCATGTGTATTACGTGTTCAGTCTATAGGCGCATAGTGTTTCTTTATAAAGTGACATCGCCACCTGTGTGAATGGGGATTGTTTTGTCAACATTGTCGTGAATGTCGTCTGTACGGGAAAAAAAGCAGAGGACAAACTTTTCCATTTTTAGTACATCATTGTCGTGTAAACTTTGCCTAAAATAGCTTCAATTTCACATTATGTTCACATTATTTAAAGGAACAGGGCTCAACAGTGAACTCTCCGAATTATTTTTATTGCAGCTTTCGCTTCAAGCTGACTTTAAAATTTGAATTTTATTGAGTTTTATTTATTTTAAATAAAGTTAGAGAGTAAAATTGGTTAAAAATCAACTCTGTAAGGAAGATTTTGAATGCCATTTTCACTTTTTGATGCAAACTGTTGAGCTGTATTGCACATACCCACTCATGCCTATTTGTGACAGACCACAACATCAACCAATCAGCATCTTTGTCACTCACCCTGAGCTCCACCCACTTGTCCAGCATTCTTTTATCGTTGAACTCACAGAGCAGCCCAGACGTAGTGATGCAGAAGGTACTGTTCGCCTTCCGGCCTTTTCCACAGGCCACGTCGCTGAAGAAATTATTCCGCAGCTCTCCAAGAAGACCAGAGCGGCCCGATAACGGTACTGTGGCGTTCACCTGAGACAGATGACATTTATGAGACATTCATCTAAGACCTGGCTGATATTCAGTACAGTGTGAACTGAGTGTTTATGTGACATTTTCAGTTGAGGTCAGGTTTGGCGTCTCAAGTGAGAGTTAGAGACTTTGAGACGGAAAGCCAGACAAAAAGAGCTATATTTGGAAGAGATAAGGCTACTTGTTGTCTACCATGTTAGCAACGAACCTTGGACGACTTGGTGTGGTCAAGGTACCAGAACTTTACATGTCTGTTCCCGGCTGTAACAAAGTACGAGCTGTCATCTGAGAAAGACACAGCCATCACTTTACTGGACACCTTGTTGGAAGCAACCACAACATTTTTCTGAAAAGAAAGACAGACAAATATTCAATTTATGACTTTTTTTGTTGTTAGGGTAATTTGTGTTTGATTAAAGTGCAACAATCATAAGGGGGAAATCAGAGTGGAACTTCCAAAGTTGGAACTATATTAATATATAGTATTCTTTTACCTTCAGAAAAAGCTAATCTGGTTATCTAAACAACCTATAGCATATAATAAACTAAATGAAAGCTATCTTGATTGTTTTATGACTGTATAAATATTTCTAGCCACCTTCCAGGCCCAGACGTTGACGATCATGTCGTGCTGGTAACCCACGCTGACGATATATTTACTATTGGGGGAGAAAGCCACACACGCCACGCCGTATTTATGTTCCTGCAACTCCGCCACCTGTGTCCTCTCCGCCACATCCCAGACACGCACTGCCGGCATATGACCGCTCTAGAGAGACAGAGAGAGAGAGAGGGGTTATCATTTATGAGGGTTGTCAGCAAGTATCACTCTACACAAACACAAAACACAAGAGAAATATATACCAGACAAATAACTACAAAAAATGTACATTCTATGTACATTTCTGAAATGCACTTTCTGTAAAGCTGCTTTGAAACAATATGTATTGTGAAAAGCGCTATACAAATACATTTGATTTGAATTGAATATTAAAGGAGCTCTAAGCGATGTCAAGCGTTTTTTAGGCCAAAACAATTTTTGTCACATACAGCAAACATCTCCTCACTATCCACTAGCTGCCGGTCCCCTGAACACACTGTAAAAAAACACGGTCTCTGCTCCACAAACGGCAACAAAAACAAACTCCGGCAACCCGCTCCACGAAACATGACAAACTGTTCCAGCCAATAACCGACAAGAAGGACTTGGGGGCGGGGTTTGGGGGGTTAGTGCGCGGATGAGGAGGAGGGAGGGTCTAGCTAGCCTCCGTTTTGTTTGACAATACTTTAAACGTCAACAAGAAGGGACATCACCCGACATCGCTTAGAGCACCTTTAATATACTTTTTAAAAGTTTGGGATTAGTAAGATTTTGTAAAGAATTTTTTAAAAATGTTATTACTAATTTGATGCATTAAATTGATCAAAAGTGACAGTAAGGACCTTCATACTGTTACAAAAGATTTCTGTTTCAAATAAATGTTGTTCTTTTGAACTTTCTACTACAAGAATGCTGGAAAAAAATGTAGCATGTTTTCCACAAAAATGTTATGCACCACTTTAGGGTCTGGTTTCACAGACAGGGCTTAGATTAAGTCAGGATTAGGCCTTAGATAAATTAGGACATTTTTTTTAAATATGCCTTAGAAAAAACATCACTGGTGTGCATCTTGAGACAAAACAATGGCACTGATATATTTTAAGTTGCTTTCAGCTAAAACAGCTCAAACAGGCATTTCAGTCCAGGACTAGGCTTAAAGGGATAGTTCACCCAAACTGAACCTCATTGGTTCTCGCAGAAGCTCAAACGTGCTGCGCAACACACGAGAATAAACTTCATTGGTTCTCTCACGTCAAGCGAACATGTTTGAGCTTCTGTTTACCACAGTGAGTTGATGAATATGAGAATAAAAGCCTAAATTCAATCTGTTCATCATATAAAGCGATTGTGTACTTTTTGGGTGAACTACCCCTTTAAGTCTTGTCTGTGAAATCAGGCAAATAAGAAATGTTTAATAAGAAATAAGAAAAATCATCATATTAGAACGATTTCTGAAGGATCATGTAACGTGACACTGAAGACTGGAGTAATGATGCTGACAATTCAGCTTTGCATCACAGGAATAAATTACATTGTAAAATATATTCAAATAGAAAACAGTTATTTTAATTGTAATAACATTTCACAATATTACTGCTTTATAGTATTTTTGATCAAAGAAACGCAGCCTTGGTGAGCATAACAGACTTCTTTCAATATATTATAGCCATTTCCATGACTTTTAAAGCCCTGGAAAAAAACATTCAATGTTTTCTATGGCAGGGAATCTTAGATTTTTAATATGATGTATTGAAAATATACATTCAAGAGAATCTTAACATTTTGTGCAATGCTTGTTTGTGCAACACATTAAGAACTCGCTAACAGAGATGTCGAGACAGGTCACTTCAATGATCCCACCTTACGCAACTCCAATCAAGACAGATCATGCACCGCAAACCAGACCGAGCCATTCCGATTAATCTTACACAACATCCTGCTTTCAGTGCATTCAATGCTGCAGGAGATTGGCAGTGAGAATGTGGGGTCAGAGGTCAAACCACAGTGAGCAGACACATGCCGATTCCAGACTGCTTCTGTCTCTTGCTTCAGGCACACTTTCTTTCTCTTCCTCACCACATTCTCTCTGCCTTGCCCTTTCTTGGCGCTCTCGCTTTCACCTTTTTATGACAGCAGACACAGTCTGTGTGCAGGTTGGCACGGTGCCGTCTGTTGCCATGGCAGCCGGTAAGCACAAACTCACATCACTTTCACATGCTGGAGTAAGAAACTCTTCTTAAACGGAAAGGATTACTTTTTTGCACACACACACAAATGGTCAACTACACAAACAAAATCACCCGTCCGTCCGCATGATTTAGCGGATTAAGAGAAGCAGACAGGATATGTGCTCATGTTCAGCCTTGCAAAGTCCAAACAGCTCTGGTCAGTGTTCACACTACCGTTACCACTCATTAGTGTCATGCCAGCGGGGCAAAACTATGAACACTTCATCAATGCACGTTATTCTTGAGGGATAGTTCACCCAAAACACAAAACAATTTTTTTTTTTTTGTCATAATTGAATGATCTTCATGCCGTTTTCTGACTTCCATCTGTGGAACATAACAGAAGATATTTTGAAGAATGTCTCAGTGTTTTTTTTTTGTTTTTTTTTGTCCATACATTAGAAGTCAAAGGTCACCAAAATTGTTTGGTGATAACACTTTAGTTTAGGGTCCAATTCTTACTATTAACTAGTTGCTTATTAGCATGCATATTACTAGGATGTTGGCTGTTTATTAGAACTTATTCTGCATGACCATATTCTACATCCCCAATACCTAAAATTAACAACTACAACATCTACCTTACTAACTAGCAGTAATTAAAAGAGTTTATTGAGGCAAAAGTCGTAGTTAATAGTTAGATAATAGTGAGAATTGGACCCTAAAGTAAAGTGTGACCTGTTTGGTTACCAAACGTTTCTCAAACGTTCCTTTTCATAGTGGCTAAAGTAGAGGATCCATAATATAACAATTTTATTTTGAGATTGCACCCACGACATGATTTGTGATTTTTTTTTTTACAACTAAGCAGAACTAAAAAAAATGTAGCCTGGATGCCAGCCGAACTTAGCCCCGCCCACAACATTTGAGGATGGGAAGTTCGGTCTGGACTTGACTAGACTTGACATTCTAGAATATGAGTATGACGACGTCAGGCTAACAAAAATGTACATTGACTAAAGAAATGGTCATGACTTTTCCATGAATTTTTCAAAAGCCTGAATTTTTTTTTTTTTTTTTTTTTAAATCACACTTTTGAAATGCCCCAAAATATTTCCAGGATCACAGACACCCTGTAGCACTCGATTACAATGTAATAACTTTTTCAACCACCATTTTCTACTTAGATGACACAACCAAGCCTGCACATAAAGGAGGAAATAATAATAATAATCAATAATATCAATCCATTTGACCAAATGATCCAAATAGATCCAAATAAAAAAAAATAAAAAAAATTGTTTTTAACAAGTTTAACTTGGTAATATGTCAGATTACAGCTGTTCAATGTGTCGCCAATTAGATTTCATGTTGTCTTTAAACCAAATAAGTAATTTTTCTAAATACTGTTTTCTGTTATGTTTATGTTATACTGAACTTTTTCAGCAGTTTCAATCAGTTTTATTCTGAAGGTTGTAATACTTTGTGCCTGTGTTTTATTTCAAGCTGGACATATCTTGCATGCTTTTGCATGATTTATATATGGCAGTCAAAGCAATAAATCCCCCATAATCCAAACGTTAGTAGTGCTGCAGAATTGCGGAAGGAAAGCAATAGTCATCACATTTGTCTGTATTTGACTCGGCAACAGACAAATGACACTGATAGTTAGTCACTGCTCACAGCGATTGCAGCACACTGTACACTTCACAGGCCTGAAGGTGCAAGACAACAGAACTTTATTTTCATACAGCCCGGCTACATCAGCATGAGATACTGCTCCAGAGCTCCTGACTTCCTCCTAGATCATGCGAGGCAACCACAAAGCAAAGATATTGAATACTCACCTCGCCTGTGACCACATATTTGCCATCAGGAGAGAAGGAGAGTGTAGTGATGGTCTTCCTGTGAAATGAGAGAGTGGAAGGAAGTATTTAAGACAATGTTGAAGGACATGTATCCTGCTAGTTCAGAGACTTCCTCTCTGTCTGTTCACATATTGCTTATCACAATAATTATTATGTCTGAGCAACTCGACCAGCCTGACACTACAACATTTGCTCAACCATGAGCAAAGAGTTTGGGACAGGACTATTTGTTTGGTCAACCAATGGCAGGTGGGGTTGCGTTCATTATTTAAAAAGGCTATCTGTGTGTGAGTCTATCATTACATTTTTCACATTTTTGGAGCAGTGGTATGCCGACTTTTTTCCTTTCCTTTCCTTTCCTTTCCTTTTTTTTTTTTTTTTTTAAAGTCACCATGAAATCAAAATGGACAATTGTAATTTTTTATTGCAGTATTTATTACAAATTATTTATCAATGCACATCATTATATACATTTTTAAATACAAATACTCTCAAAATCTCAAATTCAGTTTACTGGCACGAGGGCGGGGCAACCTGTCACTCACGTCACATCATAGCAATAACAAACCACAACCATCCAATCAATTCCCCATGGACAAAATCAAGTCCTTCCCTTAATTTTTTCTTGTTTCACTTGGATATACGTCACAATAGGAAAAGAAAAGACTATTGAAACTTCCATTTCACGCAGACTTCCAACAGAACGCGTTTTTTCATTCCACCGCGCTACTTTTCCATTGTTTTTGTTTTTCAATGTAAACCTGTGCTAGATGGACGTCTTTAACCATTGCACTTCTGTCTTTTGAAGCGTCTCACACATGACACGGCGTTCTAAAAATGCAACGCTTTAGTTAAAAGAAGTTCAACTTTTAAAAAAAAGCCATCTCTAGACCTGCATTTTGCTGTTCTGAGTGAACCTGCCTTTAAAATATAAAAGTGCTTAGATAGACATCGCTGGATTGAATGCACAAGCACACTAGTGGAGCTAATGAGCCACAGAAGGTGACATTTATCCATGTTGTGCTTGGTTAGAAAAGTATGAAAGTCTCACCTGGAGCTATTGAGGATATGATGTTGTTTGTTTTTCTTAGGGTTCAGTAGCACCACCACACACCTATAAAACGACAAAAAGAAAGGGTAAACTAGTCATTAAATTACACTTTCCGATCCAAAACAACAAAACATTGAACAGTTTACTATGGTGACTGACATTCACTCCAGAGTCTTTCTCAGGGACAGCCTTTGGGTTAGCAGATCTTTGACCACTAAGTCACAAGCCCAAAATTTCACTACATAAATCATGGAGTGGTGTTTTCTTCTACCTAAATTCAAAACGAGAGTGCACAAATCAGACTATTTTAAACATGATAATATCTGACTTTATGATCCAAAATGAAAATGTAATCATAGCATCATATCTGTCTAACTTATCAGTCAGGGCTGCGTTTCCCGAAAGCATCGTTGGCCAACTATGGTTCCGTCGTTATCAGTATAGATCAACGAGTTGGTGTTTCCTGAAACTATAGTTCCAACGAACATTCGCAAACAGCAAGTTGTGAGGTTGAAACGTTGGAACATGGTACTATCAGCAGTTGCCATGATAGTACCATGGCTTTCTTTGAAGTACCTTGGAGTTTTATGTATTGTAAATATCATGGTTTATGTTTCTGGTAAACATTCAGTAGGAGTATGATATCAAAGTGCCATGGTATTACTACCTGACAGTACTATGGTACTTAGTACTGTATTTAGTGTGCTTGCTTTGTGTGCTTTTTAGGTTTTCGTGATGTATGGTTTTGAGCTTGTCCTCTGAGTCTTTCTTCTCCCAAATACAGGAACAATCCTTTTTAAGAATGAAAAACAAACAAGCCTTTTGGAAACTTTTAAATGAAAGTACAGTAGAGTTGGTCCTATAAAGACTGTCTGAGACAATGTCCGGTGGGGGAAATGACCTGCTGTATTATTGCAGACAGAAAAGGAAGGCATTGAGTCAAACAGAACACAGAGGACATACGTCAATGACCACTGCAGAATCCCGGGGAATAGAAACACTTTCATAAAGTCTATGCTAGCCATTTGCAGATCTGTAGTAGCCTACACTCAGACAAAGGATAAGTAAAAACTGCAAATAAACAAATCTCCCCACAAAAAAATGAATAAATAACTAAATAAAACGCTGAAGACCCTATACTACAGGTAAAACGATGATACAGAGACAATACGTGCTTAAACCAGTTTTCAGAAAAACAAAATCATCCTGCCATGCATTTCCTCAACCTCGTAAATGACGTGAGTCAACCTCCTTCAGACACATTAATTGCAATAAAAAGTAAAAATTAATAATAAATTATAATATATAATACAATATATAAACTATAATTAAATATAAAATATTACATTTTATATAATTTAAAATTGAATATAATTTATATATAGCATAAACAAATAAATAAATTATATATACATTTATTAAATCTACATATTTTATAATTTATACATATTTGAGGGGAAATAAATAAACCAATAAACAAACAAGCGAGCAAAAAATTGCAAATAACTTTATAAAAAGTGCAAGGTTCAGGATCCCTGCTATTTCTGGCAGTTTATGATCCATTCATATTTTGACTGGGCTTCTGCTCTTTGAATACACACACATTTTTAAGGCTCATGACATTGAACAAAACAGATATTGTGTTTTATTTGAGATAGCCTACTTAGTAGAAAGTATATCAGGTGTATAGTACAGGAGATATCCTCAATCACACCTATATTCTGCTTTGTTTTGTCAAAGTCATTTTACAGAGTTCTTACCCACTTGAATTTCATTATATTTTATTGATTAACTTTGTTGGCATCATAAATTTCAGATATATTCTACGCTAAACGTCACACACACAAATGCAGCTGACAGTTTCACATGTTTCTCAGGAAGTGGGGGATACTTAGACTGAATAAACTAATGTGCAAAGCGGACCAGGTTTAACACAGATAATCAAACGTCTGCTGCGGTAAAACTTCATCTTCAGAGTAAAGGTCTCTTCCACTGGCTGAGGTCCAGCTCTATAGGTCAATTTTAAACACACACACACACACTGCTAGAGTCTTTCTTCTGATGTCAGTAGCAGAGAGGAGCGAGACAAAGCCACACAAGCACTCAGTCTCCCCCGACCACAAGAAGAGCCGCGTTTGGAATCCGTCAAGTCAAAGTCTCCCTGTCGTCCCGCTCCGTGCTTTACGAGCACGTCTAAGAAGAGAGGGACATAACAGATGAGCTCATGCTTCAATAGCACATTACTCATGTCTCCATAAACCACTGATGCCAGAGACAGGCAAACGGACCTTCACTGTTGGCAAGTAATACCATTAATGGATCTCCTACACTATATATAAGCCACGCTGCTGATGGGATTGACTGGGCTCGGATCAATGACTGTGCAAGCCTGTTGTAAGAGCGTCTGCGGCTCATCCCATTACAAAGATAAGCTGATATGAATCAGCGCACAGTCAGCAAATATTCCTGACCTTGTATATACACGAGTCAACCCACCATTCACTCGAACATTTCATTGACCTCAATATTGGCAAAAGTTTTTCAAAACAGTCGATTGGCTGTTTCTGCACAGGTTTTATCAACCTGCAGGCCAGGGAAACATAACTGTGCTTACAAAGTACCAAGTTGTTTCAAAGTGCACTTCAGAGGAAGAACTACAGAAGTTGAGGTTTGTTGCGACACTGGATCCTTAACAAAATATTTATATATTCAGTTAATTGACTAAATGTTAACAGACAAAACATTTGATTCAAAGATGTAAATGTTGACTAAGATTAATAAATGCTGTAAAAGTATTGTTTATTGAGAGTTAATGTAGTTAACCAATGTTAACAAACGAAACCTCAATGTAAAGTGTTACCCAATAAAACAATATTTATGAATTACCATTAACATTAATTGTTGTTGAAAAAATTGTACAAAAAAATTGTAACATCATCCTAGCTAATTCAATTTGAAAAAACTGAATCGTTTTGCAAAGTGTAATTGGGATATCTTTGAACAGTATATTCTGCTTTGTTTCAGTTTTGTTTATACAGTTTTTGGACGGATGTCAATTCTGAACCATAAGTTTGATCAATTATTTTGATTTACAGAGGTCAATTTTATATCGAGCTTCCTTAAATGTCACATAAATAAGCCAACGACACAACTTCTTCCAAAAGACTTTTTTTTCAATAGGGCAAGAAGTTTTTCCTCAACACTTGTCTTGGAAAGGAATTAGGTTACAATAAGTCGAGCCAGCAAATGAACCTTAACAAGAGAACATCGACTTTAATTCGCTAACACACTACCAAGGCATTGAATTGTCTATTAAAGTCTTGAGACATGATTCTGTTTTCAAAAATAAACCACAAAAGCACCCAAAACACAGCCTGTTTTTACAGATATCAGAAGGGAAACTCATAATTCAGTGCTTATGTTATGAGATGATATAGGATAAACATCATTGTTTGAGCAATGATACACGAAAGCTTTTATTAAATCTCAGTGTATTTAGTATTATTTATATACTATTGTTGTAGTATTTATTTTTTCAAGTAATTTTATGTAGGCTACTTTTGTTATTTTTATAATTTTATTGAGTTTTTATTTATTTTTCATTTCAGTTTTAGTTGTAATTATTGTGATACGTTTTTTTGTTTGTTTAGGTTTTTCACCTAATATTTATATTTTATTTGAACTTTATTTCAGCTTTATTTCAACTATAAAATACCAGAAAACAATTAGTTCTCTTACGAGAGGTTCTCTCGTATTGCGTAATTTTAGCTTACGCTATGGGTAAAGTTCATCTTTGCTCGAGATATTGAAGCCAAAAATTATCCTTAATTTTGTATATATTGTCAACGCAGTGCAGCCACTGCAGACCTAGAGCAGGCTAACTAGCGTGCTCATTGGCTGCCCTGTGGCAACTGCAGCAGCCTACCAGTGAGCCTGGCATGACGTCACGCCCAATGGAGGCGCTTCGCGCCTTCTACGCGTCACAGCCCGCGCAAAGGGGTGTGGCTTAGCGTATAAATACGGGGCTCAAAGGCTGCTTCCCTGATTTTTCATCTCTTCAGCGAAGCTCTACACTTCCGCTGGACTCGAGAGGAGCCGCCGCCGTTGAAACCAGCGACTGCCAGCAGAGGAAAGCGCCTGAGGAAGCCGGTCGACTTCTCGCCGCCTTCAGCCTTCCGTGCCAGCAACGCTATCCGGCGCCATATCCTTTTCTGCTCTTTGTTACTGTTTACTGTGTCTGTGTGTGTCCGCCGCGACACACACTGTTGCTAAAAGAGCGCGAGCGTTCTTTTCAGAATGCCTCGCACATCCTGTGGCTCGTGCCAAGCCCCGCTCAGCGCCGGAGACCGCCACGTTATCTCTGCCTGGGCCAGGACCACGCAGCCCTCGCACTCTCGTCGGGAGGCTGCGTCCACTGCAAAGAGCTGTCCATGGCGACCCTGCGGGCTCGCCTGGAACTCTTCAACGTCGAAGCTGTCACTCCGCCCTCCATTTCACCGCGCAAGAAGAAGCGCCGTGCTCAGAGGATGCCGGAACCCGACGCGGAAAGCAAGTACTCGCCGGACCAGTTCCCTCGAGTGCCTCTTTCGCCTTCCCCACCCCCCCTCACCGACGCGCAGATGCCGGCTTCCGCCCTCACTGCCGTTGTTTCTGAGGACGAGGCGGACGGGGCCGCGGGCGACAGCTGTTCTCTCCTGGCCTCGGACTAGCGAGGAATGGCCTGGATCTCTCCACTCATCCTCTGCTTCCATCCAGGAGTCCGGACGAACGCGTTCGGGTGTGGACGCCGAGCTGATGCGTCTCCTGGTGAAGGCCGTCGACCGCCTCGGCCTTGAGTGGTCACCGCCCAAGGAGCCCGCGCCTAACCGCCTGGACGGCTGTTTTCTTCAGCGCCGCCGTCAGCCACCGGCTTCAAGGCCTGCTCCTTTTCTGCCGGAGCTCCACACCGAACTCTCCAAATCGTGGAATGCACCATTCTCCACGAGGCTCCACACCAGTATCTCCGCGGCGCTCTCCCACATGGACGGCGCCACCGAGAGGGGATATGTCTCCATTCCCCAAGAGGAAGAAGCGGTAGCAGCGCACCTTTGCCCACCCTCCTCTGGATGGCGCTCAAAGTCTGCGCTCCCCTCAAAAGCCTGCAGGACCACGTCAGCTCTCGTCGGCCACGCTTTCTCCGCCGCCGGACAGGCTGCTTCCGCCCTGCACTCCATGGCCGTTCTGCAGATCCTGCAAGCCGACCTCCTCCGCGAATGGGACGAGAAGGGCTCGGATCCAGCTGCAATCGCTGACTTAAGGAGCGCGACAGACCTTTCCCTCCGCGCCACAAAGACTGCAGCTCAGGCCATCGGCAGATCCATGGCTGCGCTAACTGTTACAGAGCGGCATCTCTGGCTAACACTCGCAGACATGAGGGAGTCTGAACGTGCGACGTTCCTCAACGCACCGCTCTCCCCCACCGGTCTCTTCGGACCAGCGGTCAACGGGATCGTCGATCGCTTCTCTGAAGTACAGAAGACCTCGCAGGCCATGAATCTGTTTCTGCCACGACGCTCAAGCTCAGCCACGGGCCGCACACGCGACAAGCCGCCTGCTAAGAGCTCCATTTAGCGTCCAGCCAAGCCTGCCGCTTCGCAGCATCGACAGGGCGGCCGCCCTAGATCACGCTCGGACAGCCGCCGACGGCCGCCTCCCCCGCGGGGACCTCGGCCGAGGATTGCGCTGAGACCAGAGCAAGCGAAGCCCTCCTAACATCGGGAGAAAAGAGACGGTTGAGTCCCGTCGCGGCCGGACCGCCGTCGAAACACCACGCCCTGTCAGTCCCCCCACAGAGGGCTACTGCAGGAGACTATCTTGCAGCCAACGAGCCGGTTATAATGCCCTCTCGCCTGCACACAAACGCCGTTTTTATGGCGAACCACAGAAATCCCATAAAGAGTGTATTTTCTGTTTATCCGGCTCACGCCGACAGTGTTGTATGTGTAGAAAATGTGCCCACGTCCCAGTGCTCACCCCTACACACAAGCACTCAAAATCATGTGTCCCCCAGGCCCACAGAGCCCACTCTCATAAAGCTGGCAAGTGCCGCTCGAGTGTTAGATGTGAATATCGCGCCCGCGAACTCGCGCCCATCTCATGCCCGCTCTGTCATACGGCCATTTCAACCTCGAATAAGTCAGGTTATGAGTGTAAGTCACGTGCCCGCTCACAAGCGCTCACGCTTACTAACAGACACACTATCCCCTACGCTGCTCGCGCATCACAGAATGTTCATAACACTCTCCCCGTTCATAGTAACCGTTCATACTCCCCGTTCACGCTCCCCGCTCAAATGAAACAGCCAGCTGTCGGTGTCAGCGAGCCGCCGCTTACAGACATTCATACGAGTCAGGCTGCGAGTGCAAGTCACGTGCCCGCCCCAGTGCGCTCACGCTTGCCAATAAACGCCTCGCCTTCGGCGCCGCCGCTCAAAGTAGCTGTCAGCGAGCCGCCGTGTTTAAACACTCATACCGGTCAGACTGTGAATGTATGCCACGAGCCCACCCTCGAGCGCTCGCGCATACTACCAGTCGCTCCGCAGCCCGAAACGGCTGTCAGCGAGCCGCTCCATCCAAGGACCGTGAGCGCGCGCTCCGCGCCCCGTCTCCGTCTCAGTTCCCAAAACCCACAGTGTGTGGCGACCGGAACCCGGAGGCCATTCTCCCCCTTGCCTCACATGCACAAGCATGGGAAGCCATCCCAGGGGTTTCAGAGTGGGTGCTAAGCACAATAAGACAGGGCTATACGCTTCAGTTCGCTCGCCGTCCCCCGCGTTTTCACGCTCGGACCGAGTCAACAGTGAGTGCGGAAGTAGCACATCTACTCCGTGCAGAAATAGCCAAACTGCTGTGCAAGGGAGCTATAGAACCGGTGCCGCCTTCTCTTATTTTCTCGTACCAAAGAAGGATGGAGGCCTGAGGCCGATTTTAGATCTGAGAATTTTGAACAAAGCCCTCATGAGGAGACCGTTCAAAATGATTACAACCAGACAGATCCTCGCACAGATTCGCCCGAGGGACTGGTTTATATCTCTCGATCTGAAAGACGCGTATTTTCAGATACAGATCATACCCCGTCACTGGCCATTCTTGCGTTTCGCCTTCGACAGCCAGGTATATCAGTACACCGTCCTCCCATTCGGCCTGTCCCTGGCACCCCGTACATTTACGAAGTGCATGGACGCGGCGCTCGCCCCCCTCAGATGTCAGGGTGTGCGAATTCTGAACTACTTGGACGATTGGCTGATTCTAGCACAGTCAGAGATAGAGCTCGTATCTCACAGAACTATGCTTCACAGTCACTTGGAAAGATTGGGTCTCACGGTCAAATGGACCAAGAGCTCATTACAGCCCAGCCAGTCAATCTCCTTTTTAGGAATAAAACTGGACTCTGTGGCTATGAAGGCTCAGCTGTCGACAGAGCGCACACGCCGAATTCGACACCTGGTCGCATCTTTCCAGAAGGGCGAAACCGCCTCCCTGAAAAAGCTTCAGAGGATGCTGGGTTGCATGGCATCAGCTGCAGCAGTGCTTCAGCTGGGCCTACTGCGCATGTGCCCGCTACAACGCTGGTTGAAAGCCCGCGTACCCCATCAAGGGTGGGCGCGTGGCTGCACGCGAATCAGGATATCTCAGAGGTGTATTACAGCTCTGCAGCCCTGGTTAGCGGCCGATTGGTACCAGCAGGGGGTGACGATGGGAGCGATTTCCCACCGGAAAATCGTCTCGACAGACGCCTCCAACTCAGGTTGGGGCGGCCTTCTCGAGGGCAGACCTCTCTTTGGCCTATGGTCAAACCAGGAGAAGGGCCTTCACATAAACTGTCTGGAATTGCTGGCGGTAGAGAACGCGCTGAGGCGCTTCCTCCCGTTCATACAGGACCAACACGTTCTAGTCCGCTCGGACAACATGTCGGTTGTGTCCTACGTGAACCGCCAGGGCGGGGTCAGATCCAAGAGCCTCTGCGATCTGACAGAACGCCTCCTCGTCTGGGCCCAGTGCTGCCTGCGTTCGCTGAGAGCAACGCACGTGCCAGGGGTCCTGAACGAAGGACCGGACAGACTGTCAAGGGACAACATTCCCCCCGGGGAGTGGTCTCTACACCCCCAAACAGTACAGCTGTTATGGCGCCTCTTTGGCAGAGCGGAAGTCGACCTATTTGCGTCAAGAGACAGCGCTCATTGCCCAATGTTCTTCTCGAAGAACGAGGATGCGCTGGTCCAACTCTGGCCCAGCCGCCCGCTTTACGCCTTCCCTCCGATCTCTATGTTACCACAGGTAATCATGAGAATCAGGGACTCACACAGCCCTCCTCATAGCCCCGCGATGGGAGAACCAAGCTTGGTTCCCGGAACTAGCACGGCTGTCACACACAACTCCGTGGCCAATTCCGGTGAGGAGGGACCTCCTCTCCCAAGCCTGTGGCAAAATCTGGCATCCCCACCCAGAGCGCTGGTCTCCGCACGCGTGGTTGATCAACGGATACCCGTTATCCTGCCAGAAGGAGTAATGAACACGATTACGCAATCCAGAGCCCCCTCTACGAGACGGCTTTATGTGTCCAAATGGTCCGTGTTCTCCAAATGGTGCACCGACAAAAATCTGGACCCCAGAAAGGGTGAGGTCGTGCAGGTGCTCGACTTCCTTCAAGAGCTACTGGATAAGGGCAGGTCCCCATCCACGCTCAAAGTATATGTGGCGGCCGTCGCAGCCTTCGCTGAGTCGAAGCAGGGCCGGTCACTAGGAAGGAACGAGCTGGTCATCCGCTTCTTGAGAGGAGTCAGAAGGATGAACCCTCCGCGCCCACCTTCGGTTCCTATTTGGGATCTCTCCGTGGTCCTAGAGGCCCTAAAAGAGCATCCCTTCGAACCGTTAGATTCAGCGAATCTAAAATACCTCTCGCTCAAAACCGTTTTTCTTTTGGCTCTGTCATCAGTTAAACGAGTGGGGGACTTGCACGCGCTCTCTGTTAGCGCTGCGTGCCTCGAGTTTGGCCCAAATGACTCTAAAGTCATCCTCAAACCGAGACATGGCTATGTCCCGAAGGCGATTGGCACTCCGTTCAGGGCGCAGGTCATTTCCCTGACGGCTCTGCCAGCATCCGACAGCGTGAGCGGTGACAGCCTCCTTTGCCCTGTCAGGGCACTAAGAGCTTATGTTACGCGCTCCGCCCCCTTCAGACGCTCCGAGCAGCTTTTCGTTTCGTTTGGTGGGCGCACCAAGGGTCTCGCCGCCTCGAAACAGTCCCTGTCCAGATGGATAGTGGACGCCATTTCCGCTGCCTACGTGTCAAAAGGTCTGCAATGCCCTCTGGGCATCAGGGCTCATTCCACAAGAGGCATGGCCTCGTCGTGGGCATGGTCCAGTGGAATTTCCATTCACGACATTTGTACGGCGGCGGGCTGGGCCTCCCCGTCCACATTTGTAAGATTCTATAATCTGGAAGTTCCCGCGTTGCAGGCTAGACTTCTATCAGTCTAGGTATATGATCTGCCCACATCTCTGGTGCGCAGGCTGCCTATGATGTTAGCTCTCCTGGTTGAGCTGCACTATCGGGGATGATGTGATATACATGCAGCCCGGGCCCCCCCCCCGCTCTGCATTCCCCCCATGAGTGTTATGTTATACATGTGTCGGCCCGCTCTCTGGCCGCCTAAATTCCCACTTTCAGTTCCCAGATGGGACTCATAGAGTGGATGTGGGGCGCGCACGGCGTTGACAAAGTGTTCCCGTAGCGTAAGCTAAACTTACACAATACGAGAGAACCTCTCGTAAGAGAACGTACTCGGTTACCTAACGTAACCTCGGTTCTCTCTAGAGAGGGAACGAGTATCGCGTAACCGGCCGTGCTGAGCGCCATGAGCGATTTTCGCTTCAGATGATGAAAACCAGGGAAGCAGCCTTTGAGCCCCGTATTTATACGCTAAGCCACACCCCTTTGCGTGGGCTGTGACGCGTAGAAGGCGCGAAGCGAAGCGCCTCCATTGGGTGTGACGTCACGCCAGGCTCACTGGTAGGCTGCTGCAGTTGCCACAGGGCAGCCAATGAGCACGCTAGTTAGCCTGCTCTAGGTCTGCAGTGGCTGCACTGCGTTGACAATATATACAAAATTAAGAATAATTTTTGGCTTCAATACCTCGAGCAAAGATGAACTTTACCCGTAGCGTAAGCTAAACTTACGCAATATTCATTCCCTCTCTAGAGAGAACCGAGGTTACGTTAGGTAACCGAGTATGTTTTCGTTAACTATTAAAACACCGATCCATTTGTTCAGTCAGCCAAAACTGGTTATCTGTACTTTAACCAGAAAACAATCACAATCAATCTAGATCTTTGAAAGGACTCACATTTTACTCGATGAGTATCTAGATACAATTTCACCACCAGAATCAACAACAACTGAAACAAAAACAATTCTTGTGTGTCAATATTTTTTATTATAATGAGAGACTCGTCTCCTTCCAAGAGCCTGCTTTGGGGAAATCATAGTAGTGTTGAACCAGGATAATAATGTCATTTCTCTCCGGTGAAATGAGGACAGAATGCACAAACCCTCAGCTATCTACTCAAGTGTGACTAAAGATTCAAAGCACACAACATGTTCACTGTCTCACCACATTATTAACAGTAGATCATCACTGCGCAGTTTAGCTTTAGTGAAATTTCTCTGAAAATCTGAAGTTTTCCACACAATGTAAATGCAATTGTATATTTTTACATTTTAAACATACACACTTGACAAAGTTTAAATGAACCATAATAAGATCCTGTAAGAAACATGCAAGCAAGCAATCCTCGTGTCTCTTACGTGTGCATGTATGTATTGGGACACTTGGAAGGGCCCACATGTGCCATCGTGTCCTCCATGCAGCCGGAAAAGGCTGATCCAGCTCATTATCTCACCTAGCAGGGAATCAAATCAGCCAAGTCGAGTGTAAAGCGCATGGATCGAACAAATGTTAGGCCACCAAAACCCTCTATAATGAAGTTCTCCATATCATACTCCACAAAAGAGTAACATTACATTTTGGTAGGAGCTTGTTAATCTAAAAAGCAAACTACAAATGGATATCCAAAATAATTTGACAATATTCAAACTCAAAGCTTGCTGTCAAGTACTTTAAAACTGAAATAGAGCAACAACTTTTACAATAGACTTTTACATGTTTTTGAAGACATAAGTGGTGCTTCGGACAAAGCTCACAAACACATTGCTTGGGTATTGAAGTGGTGTTGCTATACGGTTTTCAAGATGTTCTGTGTGTTTATTAGTGTGTTGCTAGAGTGTTTTGGGTGGTTGCTAGGGTGTTGCTTACTTTGGTCCAAGTTCCATTTTCTATAGACCAACGCTACTTTTGCGTCATCGAAGGGTAACGCCCCTTTTTGGGGGAAAACAAACGGATTCCCCTGAGAACAGAACTCGCTCTAGATCTGCTAACTAAGTTTCTTGATAGCAAAAATGGCACAAACATACACACTCTGGCCCTGTCCCAAATGGCGCACTTCATGCGGACTTTCGGTCTCGTGGACTTAAATTGCGCGTGCTCGCCGAGTCTACGAGTCCGTAGGCCGTCCCATTTAGCATTTTAACGCTCTGAAGTGTGCTCAGCAGCGCCCCCTTTGTACCCTTGAAGCGGCCTTCCACGAAGCCCGCATAGATGCAGGCTCCACGCACTTTAACTACCCAGGAATCCTTGCGAAAGGCAAATCAGATAACGGATGGGAGGAGATTTCGCTCACGGACAATTGTTAACATGGCCGAGAAAAAAATATTTAAGTGTAATTATATCATTACGGTTTTTATGACAAGTTTATACAAACATTATGATCATCGTCCAGTGGTTGATGTCTCAAACATAGGCTAATAGCGAGCTGAATAATACGATCGCATTAGGATTCATTAAATAAATAGAACAGAATGTCAGGGCTTTACTGAGTCATGTAAACACAACAACAATAGGCAGCATATTTCCCCGAACCTGTAGCTCCTGTCCATAACAACAATCAGACCGTCTTCTTGTTTCCCGCATGACGATCGAGTCTGTCCCAAAAATACCTCTCAATGCGCCCTCGCGGACTCGCGCTAAGGGCCCTATAGGTCTGCACTACATGACGTCACCGAAGTGTGGACTCTGAGGAAGTCCACAAGTCCGGAGTGTGCCATTTGGGACAGGGCCTCTCTTTGCCAGCCGAGGACCGTGAGCGGTATTTAAAGAAGAGCTGGATACAGGGTTACAGAGGTGTCCCTTTGAAATGGTCGAAAACTGGATTAATGACCCCACGCAGTGGCCAAATATAGACTATTCAGACATCTAACGTTACCACTATCTCGTGGAATCACCAAGTAAGTAGCCTATTTTTTTTGCTGTTGTCATTAACACTCACAATATGACAAACTAGACGATGAGGCCATGTCACTTGGATCATATTTAACTTGATTTAAGCTATTGACATAGTTTTGTTGTCGTCTAGGCTAGGACTAAAGTGGACTTGGCTGGTTTCCGCTTGTGTCTAGAAAGTGCTAGGACTTTGAAAGTTGTAAAAAGATTTACAGTGTACGGCAAAATATGTATAGGACCAATGTATGCATGTATGGGGCTATAAAATTGGATGTTGTGACATTACGCTATCCTATCTAGCCTAGAAGGCTTGATCTACTGCCGTTCGTGTTGTTACATGTAGCCCAGAGCAGTGGTCGTCGAAAAGTCATATAACAGTTAGGCCTAAAGCACTTTCTAGACACAAGCAGAAACCAGCCAAGTCCACTTTAGTCCTAGCCTGCCACTATTTCAACAATAAAATCAGTTAACAGCCAAAGTAGCGTGCCTAGTGAGAGCTAATCACGTAACGTTAGCTGCTAGCAGCTTCGTCTTTCTAACTAGTATAGCTAGTCGACAACAAAACTATGTCAATAGCTTAAATCAAGTTAAATATGATCCAAGTGACATGGCCTCATCGTCTAGTTTGTCATACTGTGAGTGTGTTAATGACAAAAAATAGGCTAACGTTACTTACTTGGTGATTCCACGAGATAGTGGTAACGTTAGATGTCTAAATAGTCCATATTTGGCCACTGCGTGGGGTCATTAATCCAGTTGTTGACCATTTCAAAGGGACACCTCTGTAACCCCGTATCCAGTAGCTTCTTTAAGTTTGTGCCATTTTTGCTATCAAGAAACTTTGCAGATCTAGAGCGAGTTATGTTCTCAGGGGAATCCGTTTGTAGCGCAAAAGTAGCGTTGGTCTATGCTATTCTGGGGCCAGATTCACATCTTAAAATACATTCTAAGAAGGATGTTCCTGAAGTGAAATTCTTAAAACATTCTTGAGAAGTTATCATATATTTTCTAAATGTATCACGTATCGTATTTGTTTTCTTAAGTAGAAAATTAAATACTCTAGTGTTATATGATTGTATGGTGGTTCTTGTCGAACTCATGCACATCACTAGTAATATTAAAGTTACAGTACATGAAGTTTAATGCTTAAGGTTAAGAAATTTTAATGAACTCCTAATCATAAAGAAGAGGAAGCATTACGAACTATCATTTCAGTTAAAAGACAGGTTCATCAGGTTCTCTTGTGCTAATTAAATATTTGAGTCAGCATTACTATGAACTGCATCAAGTCTGATTTTTTTTTTTTAAAACAGCAAGAGATTGTCCACTCATTCTAGAAAAAAATCTTCAAACTAAGTCAAAGCTGTTGTATGGCAGAGGCTAAAGATAACCAGATCCTAAACAGCTTGTGTTATGGTCTCTCAAGTTTCACAACTGTTCTGTGTAGACAGTTTATTGTGTGTGAGAGACGAGATTTCAAGACGAGGCAGATCAAATGTTGAGGCCAGTAAATAAGGACAGTTGTAGTCCTGCTCCATCTGGTGATTGGGATAAAACCGAGACAGGTGGTGAGGCTCTCACGCAACATCACTCCCCATCATAATCAAAGACTTCCAGGAGTATTGCTTTCCAAGCCCGAGCCCAGCCATAAGTCTGGCTATTAGCAGGTCGGCCCCATTGATCCAGGCCTGTTCGCTCCTCAGCTCCAGACAGATGGTGACCAGGACGCCCTAATCCTGTGCGTCTGTGCCCAGCAGTCAGCACGTTTTCAGATGGATTATGCACTGAAGGGACGACCTGGTACTGCACTGTGCTCAGGCAACCTTCCTATCATCTGTGCTGTGCCACTATTGTCCCCAAATGGAATTGCAATATTAAGGATAATCGTATATATAAAAAATAAAATTATCCTTAATATTGCAACGTGTGTTGCTATATATGTGTGTGGCTAAATATATATATATATATATATATATATATATATATATATATATATATATATATATATATATATATATATATATATATATATATGTGCGTGTGTGTGTGTGTGTGTGTGTGTGTACAGAGGGACATAAAAAAATATGCATTGTTAATCCTTTTGACATTTTATTTAAAAAATTAGCAAAAATCTAACCTTTCATTATGAAATAAATGTTTTTCTTTATCAGGCATTATAGGAGAAGACTCTGAGCTTTTATCTTGGAAAAAAAGAGGTTGCAAAAAGCATGTAATAAAAGGGGTCAAATCATTTTTCCCAATGTGTTTTGTTTGTTTGTTTTTTTGTTTTTTTGGAGCCTGTGATACATTTTTCAGGATTCACTGATGAATAAAACGTTAAAAAGAACATAATTTATCAAAAAATAGTAAAGATGTATATTGTATATATATTATATAAATATGTATATTGTATATAGAAAATATTTCTATCACTTTTTATCAATTTAACACATCCCTGCTGAATAAAAGTATGAATTTCAATATATATTGAAATGTTCCTTTATGTTTGCTGTGGTAGCCTTTTACATCAGATATAGCTTTTTTTCCAGTTTAATTCACAACTCATGAAGACAAGTGTTGGTCAGAAACCACCTTCTAGGGTCACAGATGGCAACATTTCTACATTAAAGTGACCATCATCACTAACAACCTTGTGGAAGAGACCATTAGTAAAGGGATCATTACAACTGCTTACTTTTGTATAGTGTGGCCCTTCAAAAAGCATTCTCTTTCCGCAGTGACCTTCAAGGGAGTTAAACTGATGGCTAGAGAGAGAATGCATTGACTTTGTGTGTTTTGCATGTGATGCTTGTATTTGTATGCAAATATATGATCTCTAATGAGTATGCAAAGAAAATGTGACATCAAAATTCAGTTCGATTGAATTCAGTTCTCATTCACTTACACAAGTAGCCAGCAGCGTGTTTGATTTTCAATTATTGTCCACAAAGGCTTTTTCAAGTACATGACAGCAGACTCAGAGTAAAAATGATACTTTTAATCTATCCTAACATGATCTCCAGCGCGAGTGGCTTCTACTTGTTTTGTATTCCCGGGGGTGTCTTTAGATTGCGGCTCTCCTCTCAGAGTGCGAGATGTCATTAGAGAGTGTGTGTGGAGCCGGAGAGCCTCACGAGCGCTGAATACTGCAATGCAGCAGAGAGGACGACCACACACCACAGCAACGCTGCTAAACTAACCTCTTCTCCTACAACGTTCCTTTATTTTCTCACTCAGCCAATGTCCTTCTTTCCTTGCATCCGTCATCCTCTTTTCTTTCATTTCCCCTCATCGCATTGGTCCGTTCAACCCACTGACCCACTTTACCGCAGAGCACAAGGGCGAGAGACTGTGACACACATTTTCATGCATCTATGATTAACACAGAAGGCCGTTTATTCATTACGCTCATATCTATTCTACAGTGACCGCCGCATTACACCAGAACTCATTCATCATTCGAACACTCAAATACAGTTCGCTGAAGTTCCTGCCTGCAGAAATGGATAAATTGGCCCAGGGTGCACTATTATTATAAACGACCATGTAAGATTCGCAATAAATTGATCAGTTTACTTCAGAACGTGTGACCCATACATAAACATGATTCTAATCTCATTTGTTTTTTTGGTTGTGCTTGTGATTACACAGTATTTAAAGCTATACTGAGAGACCTCAACTCGTGGTAAAAAACACAACAGGTGCAAGCATAACTTCCTCTGGATCTCCAAGAAAAATGTTGAGAAATGAAAAAGACGTGTCAGTTAGCTTGCATTGTCAGCTTCTGTTTTTTCCTGGTTTTCTTGTTTTTGTGGAAAAGTCCATCCTGAAGCACACATACACTACTCACCCCTCAGAATAACACTGACATTACACTGTTCAACAATTCCTAATATGGAGTTTTATAGCATTTCGCTTCAAGACAAAGAGTAAAAACATTGTAAGAATCATGACAGTTTGTTTAAATAGGCTCATGGAATGATTATCTCAATGTGTGTGTGTGTGTGTGTGTGAGTTTGTGTACGTGTGTGTGTGTTTGTTTTTCTATCCCGATGGGGACTTCAACCTGAATAACTTACTCATGGGGACTCGTGTCACCGTGGGGACTTAAATTGAGGTCCCCATGAGGAAACAAGCTTATATTTAAATCATAATGAGTTTTTGTAAAAATACAGAAAGTTTTCTGTGATGGGTAGGTTTAGGGGTCGGGTTAGTGTAAGTGGACATAATATACAGTTTGTACAGTATAAAAACCATTGTCTATGGAGAGTCCCCACAAAGATAGCGAACCAGACATGTGTGTGTAGTCCAGGTAAACCCTACATTATGGGTACAAAATGTCCCTACAAAGCTGGCAATATCCAAAATCCTTGTGGGGAAATTGTTTAGTCCCCATGAGGAAAACGGCTTATAAATCATACAAGTGATTTTTTTGTTGTTGAAAATGCAAACATGTATAAAGTTTTCTGTGATGGATAGGTTTAGGGGTAGGGTTAGGGGATAGAATACAGTTTGTACAGTATGAAAATCATTATGTCTATCATTAAGAAGTCCCCAAAAAACATGGAAACCAAACATTCAAGCAAAACAAATCACTGACGAGTGGTATATTCCAAACAATAGTGAAACACATATTCATAATATTATATAATAATATAATAAAAACTAAAAGAAAACAAAATTCACTCCTGATGGCAATCATGGCATTAGTAAATAACCAAACTAATTGGCACCAAATATGGTTCTGCACAAGTAACCCAAATCATACTGGCCAATAAGTTTCCAACATTAGATAAACAATTTTTTTTTTTAAATCAGCACATTACCAGCAGTGTGAATATCCCGAGATCATACTGAGATCATTCAGATGGAACCAAAATATCCTTAACAAACTAGTCCTTGGACAAATGTGCTCATTTAGGTAAAATTCATGAAAACAGGACAGCTCCCTGAAGAAACCTTCATCTTTAATTAATATGGTAGAGTCCAGATGGAGTTAACTGCTCTTTCAGACCTGAAAATACATTCAAATTTCACCATCGAGTCACTCTAATATTAATAATCCAATATTTTATTTAATCTCAGATGCTTTATTAAATGCACTTTGACCTTCTTATAGGCAGATGACATTCGAGGTCATGGTTAAATCAGAACAACACACCCCTGGGGAATATCAAAGCAGAGCAGACTTTGTTACTTTTTACTTACAGGAGCTACTTATGTACACGTATGCACTCGATTGAACTACAGCACCATAAAACTCAACCTCGGATAACATCACATTTGTTTACAGCAACAGCACAGTCTTCATCCAATAAAAAAGCATTTCATGCCCCTCTTAGAGAACCAGCTTGGTATCTAATATACATGTGGGGTCTGTTTATCTGTGACAGCTGCATAAGCCTGCGCTAATTTCCCAACCTATAGCAAGCCAAGACATCTGCACCAAATGCTCGCTTGGCTCAAATCAAACTGCTGACCTAGCATAGGGTGGAGTTTGTTATGGGAGCTGTGTGAGCCTTAAAAATAAGAAGAGCGCTCCTAGTTTCCTATACTGCAGTCAATGGATTGCAGATAGTAGTACAGTTTGTTAAATATGCCATACTGTCTTACGGTTCTAGCCAGTCAAGTCTAATTTTTCATAAAAAATGCATTTTTTTTATGTTTCATCAGCAGAGCGATCAACACCCATGGATAAAACAATACATCATGCTGAATGGATTGCACTTCTATCCCTGACAGCCTTGTTTTCCAATAAGGAGATGGAAAATTTAAGGGTTGGCCACCAAACAAAGGTTGAGAGGCAAAATATGAAATCAAAATGAACAGTACTACCTTTCTTAATACATGTTCCTGTTCCTGGGCAGACTAAGAAGTGATTTACTACATCACTATGAAGTGATTTAAACATCATTTCACAACGATCTATGAAGAAAACAATTGATTGTTGTCTTCTAGCTACTAAGTGAATCAATTACTATTGCCACACACATAAATATTGGTATTATAAATATATACTTCTGTTCAAAAGTTTGGGATCTGTAAGAATTCATTTTATATTCCACAACTAATATGCTGATTTGGTGCTCTGGAAAAATGTCTTATTATTATCATCAATGTTGAAAACAGTTGTACAGCTAATTTTTGTGGAAACAGTGATGTATGTTTTCCAGAAGTCTTTGATGAATAAAAAGTTTGAGAATAAAAATCACTTTTTATCACTTTTGATTTTTACATTCTTTCATAATATAAAATCTTATTGACCCCAAACTTTTGAACTATAGTGTATGTAGTATGCACAAACAGAATATTGATTACTTAATTTCTAAAACTTGTCCCTCCACATTAGAAGAGTAAGAAGTTATTGCAAGTGAGAGTTAAAGGGATACTCCACCCAAAAATGAAAATTCTGTCACCATTTTCCCACCCTCAAGTTATTGCAAACCTGTATGAGTTTCTTTCTTCTGCTGAACATGAACACAAAGGAAGATATTTTGAAGAACGATTGGAACCAAACAGTTGTTTGGCACCATTGACTTCCATAGTAGAAAAAATAAATAAATACTATGGAAGTCAATGGTGCCAAAGTTCCAAATCGTTCTTCAAAATATCTTCCTTTGTGTTCAGCAGAAGAAAGAAACTAATACAGGTTTGATTGCAACAACTTGAGGGTGAGTAAATTATGACAGAACTTTCATTTTTGGTTGGAGTATCCCTTTAAGAATTTAGTTCAGAGCACTAGAGCTTAACGTGTTAATCAGATTACAAGCATCATGTGATGGAAGAGAGGAAGGTTTTTCTTCTTTATACTATACATAGGCAGCATTGCTGGAGTACCACTGACTAAAGCTTGGTAGAGTAACCATAGATATCCATAATAAAGGCTAGATGTCTTACGGCGGAGTCTCTATTGTCATCACCGGCGGCCATCTTGTCACAGGCAAGCTTTCTGGCGGGCTCTGTGGTGCCTGATGTAAGATGAGTGATCAGCACGAACACAAATACTCTTATCTCATTGAAATCTTGACGGATTTACAAACGGTTTGGTTTCTTACAAACGTTATTAACGTGGCTATAATTCTGAATGATTATTTATTTATACACATTATTCATAATTATGCAGTGTCATAACTACATCTCTGACGTTTATAACAAACCAAACCGTTTGAAAATCGGTAGAAAATTGAGCAAGTTATTATTTAAAAAGTACATGCACCATTAAAACACAAATGTTATGAGTGAGCGAGCTGCCTGTGGCAAGATGGCCGCCAGGTGCACATGTCGACCTCCATTGGCCAGCAGCGCGGACGAGACATCTAGCCTTTATTATGGATCTCTATAAGAGTAACGCTTTGGAACTAGGGCTTTTCGATTATGGCAAAAATCATAATCACGATTATTGGTGGGCGATACGATCAAAGTCTAATTTCAAAATACGAGTCATTTTAAATATCAGTGAAATTTCACAATTATCGATACTTTAGCAAAAACTAATGTTAGGTTAACTTTAGTAAAAAACAGGTCCTCAAAATAAATACATAAGACAAATAAACAGTCAGCAATACAATAAGAACAAATAAACTAATTACAAACAAAACTGACAAATAAATACACCAGAACAAAAGTACAAATTAAATAAACAGTGTTTTAAAGGTGCTGCGTGTAACTTTTTCACTCTACTAAAGCATAAAAATACCATAACACGTTTGCAGATATTTAGGAAACATGCTTCACATACTCATTTCTCTGAAAAACACTTCTACAGCCAGTTATTTTATTGTTTTACACGTTTAGTGTTGTCAGTCGGTTTTTGTTTTGGTCTGTGTGATCTCGCCCACTGGCAGTTCACCTAATAGTATTTCGACACCCCGGGATGCCAGTTAGCAGGAAACACAGCGTATTGCAGCGAGCAAACAAACTGGGTCAGAGATTGCAGATTCCACACAACCTAAAAAGCCTCAGTATCATATAAAAATCTCTATGAACGAAAGTATATTAAAACGCGGATAAATCAACTCATCAACTTACGATGAGTAAGTCTCATCGGCAACAAATTGTGCTCGTTCCTGTTGCGTGTCCTTAAACTGGCGACCCACATGAGCGTCGAGTCTGAGGAGGAGGGGGCGGGGGAAACAGCGATCTCCGATATTTTGAATTTGGACTGCAGAACCTATTTCGACCTCTAGTTGTCATTTTTACAGACTGCTCCTTTAAGTTTTTCAGGAAGATGTACAAGCAGTGGTAATCATATAAGTAATAGCCTACAACAACAAAAACTTAATAATCAAATGTGAAATTAACACTGCATAACAATAGTCTTACTGTAAATCAAATATTGATTAATCCTCATTAAAGCGAAGTTCTTCAGTAAAATCAGTAAAAACATTAATGACAGGAATATAATGCCGCTGTCACTTTAAAAGCTATGCATGGATCCAATATACTGTTACACACGTGTTTCTTTCTCAACTGTGTACGTTTACTTAAGAAATAACCCATCGTGTTTACATGAATACTCTCCAAAAAGGCATTTTGACATTTTTTCTGTGTACGCGTTTAAGCGCGAATCCGAAGCCCACGAATCCGAAGTCCATCCGACTCTGAGTGCGCACACAGAAAGCCAACTGGGAAACAGTATCTCTTGTGCGGCTTCATGAGCTTTTAATAACACCGTTTAATTTCAAACACGTCCCACAGTTTATCAACAGTGAACTGCATTTTACAACACTCACTTATTTTGCTGATTTGGAACTGTAATCCATTCCATTTAATCTATGAAAAGTGAAATAAATAATAATCTATAAACGATATTTTTAATATGGGTTTCATCAGATTGTCTTGATAATGTGTTCTGCCTTTGATGACTTTACAAAAGATACTCTAGAACTGTAAAGTGATGATATCACAAGATAACTGTATGATAAGCCTTATCCATACACCATGGCATTAACATGACGCTCCAAGGTATTTTTAAACAATACTGTTGTATTGCTATGGTACAAAAAATGTGAGTGGAACACTTTGAGAGTGGAATAATGCAGAATGCAAGAATGTAAATCACAAGGCCAGGTGCACAAGATAAATAAATAAAACATGGCAAAGAAATTATTTTTGGCCACTGCTCTAATTCAATCTAATTCAATATGGCAAAAATATCCTAAAATCAAGCTGCATTCATGATTTGGAGAGAGAACCGAGCACCTACAGGATGTTTTGAGGGCTGAAATGTTTCTGTAAAATGCTAGACTATCCCTCAGTAGGTTATAGGCCCTGTCTGAAGCACACACTCAAAATCCTCTTTCAGATCCAGAACTTCCTGTTTGTACCACACCTAATTTCCCCCTGAGAACACTCATTTGTTATCAGACTGTTATCTCTCTCCTTTTCCTCTCTGTAGTCTCTTGTTCGCCAATAGGAAAATCCTCCATTGGTCTTCTTGAACGAAGATATTCACACGACTCTGTCTTTAGCAATGTGCTACAAATCGAACCAACTTTTTGTGACTACCTCCAAGGTGAGATCTGACTCACCGTCATAGATCATCATTCCATTGACAACATTCACACATAGCCTTGTTATTTAAGTGTGCGTCACATAAAACGGCTAAAAACGTCTATCGTATAAAACTGAGTTACTCACCCGGCTGGGTAGGCAACCAGTCCTGAGTGTGGATCACATGCCAAAGCACGACTCCCAGCGGAAGTGATTCCCAGAACTTTCTCCAACGTCACCTGTGGAATTACATGGAAAATGAGAAATAACAAAAGTTATGATGTGCATTACAAGATCCTTAAAGTTACAAAGAGTCTTTAAATGTCACACAACGTGAACTAATAACCCAATCTCATGGGAAAACAACTATTTTACGAGGTGGTGATTTCATATTCTTATCATGCGAGTTGTACTTTACTTTAATTTATTTGTTTACAGGAGCAGTGCACATTAAAAAACATAGATGTAAATGTGCCAGAATTAAACATAAACGCTATTTTTCATCAGACCCTTGACAGAATGTTAAAGAGTCACCCTAAAAACAATCTTATATTAATACACAAACAAAAGAGAAGAAAAAAACAACAACATTCACATTATCAAATAAAAAAATACAAGTACATGATTCCACGTGGAAATCAGGCTAAAATACACTAACAGAAAATTGTCTAAACAACGTACGAAAATGTATTATTATTAAAAAATTAGGCATGAAGTTCCCCTAACCCCACCACTAAACACATGAATGACAAAGTACAAATTCAAACAAATTAGCCATCAATTCGCCAAACCATAAAATAGTTACGAATCGCCATTATTGTATTGAATAAAATGATATCATTATTTGAATGATGAAATATAGCCTAGGCTAAATAAAAATTAAACATCTAAACAAAGGACAAATCACAAATATATGATGACACAAAAACATTCTGGTTTAAGCAAAATGTCAGTTAAATTACATAACTTTTCCATAATTATATTACAACAACATTCAGAGTCAATGAATGACTGCAAATAAATTATGTGATTATACTATAGACATCATATCTATTTAGCCAGTAAAAGATGAGTTGGAAAATTACAGCAACACATTTACTTGAATAAAGACCACTTATTAAAATTGTTGCAAGATTTTGTTAGAGACTTTAAATGCGGGCAGAAAGAAACTTAGAGACTTTAAATGCGGGCAGAAAGAAACTTAGAGACTTTAAATGCGCGCAAAATGAGTCTGCTAAGAAATGCCCCAGAGTGGTGTTGTCATCTTAAAAATATATTATTAGCTAGAAATTTTCCACGAGACTTTGTTAAAGGGACAGTTCACCCAAAAATGAAAATTCTTGGGTCATCTTTTACTCATTTACTCATCATTTACATCATTTACTTGTTCCAAACCTGCGTGAATGTTTTTTTTCTGCTAAACACATTCTTCACAATATCTTCTTTTGTGTTCAACAGAAGAAAGAAATTCATACAGGTTTGGAACAAGTTGGTGGGGAGTAAAAAAAAATAATGACAGAATTTACATTTTTGGGTGAACTATCCCATATATATGAACTACATAAACTCAAGGCGAAACATTGATCGAGGCAAATGAACAAATTCAAATATAAAATTCACAAATCTACAAACAGTAAACAGGCCATGTATCGTTTCAATAGCATTTCCATTAAAGCGTCCATTACAACTGCATACGCACTGAGTACTAACATGTTTAAAATGCCACAATTTGGTGAAACGGTCTGCAATTAGTTGTTGTTTTATAATTAAAGATTGCATAACATCTGTACAAGATGCACACATAATAGTGTCATTCTAACAAAAATTAACGTATGCACATGTTTAGTTTTCAACATTTTAACTGCAATACAATACACCACATACAAATTCGCTTACTGAACATCTGCACCCGTCTGTCCAACATCTGAAACCTTTATTCTATGCATTAAAACCTCTGCCAGACCATCTCTTCAAAGCAAGCATGGTCACATCCCAGAAGGAGAACACTCTCACATCAATCACATGCCACTTTAAGCACAGGTCAATGGAGAAATGAGAGGAACAACACCTGGTTTATGAAGTAGTCTCCTCTAATTCTGCCATCTTAGACCATTTCCCCACCATATGGGTTGTCTTTCCATTTATTGCAGTTTTATCCTTCAAAAATGCAGGTTTCAACTTTCAAGAAGTCTATAAGGCAAAGTTGAAGATGCTACGTATGTACATTTATTATCCTACTGTAAGCTGAATGTAGCCCCAATGTACTACCACAATTTGTGCTGAACAGCCGAGATAAAAAAGCACTGTAATTGAGGTTGTTGCTTTGATTTATCATCTTTCCAAAGATGCTTTGACAGACCTCCATATATCCACTGTATATTAGTGCCTTAGAGTGCTGGATTAACAGAAAAATAACTGGTTTTCAAATGCATGCGGTTTTAAAGCCATTTCTCATTCAGCATCTCTCATGGGAATTTCTGGACCAACGGGCTGTATCATGCACTTTTACCAGAAACTTTATGTCGAATCCTCAGAGAAAGGCAAAGACCTTGCGCCAGAAGTCAATGAACTGCACAGCACCTGGAGGAATGGCTTTGATTTCGATGCAGCGTGTAAACCTTCGAAAACAGAACCCAGTCTAAAAGCTGAACTGATATATGGTCTTACAAAAAGCTCAGATCTCTTTGTTTGGCTCAAAAGATTCCTCTGACACCAGAGATTCCTCAACTGCTTTAGGCAGAGGGCAGAGAGAGAGAGAGAGAGAGAGGCAGAGAGAGAGAGAGAGAGAGAGAGAGAGAGAGGCAGAGAGAGAGAGAGAGTGGTCTTTATTCAAGTAAATGTGTTGCTGTAATTTTCCAACTCATCTTTTACTGGCTAAAATAGATATGATGTCTATAGTAATAATAATAAAGAGAAGAGAGAGAGAGGCAGAGGCAGAGAGAGAGGCAGAGAGGCAGAGGCAGAGGAGAGAGAGAGAGAGAGAGAGAGGAGAGAGAGAGAGAGAGAGAGAGAGAGAGAGGAGACGAGAGAGAGAGAGAGAGAAGAGAGAGAGGAGAGAGAGAGAGAGAGAGAGAGAGAGAGGAGAGAGAGAGAGAGAGAGAGGAGAGAGAGAGAGAGAGAGAGAGAGAGAGGAGAGAGAGAGAGAGAGAGAGAGAGAGAGAGAGAGACATCTGCTCTTTTATACAGAACAAAGGCACCTTGACTGAGTCTTTTGCATAACACTTAAATGGTAGCATACAATATATTTTCTCTGGAGCAGTGATCACCACAAACTCTGATAGTACCACTCTAATTATGTTTTTTTTTTATGATGACTTGCATGCTTAATGCATGAAATGGATGTAGTTGGGGCCCAATATTTGCAGAAGATGTCTTCTCTGATCAATGCAATATTAAACTAGTCTTTATAATATTGCAGTGCTTTGCAAACATTCAGTAACATACATTTTTTAAATTGCTTATTATATTCTGGTCCTACAATAGCCTTGGGTGCCTCCATTGTAAGAGTATGTAATTTTCTCACAAAATTCGCCACTGGCCGAAAGAAAAGCATACATCTGATCACATAGAGAGGTAATGGCTAATAGAGGGGGTAAAATCTCCTCCACAAACCACAGTCTGGGGTATAGTTCAATTCTGTAGCACAAACAGTGAAGTTTAATATGTTAGTTATGGGCATAACTCTAAAGTTGAGCAATAACCTCAGACAACACCAAAATACAGACTAGTGGAACATTCCATATAGATATGGATTTGGTTACTGAACATGTGGTAGTGCGAACAACAGTGTTTAATTTATGAGCAACAAATCATATGCAGCTTAGGTCTCAGAGTAATTTAAGGCATTCATCTCAGTTGCAAAACAGTCTCAACAATCACACAGTCACAGGGACTCCTGTGTGAAAGGGAAGTACAGTCAGTCACCCAAGGGTCTGCAGCAGTAAACAGGCCATCTGAATGGAATGCAACAGTCAGGGATGATTACTGCGATTCAATAATAGTTACAGTTACAATAACAAGAGCAAAAGAACAGTTCACAGATTTACAGCAGAATAAGGATGAATGCTAAAAGATTAATACATATATCGTATACATTGCACACTTGCATGTAAGAGATGCCGTGCATACAAAGCGTTTAGTTTGAAACACAGACATGTTTAGAGTTTGAGTTGGTAAACCTAGAAGTATCTAAATCCATAAATCCATATCTCCTGGTATATCCTATCCTAGTGCATATTTGTGCATTTTATTTACACAACATGCATTTTACCATTGCTTCAAATTATTATAATATAATTATTTTAAAAAATGTGTCCTAAAAATGAATCTCTAAACTGAAAAAGCACCCAATATTGTATTATACTGACTGTTTAAAACCGAGGAGTGATTAAGGTTACTGTAAATCCCAATGCATATTTGTGCAATTTATTACCAATGCTTGAAATTAATTCAGTGCAATTGCAATGCAATTTATTATATTATATTATTGTGCATTATATTTCCCAGCATGAGTTTAACAGGGATTGAAATGATTTGTGACATGTGGCAAATATAGGTCAGTGCATTTTACAGCCTTCTTACTGTTGCATTGTACTGACAGAGACACAGTGTGCCTTTGTAAAGTTTACATAACAAACCCTGGAAAGAATCTGACATATTAGTGTCAATTCACTGACGCCTTGCATTAAACTGCAGAAAATCACAGCGATACATTTACAGGCAACTGCAGATAGAGATTCCACACATGCTCCGTGTCATAGAGTAAACGCACTGTACCTTATTACTGAGATTCTCTTTGTTGATCCCAGCTTTACTTCTTCTCAATTTGATGGAAGGCGACCGGAGCAGATTTTTAAGGCGACTTTTGATAGTTGTATTTTCCACTGTCATCTTGATTTAGTGTGCTCTTGAATCAACGTTTCCCCAACAAACAAGCGGAAGCCCTTCGCTCTACTGTCACAGCTGATGATCAATTAAAAGATACGCGTTTAAAGTAAGCCATGGTCTGATCATAGCCTTTTATTTCATAATACTAAACCAATCCACCGGAACCGTCATCGCGATAAATCCAGTGTGGTTGTCCTGCCGGTGAGAGACGCGCTCCTCTCTAACGTCCATTTGTTAAAATGGACCATGTTTCGTGTCGAGAGTCAGCAGTTTGACGGTCTGAAAGCTCCGCGAATCACCTCCAGCCGTAATACCTTCACCGGTACACTGTGTGTGTATTTACAAATCCTACTACTGTAAAGGCCAGGCTCATGAATATTAATTATAGAATGCGAGTTTGGTCTGTCACTTTTATGATTGGCTGAAACGCTGACGTCGGGAAGCGGACGCAAGGCAACTGGCCAATTAACGACTTTGCTATGGGGGAATGCTTGACTTCTTAATATTAATGAGATGACGTGCCTTGAAACCCGAATTAACGCGTGCTTGACCTAATTAATATTAAGATAAGCCTTAGCCATAGTATACATTATTACGCATGGCATTACTACTAGGTGGATTATACTGCTTATACGGGCGGTTGTGTGACATTGCAGTGTTTCCCTAAGGTGTAGACAATTCGTTTCCTCAAGGCAAAGTGTTTATTTTGATGTTTGCAAATAATAGGACAAATAGTTGAACAGAGAATTGTGGCATTGTTATCGTAATTTCCCCCAGATGGGAAATCCAGTTTAAAATTATAACTGCGTTTTAGAACATGGGTAGCTGCTTTGCTGGTGCAAGACCAAATTTACCAGTATCCTACTACCTGCTGGCAATACCGGGCAGATTTGCATTTTACAGCAATGGCTCCATTATAAACACTGCACTGCATGATTGCAATTCTCCAGTCTAGACCGAATGCCATTCTGTGATCCCATGTAGCATTCAATGGACATGAAACTTCGTAATATAAATTTTCCAAGTACTCTGAAGGAAAGACAACAAAGAGATGTCATGAACCTCCCTGCATGGCGAACAAGGGCATTTATTGCCGGAAAATAGAGATTTATGACGAAGAACGAATCCAGCCTGGTGTGGCATTCAGGCTGAGAATAGCAGTAATTGCATGACAAAAGCAACTGCTTAAAAATAGATTTATCACTTCATTACCTAAACATTGAAAAAAAAAAAAAAAGTCTCAACTGAATCTCAAATGTTAACTTAAAGGTAATTTAGTGTTAACCCTGAAGACGTTGAACTGAATTATTGTGTAGCCTATACCTATAGGCTATTTTTCACATAAAGTCTGCCATCCTATTTTCCACATAAAGTCTGCCATCTAGTGATGCTAAGAAGTAGCCTACCTTTGGGTTTACTTTAAGCAATTTTGTTTTATTCAACTGTGAACTCAACCTGACTAGCACATACTGTCTATGGCCGACTTCAGAACAATTTCGATTTAGATTCAATTTAGATTAATAACTCATTTGAAACGGAGTCAGACATACACAGATACAAAATAGATTATTTCCTTGCTTTGCCACAAAGAAGTCATACACTGTAAAAAACAATTAGTTCAATTTACTTAATTTAATTATGCAAACTCGTTGCCTTAATTTCATCAAGTAAGCATAACTTAATTGCATCAAGTTATTCTTACTTAATCCATTTAAGTTTTGTCAACTTAATTATATCTGTGATCTGAGGAAGTGTACTCCCAGAGTGCATTGCGGCATGAATAAATGAATTGCTTTGTTTTACTATTTTTGGCTTTGTTTTACCATTACAATTTAATTTGCTATCGTTATTGGGGTTATACTGACTCAAGAGACAGCAAATAAAATTGTAATCATCTAATTAAATTATTTTTTTTTTAAAATGTTACCATTGTTGTGGTTTGCATGCTGAATGTTGAAGTTTGTGTGTGACAAGCAAATTTGAAAGATATCATCACAAATATAGAGGGATTATATCAACCCAATGAAAGATTTATGCCATAAGTGTTAGCAATAAAATGTTAAAAGATCATTATGAGATATAGCTATGTTATAATTAATACATTCATCCATAACATGGAAATAATTTAAGTATAAATATATATAATATTTATTACTTCAGTTCCTTTGAAATCAAATATTTGTGATTTCATGTTGCATCACTGCATCAATTGGAAGATAATTACAATAATATAAATTAAGTTCCAAGTGCCCAACCAAAGGGAACATTAATCACAATAATGGTGAGAAAAGGGAAATCAACATGAATTTATGAAGTCAACTAAAGAATTTTGATGTTCTCTTAAAATTTGTAGGTGTATTGACAATAATATTCAAGATGACTGGACAATGAGCGAATGCAAATAAGAATGATGACTGCAAAGTGGAAGAAATAAGTAAAAGGTCTATTAAGAATTGCCCCGCCTAATAAACCATTTACTCCGCCTGTTTGTTTGTTTTTTTGCTTTGGCAAAATGGTACCCAAACCAGTCAAGTAATGTTTACTAGGTTTTTCTGAGTAACGAAGGCATAGCATGCAAACAGTACAGATTAATAAGAAATTTTAAGTAAGTTCAACAAATTATTAGACATTAAGTAAACTTAACTTAAAAATTCTTAGTAAGAACAATGTTAGATTTTACCTTTTATTTATAACAAACTACATCAGCAAGAAAAATCTTACATTTATAGTTATATCAAAGACATTAAATGCATCAACTCACAAATGTGCAACTAGATATTTGTGGGTGGTCTTTAAAATATTATTCTTTCATTTTTTTTATTATTCTGCATTATTTCTGTTGTGTTTTTGGAACCACCATGAAGTTGGATCACACTGGTGGGTTCATCTGAAGGCCCTCCCAAATCTTGTTTCTTACCTACCTGTAAGAACTTTCTAGCCCAGTTTCCCAACACAACCATAGGAGAAAGTTCACCATGTCCACGCTGCATATGAAAAATTAAAGGATCAAGACATGCATTGAGACAGTACAGTATTTGAGAGACTTCAGAGAGCAGGTTGACCACCCATACAACCCAACAAGCATTTTTGCAGTGATCCAAAGTAAAGAAAATTATACAGGCAATGATGTAAAGCAGCTGTCCTGGCACCCAACACACCAGGAAGTTGGCAATGAAAACGGCAATCAGCCAGATGGTCTTGTCCAGGCCTTGCATGCTGCCTTGGCCCCACTGCTGCCTTGACTGCTTCATCCTGGAAATTATCTTCACATAGGCAGGAATGATGAGGAGCAGTGGGACAGAAACCTGAATGGAGTAGTAGGACATGAGATTGTAGGTTGCTTCAGTGGTCCTGAACTTCGAGATCACCACCGCTCCACACACATGGATGCCATCCTTCCTGACCGAATAGAAAATGTTAGGATAACTGAAGTAGATAAAGAGCGCAGTGATGGCCCAGAGTAGAAGCGAAACCAGTGCTGTGTTCCGAGGGGTGCGGATCATCCGGGACTCCAGAGGGAAGACGATTGCAAGGAAGCGGTCGCTGCTTATGGCGCAGATGAACAAGGTACTAGACGTCAACCCGACAAAGTATAGGATTTTCACCACAATGCAGAGCGAACGGCCAATTTTCCAGTGGTAGTCAGAGCTAACGTAAACAGCCCAGGGTCCCATAGAGGCCAAATAGGCAAGGTCACAGAGAGCTAGGTTCAGTACACCAATGGACCCAATACTCCAAGGATGGGATGGCCGCAGACAAGCCCAGAGGCTCCATAGATTTCCAATTGTTCCAAGGATTAAAAGCATGTAAAAGACAAAAGGTATCAAGTTGGTGGCATACTTGCGGTTGGAGGGACAGTCCATGTGTGGAACCAAAGGAAGGGCCATATCATTGGAGTTGGTGCAGTTCTCGGTCCAATTGTTTACTGCTGACATTTCTTATGCTTAGTCTGTATTCTGTTAAAAAGGAAGAGGCAAAATTAGTTACCTATCCCTTGTAACTAAATTCTTAACTATCCAGCACCATTTTGATCTGGATGGTGAACTCAAATCAATACTATTTAAGTCTCATATCTTACAACATGTTAAGCAAAATGCACATTAAAGAATGGATGGATCTTACCTTGACAAAGCTGAAAGAGGTTTGATTACACCTCTTTGGCAACTGCTGTATATCAACCATGATCCCTCCTGGAAATAGATCGGTAATTGCTCTTGGGACTTGCGAGCAAGGTAAAAACCATTAGTAGATAATAACCTAAAATGACCTTGATAATTATTATGTAATTCTCTAAAGTCTGTATCAATTGTCAAATGAAACACTTCAGTCTTCAAGGTATGTTTTTGGACAACAGACGGACTCATCGACCTGGGCTGTTTCCCAAAAGCATCGTAAGCCTAAGTAGATCAAAATATAGATTAATATTTTGAGTATTAATATATTTACTGATAACCATGCCCACACGTGTTTTAACTTGAGCATGTTCATTTACATCTCATTTGTATTAAATATCAGAATTTGGCAAAAATGCTAATTGTTAAGACTAAAACAACATTTTAATAAAAAAATGCATGATCTCAGAAAAGCACATTTTAGACTAAGCAATCAAAAATAATAATATTCGCATCTTCAAGATTTTTTAATTAACCACAATTCTCAGTGATTAAATGGGATTATTAAAACGTTCACTTTCACACATTATGAGCACAATTTTATTGACTTAAAAAGACATATCCATCTCTTTTACAAAGGAGTTAAGAGAGCACTGATTTATAGCATATAAAAAATAAGCATTTTAACAGACAGTTCGCAGACTAACAAAAAGAATACGTTTTACATATGTACAATAGCCAAGAAATGTTATACAAGCCAATATACAGACTTTAAACTAGCTAACTAATTTACAAAATAAACCAGTGTAACATAAAATATACAAATCTCATTTTATGAAGCCTTGTAGTTCCTATGTAGTTTTCCTTTTCCAGGCTTGCCTAAATCTAACGCAAAACAATTGCATAGTGATGACTAAGCTCAAACTGAGGGATCCCTTGAAGTTATCCACCTCACTGGATGTGACAATATCGTTAAAACCCTTTGAAATGCTTTAGACATTGTTAAATATGTTGCTGTTGAGGTGGGGAATATGGTGAAGAAAGTAGGGTTTTACAACTAAAACATTCAAAAGCCATAAACTGACTACTCAAATTTCACTGATTACTTTCAAAACAAACAAAAAAAAAGGAAGAAAAAAAGTGGATAATATCCTTAATTTATTCCTAAATTCCTAATGCTATTTATATAGGTTGACTATTCCCTAAAACAAGAAACCTTTCTACGTCCCAATATGCATATATTAGAACCTTTTGAAAGGCACTCAACATATGTATACAAGCTAGCTTTTCTGTAACAAGAACATAGACTGTTTGTAGGGAACTTAACATCTATTATTGCTTTAACATGTATTCATGTGATGTGTTTAATAGACAGTGGTTTGTTTCAGAGAGATGCAAAGACAATAACATTTGTGTAATCTTATTAGCAGACACTCACAGATGAAACGGCTTTACTGTTAAAAGTCACTGGGCAAATTCAATTAGTCCTAAAAAGGTCATCTGGAAAACCAACCATAACCATCCCCCAAAATCCCCAGAGCAAACGATTACAATCAGCTTGACCTTCATGGTGCTACGGGAGAAACAATCCTATGTTTAAAGATTAAGTAAACCATTTATTTGTATTTTTTAATGAACTTCAATGGGAAATAAACCAAATGCTCCAATATGGAGGTTAGGATGAGTTAACAGCTTCTTTCACATCTATTGCCACAAAGAGTGGATACACAATCGCTAGCAAAATCGGAGAAAACATCGACTCTTGCTGGTCAAGTAGGTTGAGTATTGAAAAAAAAAAAAAAAGTCAAAATCAACAAAACGTCTTTGGATATACCAGAGGCACAACAGGTGGTACCCATGGCAGCAGGACTTGCACAGGAAACAAGAAATAAATACATTTAAAAAACGTCTATTTTGTACACAAGTTAAACGTGAGCAGCAGCAAACCTGATTCATTGACTGGTAGATCACATTTGTGGTCTATTAACATCTTGCTCATTTGAGTCCGGTTTGAGAGCCGAAGAGCCAGTCACCTTATTTACAACAACATCTTGGGGCTTTAACCCTAGAGGAACCAGTTTAGGCATAGGCCGCCATGTCACATTGGTCCCTTCATTGGCAGATTGACCCGAAGTAGCTTCACATGCAGCCTTCATGTGCAAGAGAGGTGGCGGAGTAGGAGGATCACTTTTAACATTGCACGTTGGGGCATTCGGACTTTCAACGTTTGTTGATGCTGCAACTCCAGATTCAGATGATACCGAAGGTGAATCTGACCCAAAGATGACTTTGACCAAGTCATCCACTTTGGGTGGGATATCAATTTCATCTTTAGAGTCTGGAGACATCAGATCTTCATCTAGAGTTAGGAACAAGGGACTGAGAGCACGTTCATCATCCCGCTCTGCATCTGCCTGCTTGTCAGAACATGGCTGTACCTCGTCTGGCACGACAATTCTCTGATCTTCGTCTTCATTACTCAGCTGCTGGCTAAGAAGAACAAGTTCGTCTAGCAAAGACATCAGATTTTCATCCTCAGGGTCACTCCTGTCATCCTGACCCTTCTTCTCCAGTCCTTCTTGGTTGGATGAAGTAACAGATGCACTGATCTCATCTCCTCCTTCAGGCTGTTTTGGGAAATCCTTGGGTTGAGGCTCATCAACAACTGCTCTTTCCTCTAAATTAGATATTTTAACATCGGAGGTATTCTGCAGATTCTCCACTGGGGCAGGGACAGATTTTGGCTGTGCCTGGGCAACAAATGCATCTTCCACAACTTTCTGTGGCATTACCAGATTCTCCACTGGTGAAACCAGAGAAATAACATTGGTGATGTTTGGAAGGTTGGCAGAATCCACTGAAAATGATGCATTGTAAAATAAATTATCCATATAAATATCACTTAACAATGTAGGAAAATCTGATTCAATATATATGACAATATCAGCCAAGGAAACTCACCTTGAGTATTAATATTAATAGGACTGTTTGTAATTTTGAATAACTGAGGCTGCAATAATGGAAGAGAATTTTCCACTCTAAGCGGATGAGATATTGTAGGAACTATGGACACAGATGCTACACCTAGTTAAAAAAAGAATACAAAAACACAAATGCGTGTTATCTAATCACTTTCTTTGTGACATTTTGAAACATCATTGACCTGTTTAGAGGCAAACCTGGTGTGGATGATTGCTGTGTCCCCACTGAGGTGATGCCGATCGGTTGAAGTGTGTTGTTTATGGTTATGATTTGATTGCACTGAACCATGGTATTCATCAGAGGAAATAATTGAGGTATACACACTGAAAAAAAACAAACAAAAAAAACACAACAGACATCAAAAAGTATGAACCTCAAAAAATCAGTTTCAACCAAGTCAAATCAACATGACAAGTACTGTATTGTAAATGTTTTCTTCTTGGACTAACCATTAGTTAAAAGAGGCTCTTTGACTGGAGATCCTTGCATCACCTGGGATGAAGCACGGGACAGAATGTTTGGCCGCATTCTCTCACGAGGTACTGGGAAATGTTTTACAGGACTTGGGACAGAGACTGGTTTCTTTTGTGGACTGGAGTTAAAGGATGGCTGAGTAGGTTTAGACATGCTGCCTTGCTCGTTAACCTGAGTTTTAATGGTGTTTTTGCCACTATCAGGGTCTGTAAGTTTTGAGGTTGGAGTGGATTTCAAATCACTTTTTGTCTCTTCCAGGCTTTTTTGTTTTTTAATACTCAAGTCTATCGGTTTGGAGGGAGAAAAGGTGGGTTTTGGAACATCTTTTACTTTGTTCTGGAATGCCAAACCTTTCTGTTTACTATTAAGATCAACTAATTTAGGTTTGGGTTTAGATTTAGACGTTGCCTGGTTAAGCTCGGACTTTATCTCTTTTGCATTAGTTTGGCCCTCCAGGGTTTTTTGTTTAGCAATAATTTCATTAAGCTTCTGGCTGATGGACTCTGTACTCTTGTCTGTAGACAAAAAGAGATACAACCTTTGTTAGCAAACCAGATATTCACACATTCAAATTATATAATTTTATATCAGAATATATCAATGAAATATCCCCACAACTCCTTGTAAATCCTAAAAGCATGTGCCTAGGAATAAATGGAAACAAATAGTCTAACAAAAATAGATGAATTCCACATACTGCAATACCTTGCAAATCATATTTCAATGAACGTTTAGGTCATGCGACCATCAGGATGGTAGCATGACTGAAATGTTGCATTAAACTATGATTTGCAAGTGTACAAGATTAATTTATTTATACAAAATATGTTGTTGATCTTAAATAACAGCTTGGATATTATATAAAAAATGATTCCATAGTCTGAAGGACAGCCTTACCACACAATAGTGAAAGCGTCTGTAGGTAACACTCCCTCTTAATTCGCAGCTTCTCTCTTCTTTTTACTAAGTGGTCCTCCTGCTTAACCAGAGACTCAATCTCTTTATGACCCTTGAAATAAGTAAGGAAACATGTCAAAACAGTAAACCAATATTTTCAGTGAAATTATAAGCATAAACTGTAGCAAAACCAACAACAAACCTGGGTGAGGATGCTCAACCTGGAAGCTTCACGAATCTTTGAGGTCATTCCTAGTGTTTCCTGAAGTTTAAGAAATAACTCTTTGAGTGTGTGGCGCCTCTTTCTCTCCAGCCTCACTCTCTGCACAAAGTTATAGAACACAATTTATGAAATATAAAAACTGTTACAAATGCATGTTACAAAATACATAGAAAGGGTTGGGTCAGTCATTTGAAAAAAATAAATGAAAATGTACGTATGGAACGGAGAGAATAGAACCTACCCTGACCTTCACTTGCAAGCTTTCATCATGAATGTGCTTCTGGTTACTGCAAGAGCAAAATGATTTTAAAAGACAAGTAATTTTGTTAATTTTTTACAGGAACTTGTTAATTATTACTGGATGTTTTTTCTATTTCCAGATGCTTTCATAGTCTAGATGCAGATCAGGTCAAATACCAAAACAAAACATCAAAATAATGCAAACTAAAGTTCCACATAATCAAACATCAGTCAGGTGTTCGTTACCTATGATGTTGATTCCGTCTAATTGCAGATGCCCTAAATTTCGCAATCCTGTTTTCCTCTGCAGACTCAACGGTCTCAATATCAACCACCACCTCTGCAAAATCTTTCATCTCAGAGTCCAAACCATCTGTATCCTCCGTCCTCTCCCCTTTATCAGAACCCTGAAAAACAGCAAAAATATCTAGCCTGAACAAGCAATATTACAGTTCGATGAGCTACACAAATTCAGTTACAAAAGGTGAAAATAATAAATTAAATGAAGCTCTTACACTAAAACTACATGAATCTTCTTGGTCATCATCACTGTACAGGTCAGAGTCATCAGTTAATTCTGTTACATCTGAATCAATCTCTTCCTCTTCAGGATCTGGTGTTTTGTCAAAATCTGTTTCCTTCACATTGGGATTATCTCTGTTATCAGCTTCAGACAAACTCAAATGTTTCAGCGCTCCATGCTCATTATGTGAAGGGGCTGAATCATCTCCAGAAAATTGCCTGGATTTTGGATAGGTGGCAGCAGAAGATAAATTCTCTGATACATTTCCTGCTATTCGTTTAGAAACATCACAGCTATTTTGTTTAACAGGATCCAGCTCAGACTGCTTATGGACCTGACTGATTTGCTCCCCTGTTGAAAGTGAGCTAACAGAAACGGTGGTCCCAGACTTCGTGGAGTCTTGTGTTGAACTTCCATGTTTTAACGTACAGTCACTCTGTGAGAGGATAGGAAAGGAAGCTGGATTGATAATTCCAGTGTCTTGGACAGGATTTGGTGAGAGAATTCTTAATGTGCAAGTTCCAGATTGTCCTAGAAAACCTGGGACAACTTTAAGGGTAGAAGGAAGGCTGCCCAATGAGACTGACTTGGATGTAGTGAGTGTGACTGTCTTGCTACTCATAGACGAAGATGTAGAGACTGGTACAGTGACAGTAGGCTTTGACTGCATTTGAGTCGTTGATTTGGAAGATGTGACTATGGTGCCACCCTGAGGCTTATTCAGATTGATTGTAGCCGGTGCGTGCAAACGGATAAAGGTTGCTGTGGGAAAAACAGAGGCATAATTAATGTCTTTTGGGAAAAGCACACATTTGTTTAGCCATTTCCTCAAACAAGTTTATCAACTCTTCACCAAATTTGAGTAAAATAATAAATAAGACCATGCTGCACAAAAATGACCACATGGATTTTAATATTCAACATTGGTTGCCAGCTAAACACTAGCAAAATGAAACTAGGAATTTAAATGCTTTTTCGAAAACTTGAAAATTATGTGACCAGCCTTAAGTTTACATTTTTTACCCAATAGCTAAATGTGCTCATATCATAATTTTTAAAGGGGCATTATGCAGGAATCCTGTTTTTGTCAAACAGCGACCCCTAGAGTTGCTGTGGAGTACTTGAATTTAACGTTACTGTCGTAAATACCAATCACTCAGAGCGTGACATGGCCTATTACATAGTATACAATAGTACATTGTGTTTAATTTGTCGTTTAATGAGATATAATATATGTTGTTAGTGGTGAGAATTTTCACGTGATTAAATACATAGATCCGACAATTATCCCATGAACTTTAATGGTCCAGAGGCAGAACTTTTGCCAAGTGTGTCAGAGGTTCTGGGTTCTAATCGGTACTAGTAGTATAGTTTATTTTCCTCATCAAAACCGATTGTTTATTAGTGGTTGAATTTCAAGCAGGGACATGTTTTTTGTGCATTAGGTTTTGTGATTTCACCATCGCCTCCGTGTGCAGTCTATGGTGAAGACACTGCGCGCGTCACAACAGAACACTGTAACTTATCTGCACCACTGATCGCAGAGGCAACGAGCACTTTGGTCACTTGATTTAAAAAATAACACATTTCAGATCGCCTCTTATTTAACAAACAAACGAAATTAATGCTCTACTAGAGTTACCTGGAGATGTTTTATTTGTTTGTAATGGTACATCCGTGCCGCGAGAGGTTTCAATGGGGACATAACACACCCGCAAATTATGCCTATGCTCGTGTCCGACTCCTCGCTCGGTCAGTCTGCCGTTTCCTCTTTCTCTGTTCCTCCGACAATGCTTTCCTAGCTTTCTGCATCTTATATGCCGGCTCAGCCATGACGATAGTGTGACAAACTCCATCCCTCTATACCTTGTTCCTGTGTGTATGTGTGCAGTTGCCGTAAAGGAATATGTTACATCGCGAGAGCTGATATCACGCGATACTTCCTGACACTGAGCACGGCGGCCCGCCGCACCGAAGTTGCAAGTGAGATTTTTGCGCTCACAGGCACCAGGGGGGGTCGAGACGCCCACCATTCAACCCGAAAGAAGTTATATAACCATTTCAATAACTCTGAAGCTGTTCAGTTAAGCTAAAAAAGCTGCATAGTGTCCCTTTAAAGCAGCACTAAGTAGGAATTCTGTTTTTGTCAAATGGCGACCCCTAGAGTCGCTGTGGAGTACTTGTACTGTCGTGAATAGCACTCACGCAGAGATGGCTCTGCACTCACGGCCGGATCCCCTCCCCCTGTACACCGGTACCTGTTCAGTAGGATGGACGCTGTAACGAGTGGAAATAAGGTATGGCCCCTTTAAGAGCTGCGCGCGCCCCGTTTAACTGTCGGCAGTCTGTATAGTATGTACGCCTCGAACACCACATGTATTCGGCGCCGGGTTATTTCTGTTTGATGCTCATTTTATCAGAATTTTATCAGATCTGTTTTTTGCCGTAAAGCAATTCGTTACCTCGCGAGACCTGCTATCACACGATACTTCCTAACACTGAGGGCGGCGGCCCGCCGGCCCAAAGTTGCAAGGGTGGTTTTGCGGCTCACAGGCACCAGGGGGGTGCGAGACGACCACCATTCAACACGAAATCAGTAATATAAACATTACAATGACTCCAAAGCTGTTCGGTTAAGGTAAAAAAGTTACTTAGTTCACCTTTAAATTCAATGGAATTTAATTTCTACCCTTTGTACTAAAAATTATACAAAGTAATGTAGATTACACACATTTCTCAATGTCGGTCATAATTCTTGTCTGCGACGCTACGATTTTTATCCACTGGGGTGCTTATAAAATATAGCTTTAAGCTGTTAAGTGCTAATAGCCTACTTATTTAATTATCCTTATATATCTATATTTATTGGTTTTCGTGAACCGTTTAAAATGATATTCCTAAACCACTTACGTTGGCCTTGAGATAGGAGATTGGGTTTGATGGCTTTAATTTGACTTAGAGGTACCAACTGCATGAGTTGGCCATTAGGATTACGGTACAATGTGTTTCCATCAGCCGTCTTCACCACCTGAAGCAGCATCTTTTGGCCTGGGGCCTGTGGGGGACGAGTCTGTGTGACAGGCTTTGTAATCCGAGGACCACTATTGGGGAGGCCTGTATTACGGGACATAACTGTGATCAAAACAGTCTTTTTCCCAGGAGTGGTCGATCCAGGTGAAGAGACAGTAGTTGATGTCGATCCAGGTGAAGAGACAGTAGTTGATGTCGATCCAGGTGAAGAGACAGTAGTTGATGTCGATCCAGGTGAAGAGACAGTAGTTGATAGCGTTGGACCAGACCCACCTGAAAATACGGAAAAGATTCATTATGGCAACTTAAACATTCAACTCGGTGGCATGTGAAATAATTCAAGGACAATCTGAAGCATATAAAGTCAACAGACCCAAAGCACCAAACTAGCCCATAATTAAAGGGTTAGTTCACCCAAAAATGAAAATTAAGTCATTAATTACTCACCCCCATGCTGTACCAACCCCGTAAGACCTTCGTTCGTCTTCGGAACACAAATGAAGATATTTATGATTAAATCTGATGGCTCAGGGGGGGCTCCATTGGCGGCTATTTAGTTAACACTTTGGTAAGAATGGTAAGAAAGACACCCAAAAAGGTAGGAAAGATATCATTAAAATAGTCCATGTGACTACAGTGGTTCAACTTAATTTTATGAAGCAACGAAAATACTTTGCTGCCCTAAAAAAACAAAATATCGACTTTATTCAGTCATTTCTTCTCTTCTGTATCATTCTCCGTGGTGCTCATGAACGCACGTTGGAGACTGATACAGAAGAGAAGAAATGACTGAAAGTCGAGATTTTGTTTTTTTAGCGCACAAAAAGTATTCTCGTCACTTCATAAAATTAAGGTTGAACCACTGTAGTCACAGACTATTTTAACGATGTCTTTCCTACCTTTTTGGGGCTTCAAAGTGTTAAACAAATAGCTGTCAATGGAACCCCCCCTGAGCCATCGGATTTCATCAAAAATGTCTTAATTTGTGTTCCGAAAATGAACGAAGGTCTTACGGGTTTGGAACGACATGAGGGCGAGTAATTAATGACAGAATGTTCATTTTTGGGTGAACTAACCCTTTAAGGAGAATAATGATGGTGACAGATCGTTCACATAATAGCAAACTGATATTAAAGTCACTATGTAGTATAAGGAGCATTTACACTGACATTGATTAAATGCCTGTATTCCTATTGCCATTTGGCACATTATATCACTGTGCATTTACATCAAGTTGAACAATGCTCACCATAGCTGCATCACAAATTGTCTCTGATGCTTATATGGCCACAAATTGCCAGTTTATTTAAAATGTGTGACATGATCTGATTGCTTTGTTTTAAACATTACAATTTATTCAGGCTGTGTTTAACAATTACCAGAAATGTTACACTGCTGAATCAAGAGAAGCCAAAACAAATTTTCCTACACCACTGTAAACACAGTGTCACACATTTTTACATCTCAGTCTGTAAAAGGACAGATCTAACATTAAGATATACTACGTAATGTGAAAATCAATGATGGTGAAGCTCGGCACTGAATTAAGCTCATGGAAGATTATTCAACCTGCAATCACCAGTCACAAATGATGATAACAGAAGATAATGGGAAGGGTACACAAAACCGGAAGATGAAAGTAACCCAGCGTATTTCTTTGAAGCAACAGCAATCATTAAATCACAAGAACAGACCTATATGAAGGCAGGGCTCCAGACTAACTTTTTTTTACTAGGAGAACTGTAGCCCCTGACTGAAAATTTTAGGAGCGCAAGCAGAAAATTTAGGGGCACACCTTAAATCAGCTTGCAATGCAATTATTCAAATTTCCCCCAAAATAACTATAATACTGACAAATTATTTAATAATAAATAGACTTAACGTACATACATTACAATGTACAGTTTGATTTTAAGCTCACAGGGCTCCAGACTAGCATTTGAGGGCAGCAGCACCAGAGCCACTGAATTCTACAAAAATATGTGGTAGCACTGGGGCTGAGAGTAAAGCACTAAGCTTAATTTAGGGTGTAGATGAAATTAACTTTAATTATTATAATTCATAATGTCTTAACATTAATTAAAAAGTAAAACGAGTGAAAAAAAATTATATTAGGGAGTGAAAATAGCCATTAAGCATCCTACTGTTTACAATGGTAATTTAATTACATTTTTTTTTAAATAAGTGTTTAAGAGTTTTTCTACATCTTAACATTTTTAGTTTTAGGACAATCTTTGAAGGATGAACAAAAAATGTGTTGGTCATCACATTAAAAATAAATTTTTTATGCTATATATGATATTATAGTTTTGAAGGGCTGGAAAAAGATGTGTAGCCTAGTAACTTATAAGCGTTTGACTATTTCTGTCACAATACCATATTCATGGTTAGAGTTACTACATTAGCCTAAATCCATGGTGAATGTTGCTGATTTGTGGACTGAAAGCCTTCTATAAGTGTTTCTCCTGGTTTCCACGTCAGCGCTGTTTAATCTGATATCTGGTTTATAACGGAGAACCGGCTGAATCGGAATGTTTCTAACTGGATCTCGCAGCGATGTTATTAATTCTGAGGCGAATTCAATGGATTTCTCACTGGATCTCCAGAGTCTGGACCTCCTAGTGTGACCTAACAGTGTCGCGAGATCGGCCCGTGACTGGCAAGTTCGGGGCACTGTCTATTATTGGTCCGAACTAGGGCTGTCGCGGTGAAGGAATTTCCCTTGCGGTCATTTTGAGTGGCTCAATAGCGCGATATGCGGTATTACCGCCATTTATTTATTTATATTTATTTGTTGCTATATAAAATACGTGTTATGATGTGGTCAGCATACACAAAACAATGTAACCGAAACTAAACAGCGTTTCTGCGCATTGAAAGGCTGTCACTCAGCGCGCACATTGTTACGCCAACGGACTGTCTTTGAGTGAGTCATTAAACCGTTCATTCAACTAAAACGTTTAAAAAGCTGATTCCTTAAATGATAGATGTAATGAAACAAGGTGTTAATTATTTTTTAACTTTGAGCTCCACTTTTCAAGGCTCAGCTGGCCAGCAATGCTTCACTTTTGGGCAAAGCTGAAGCAATGCTTCACTTAATAAACCAATGGCATTGATTCAATCCGTGACTCGCTGCTTTCCCCCCCACAACTTCCTCGCACTGTGTAATGCTGACCAGCGCTGCCGCCATTCATGGTAAATACTCTTACACGTTAAAAGGATGATACGACAAATATTTCGCTTTTCTTTGGAAACGGAAACCTTTTCACGAATATACATGACTTGACTTCAAAGACAGACGCAGGTAATCGCACGCGCTCAGTCGATCACATTCACTGTCTGTTACTTTAGGCAAATCCACGAAGCCTCTGTACAAATCACCATGATAAACAGTCTTGTTATCATTATTAACTTACTTAACATTCAATACACATGGTACGAACTATGAAGGGTGGCCTTATGAAAAAAGAAAACGCGGTTTGCGGTTGCTGCGGTTACTTGCATTCCTCTGCGGTTGACCTCTCAGTAGCGCGGTATTGCAATATTACAGCCCTAGTCCGAACTAATAAACGGTCAGTGAAGCATAAATGAGTAGCGCATTTTAGTTCCGCTTTCATTTTGTTTGCATTCGCTGCTCGGCAACGTAGTGGTCGCGCCAGCGCGACCTAAATAAATATTTGGTCGCACTGGCAGGGAAAATGGTCGCAGTCTGGAGCCCTGGAAGGCCAAGTTTGTTAAATTCTCCTAGTAGATGCATGGCCAAAGGGTTTGTTGGAGAGGGAAGCACAGACACAATGGCAAACCAAGGAAGCCAGGCTTACCCAGAGGCAGGCTGGGTGATTTAGGGAGAATGGTGATGGTAGGGGCTTGGACTTTTGATACAGTGGGAAAACTGGTGCTACCTGCAGAGTCTGAAGGCTCAGACACCTGGGTTATCAAGCCTGCTTTAAGAGGAGAAAGAGCCACCCCAGGAGCACCAGCATCTCTGCCAATCATCAACGTGGAGGAGGGGATGACAATTTTTGGAGCAGAAGGCTGTAAGTGTGAGGTGCTAGTGTTGTTTTGAGAGTTGATGTGGTTGACCACAAACTGGGTGAAGACCTTTCCCACAGGGGGCTTGGTCACTGTGCAAAAAACAAATTAAGGAGCAGGTTAAGTCTGCCACTTAAGTTATGCACATATTTACATGCAGTACAGCTGCACAAATGTAACAGTGCCACACACTGCTTAAAATATACTGGACGTCTACTATATTGGTCAATACACTTGAGAGGTCTGGAGGTGAACGCTGTAAACCTTTACATGACTTACCTTCAGATTTGATGATGGGTGTGTTTGTAGAAGTAGTTGTGCTGGTAACTGTGGTTACCGTGGCAACAGTAGAAACGGATGTGGATGTAGGAGTAGGAATGGATGTGATAGAAGCCTTTGTAATGGTTGATGTTGTTGGACATATTCTCCCTGTGATGTAAGCTGCCAGTCTGTTGGCAGGATGCAAAGCACCCATCTGCCCCAGCTCTAACTTGGCTTGTGGGTATGGCTTTCCATTGACCTGCGAAAACAATTGATCGTGAGTTTTAAAGGACTGGTCCTACTCCATTCAAAAATAATCATACCTTAAAATATAAAGACATGTCTTAGACAGGCAGTACTTTAACTACTCTTAAAGTCAACAAAAATTATGTTGCCAACCCATTTTAGTTCTGTATTGTTTAAGGGAAAAAATTGTAGGATAAGACTTTATACATTGGGAATTGATTGAATTGTGAAAAGTGAGCATTTCATGCAGCCCAGGTGATGTCAGATAAAAAGAAAAGTAATTTCAGGTGGTGTAATGTAATACATTTTGATGAAAACATTGGAATTACATACACTGATGAATTGTGCACAAGAAGACCAGGAACATAAATTAAGTAAATAGGGTATATTTTCATGATATGTTGACTTCAAGTTAGTTATTTTATTCTAAATACATCTAAATGGTTTTGTCACGTAATTGCACGCATACCATTATTCGGCCTGGGGCATCAGGTGCTTTTTTCTCAGCCTTGAGCAAGCCTGCAGGGCAACACCTGGAGAGGAAGGGCAGACCTTTCACCTCACTCTTCTCTACATGCTTTTTCAGCTCAGCTTTATTTTGCGTAACCTTCTCATCTTCTGTTTTCTTCTCCACAGGTCGAGAGATGGTGACTTTATATGTTTCGACGGAACCATCCTCTGTCTCTTGTAGAGTCTTGGAAACTGGCTCAATAAAGTACTTGCCAATCCAGAAAGGATGCTTCAAACGATCCTGAGCCATGTGCTCACACACTATGCGCATAATGTAATTTCTGATGTCTGTACTTGTCCAACTGCATTCGGATATGATCTCAAGGCGTTTTGCAGGGCCAGACAAATTAAGAGGTACAAGCTCACCCTCCTCAATATCTGTGAGCAAAAGGGGGAAAAAAAGAGGGGTTTCAATTTAAGCACCAGCTTTGTAAAACATTTTAAAGTCCTTTGAACTTGACAATATGTTGTTTGGCAATAAACTATGATTACACCAACTATTAAAGCGTTAGTTCACTCATAAACGAAAATACTGTCATTAAATACTCTATTACTTTTATGATGTCTTTACTACCTTTCTGCGGCTTGAAAGTGGAGGTTGCGTAGGCTGCCAATAGAGGGACAGAAAGCTAGATTTAATTAAAAAGATCTTCATTTGTGTTCCGAATATGAATGAATGTCTTACGGTTTGGAACGGCATGAGAGAGTAATGACAGAATTTAAATTTTTGTTTGAACTAACCCATAACTAATGATCAGTAAAGGAAAACTGACCTTGATTAGAGACCTGTAATATGTGGTGCTGGTCAACCTGCCAAAAGTACAAGAGTGTACAGTGTAAATTTGTCTTAACCAAAAAATATGCCATCCTTCATGTAAGAATCTCACCGTTTTTTGTTTAGCATGACACTTGGAGTCAAACGGTCGTGAACGAGCACATGTCAGTGAGCTCTCCATATTGTCCTTAATCATATTCAAATTTTTCTCTTTCATCTGAATACAGTAAGGAAATATTTAAGATATCCAAGTGTACATATCAATGAAATTATGAAACTACACGACATTGAATGTGACAAGTATTTGATAACGGGGAAAAATTCACATGAAATAATAAACCCAATAAAAGCATGTTTAATTAACTGTGATCAGTTATGATTGCAATGTATTCTAAATCTTTGAGTCTCACCGTTTTTTGTTTTAAAGGGCTGAAAAAGCTTTCAAGGTCGTTTTGAAGCTCACGAGACAAGAGTGCTGGAGATGGAGCTCTTGGAGGAGGCGGAGAGAAAAGAACCTCTGAATCGGAACCTTCTCTTTTTCGAACCCATAATGTACTCACACGTTTGGCCGGTTCAGGAGCTGTCTCCGGATCTGTCAGAACTGCAGGAGATGGGCAAGGCAATTAAATTTCATTTGCATAACTTTTCTCCGTAGAAATTGTTTCAAAGCAGCTTTTCAAGCTATACAAGCGTATTGGAAAGATACAGGAATAACACAATAAAATAACAAGTGGTCAAATGTTAGTTATAACAAAAGGTACAGCTATTGCAATAAATATCCATTGAATAAACTGACCATAAGTTTTCCTCTTTTTGTTTTTCTTCTTCCATTTAGCCTTGTTCTCCTCTGACACTCCTTGAGGTTCAGGCTCATCTGTTGTACTTTCTTCCTGTTTGGGGGTCTTCAGTGCAACAACTTTGCGTCGCAAGCAGCTACAGCCCAACATGCACTGTGGTTTTCCACAGTGATGATGTCGCCTCAAGTGCACCAGACTGGCACACACGCAGCCAAGCCTACAGAATGCATTGAGGCAGGGTGGTGCACGTCGTCTTATAATTCTGATGGCATCAGGGTTTCCTTTTGATACCCCCTTAAAACCGAGAAAAAGAGATAAGAAAGAGCATAAGGTGTCTTGGAGAACATGATCCCATAGCTCAATTTTGTTGTTAATGACAATCACTACAAAACCCAACATCTCTCCCAAGAAACTATACACTAAGATGATCCTCATTTTGACTTATACCTCAGAGGTGACAAGAGTGGCCAGTGCGATGGCTGCCCTTTCTTCTGTAATATAGGTACGATGTCTGCCTTCCCATACTGCTCCATCTTCCACATCCATCAGCTTCACCAGAGTGTTAGGCAAACCTACACTACGTCCACCTGTACAACTCGATTGTGCGGAGCCAGAAACTTCAACCATGGGACTCTTTTTAGAGGCCACAATTGCAGCAGTCTTTTCAGAACTCAAAACTGCAACAGGCTTTTCAGGACTCAAACTTTTGGATTCCTTCTTATTTTTAAATGTTTTGCTCTGTTGTGGCTTTTTCAAGCACAACTCAGGTTTGTTCACACTAAAGACTGTTTTTATTTGCTTTCCTGTACATGACTTTAAAGGTTTTTTGGATTTCATTTTCTCTTTGGACTTGAACGTTGGCTTGACTTTATTCGATGTTGTGGATAAGGAAGCAGGTACTTGTTTCTTAAGTACACTATCCAGGGTACGAACGTAACTAGTGCTCTTTGTGGGCAGCTGGTATGCCACAGGCGTAGTATCGGTCTGTGATAAGTTAGCAGCTCGTTCGTCGATCAGTTTGCCCTCACTAGCCAGATACTCATCCAACATGTCACTACAAAATGCAGAGAGGTTCTTCGACCCTGCATCTGTGCTTGACACACCTGCAAATAAAATGTAATGCAAAATCATTCTTTTAGCAGCAGTAGCATACCAACATTTCAAATTAGTTAATACCACATCAAAGAGTACTATTCTTGTAATAAATCACTGATAAAATAGTATACCTTCAGTAATAGATCCTGATCCAGCAAACTTATCTCTCCAACCTTTAATTTTAGTGAAGTCAGTGGTTTTTCCTGTCCTTGAAACAAACTGGACTACAAAGGGGAAAAATGCATCAATGACAATGAAATTGCCTAAATAATGATTAAAGTCATCTATATGCTTATCAGTGATGCACGGGTCAATGTATAAAGAACCCGCACCCGACCGACGTTTTCAACTAACCCGCCCGCAACTCGGACCGCAAAAAAAAAAGTATGAAAATATTGTACCCGACCCGCTTCCTGACTGCATTTTTTAGTAAATGCTCATCGTAGCGTCATTGGGCCATAGACGTGTAACAACAACACAGGATTGCAAGAAGACGTAGCCTACACATAAAGTCATCAAACATAAACATTATTTCAGAGCTTCCACTCCCCAGTCTTCACCTTTTCTCTTGCCGCCTCCATCTCTCTGCAGACTAGTGATCATAGACATGGCCGGTTCGTGAACGAATCGTTCTTTTGAACCGGTTATTTTTAGTGAACCGGTCGAACCAGTACACTAAATCGAACTGAATCGTTCGAAACAGTTCGCGTCTTGCGTCAGTGCTGATCCACAAGTTACTCACTTTCAGACATGCCTGACAGTCCCTCCGAATCGAAATAAACCAATATCCCGAAGTATATTTTACTCCAGGAACAGTTCACTGAACTGAGACATGTTGGTGCCACTGCTGAGAGAAGTGATGAGCACGAGCAGCTGATACTGCGCATCCGCGTACTACCGAACGCACAGGTACAGTGGTTCTCGGATCACCAGTACAGAACCGAGAACTGTTGACTGAGCTTGTGTGTCATCTTCGTGCCAGTTATTCAGCCAATAAAGTGTAGGCCTATATATTTCATAGAAAATTATGTCTAGTACTATATAAATACAAAGGTTTAATTTGCATCTTTTTTCAAACGACCCGACCGACCGCAACCCGAATATCATTAAAAATATTTTTGGATGACTCGTAACTGCGGGTAACCGCAGGCACCCGCTCACTTTGGATCAACCCGCGCATCACTGATGCTTATTGTTTGTTGTTATTATTAAGATATGTTACCTTGAGATGATGTTGAACTTCCTTCGGGTGAGAGAACAGCTGGGGGTATGGGTAATTGCACACCCAGATATTGCAGGTCAATTTCAAGGTTTAGGTCAAGCAGATTCAACTTTAATCCCACTATGAAGAAAAACAAAATGAAACATTATTGTAATGTTGTACCCTGTATTGTTATATAATTTAGAGATTCAAAGAATTCCAAAATCTAGAACCTTCTTGCAGCACTGGATGAATGACCTGTCTGTGCTTCATGAGTTTCAGATCACATAAAAGGGTTTTCTCTAGCACCACAATCTTCTCCTGCACATATTCATCACTGCCACCTGTTTAAATAAAAAAATTAAAAACTCTAGGTGATTTCAAAGTGGTTCTTTAGCATCAACCACGGTGAGGAGTTCAATTCTTACCGTCTGGATACTCTGTGGTTTTTTGTGCCATCTCCGTTTTGGCATCATCTCCAAGGTGAATCTCAAGAGCTTTCTATTTCAGGATTAAGGTTTTCAGAATGTCATATAGATGTATTGTAGTAAGTATATAGATAGTATTCTGTAGATGTTACATACACCAGGTCAATAAGCATTTTAAAGTAGTAAAGCAAAGCAAATACAGCTAAATTAGTCCATTAATTCAAATGAGCTGTAATCCAAATATTCTAAAGCCAATCAAAAATCTTTGTAAGGGCAGACACTTTTAAAAAATAAATAAATAAATAATAATAATAATTCAGTATATATTGAAGACACATTCACTCAGGTTTGATGTCAAGCACAACCATTTACAAAAAAAACAGGAGGAAAATTACTTATTTGATATCAAGGTTGGTGCGATCATCATATGGATGTTTTAAAATAAGGGCGAGTAAAAACTGCATTTTCATTTTTGTGTGGTCATTTCCTTCAAAAGTTTCCTTTCTATGTTCTAAAGTTACCAGACAAGTTATTTGTTACCTTTGACATGAAGGAGACAAACAACTGGCCATCGACATCCTCCAGGCTGGGCAGCATTGGAACAGTTACAGGTTTTTCAAACACCTCATCATCTTCACTGAACTTCAATTTTCTGATTTTTTTCGGTTTTGCCTTGGACTTCTTTAAAGTGCTTCCATGAGAGGATTCTTTAATTGGTTCAGGAACAATGTGATCAGAAACATTGGTCTCATAACTAACAGCTGACTGCAAGTCATTAAGAGGCCCTGGTCTATCAGAGCATTGACTTTGAGAGAACAAGTCAATTGTTCCTCTGAGATGTTCTGGCCCATCGGGGACACTTGGTGACAATGATTCTCTAGAAGTTACAATTACATCCAGTGGTCTTTCTGGAAAAAAATCATAGATTTTTCTGGTAGGCACAGGCTTGTCATTGAATAAACCTAATGGGAAAAGGTCAGGAGAGGAAAAAGCTGTGCAATTCAATAATCTTTCTGGAAATGAATCAAGGGTCTTTCGAGGAGGTACTGGTCTTTCATAGAATAGACTTGGTGGAAATGGGTCAGGAGAAGAAGGAGCTGGGCTGGGCAAGGAGAAGGCTGGGGAAGATGGGTCATCTAACGGCAAGGAAAGGGATTCTTCATGTGTGAACAGAGATTGTGGAGGGACTTCTTCAGAAAAAAGCTCAGGACAAGAGCCCTTGGAACTGTCTAGAAGACAATCAGAAATAGATGCACTCTCAGCAACATCAGGCAATGAGGCAAGTTCCTGATAAGGAACATCGTTGTCTGTACAAGATGGCACACCAAAATCTGATGTAGTGACAGAGGGGACAATTGGTGTGACATCAAAGTCATTGTTAACTTCAGGTGTAATAGGTAAACAAGTGTCATGAACAGTGTCACATGTAAAGAGAGATGAAATGTCTGACTGAGACCTGAGTGTGCTGTCAAGATCGGGCATAGAAACAGCATCAGCATTATGGAACACACAAGACATTCTGTCAGGTGTTGGGTCAGATTCAGATTTGGAGGAAGTGGTAGTGTTGGGGGCATGGAATGAATAACTGCCAACTGGAAAATGTGAAAATCCATCAAATAATTGCATTTCTGCTGGCACGGGGGATGCAGTTGCTGATGAAGATGATAATGCAGTGGACAGAGATGTAATGTTGATTGCATCTGTTGTTGATGATGCAACTTTTTGAGATATTGAGGTAAGTACCGGATGTGAATCTAAGACAGTGGTAACACAAGGGGTGGAAGACATCAAAGCAGATGATCTTTCAGGGGTTAAGAAAGGTTCACATGACTTTTCAGAGTCTAAGGATGAGCTGGGAGTGTCAGATTTTAGTGTAATAGGTCTTGTCTTAGACTTTCTCTGTTTAAGGAACTGAGCAAGGAGCGGTAGGGGTACACGTTCTGGCCGCTTATGTGGTAAGGTTTTCTTCGTGTTTGCTTTAGACTTGGCCTCAGTGTCCAGAGAAGAAAGGGTCTCCACCCCCTTTTCATTTGTGTAGGGTACATTTTGGTCACTGGATAACAATGTAATCTTGTCAGCTTTGTGTTCATCTATTTCTGTTTTAGGCTCATCTGTCTTTAATAACTCCGTTTTTGATGATGTGTCTGTGCTTTCATATCTGTGAATGTCACCTACCACAGTTTCATCATTACTAACAAGTTGTAATATATTTTCTGTTTTGGATGATATGTCCAACACCTCCTTTTGATCACTTGTGCAAGTTGTTTGCAAGGCCACACCATTTTTCTTGATATTCTCAAGTGATAACCTTTTGACTTTCACGTGAGCACCTTTAATGAAGTCTGAAAATGCAGATGACGATGGGCGCTTCTTACTACTGTCAGAGAAAGCATAAGAAAATAAGACACAAAAAAAAGTTTACATTTGTCAAAAATGTACAATATCTGAAAATATTTTTAAATGCAGCCTAGGGCCTAAACACACTATACAATTATGTGAAAGCAAACACAACAGGAAAATGCGTCGGTCATGCATTCGCACAGTTGCATAGACTATGTTGCATTGAGTTTGTAAATCTAATTGAAACTAAAGTAACATTTTGCTTCTGTTTGACAAATTTATTAACTCTACTTACCAGAAACTTTGAACATTTGTTTCTACAATAGGAGCATCACCATTAACATCTTTCTTTTCTCCATTTGTAGGGCTGGAAAAGTCCTGGTCCTTACTGACCTTTACAGCAGCATTTCGCTTCATAAACAGAGTTTTCAAATTGTTCAAGGTTGTCATCTCCCTGCTTAGCTTGAGTTCACTCCCAGTTTCCTCAGTGGACAGTCCATTCTTTACCTTAGATGAACGGGCGTTTACTGCATCCTCCCTGAAACCTTTGGCAAATGGGTTGTAGTCAATTTTGAGCTGGGTGATGCGAAGGTTTTGATAGGCTGTGACTGCAAAGAACTCGGTCTGAGAAAAGCTTAGAGTTATAACGTTGGGATTGTCAACTTGAATGTCTTCACTGGCTTTGTCTGCAGGTATGACATGAAGTCGAGGAAGGTATCGGTGCATTGAGTGCAAAATAATGTGGTCCTCTTGGTCCAAGTTGTTGCAAAGTTTCAGTCTGTAAAATGAAACAGGGCACTGCATCCAGTGTAGGCCAGTAGCAGGGGATTCTGGGTGTACAAACAAACGTGAAACATGAGGCTCAGCCTTCCCATTGGTTTCCCATCCTTTACCACTCCATTTGTACCTGTGGTTATCAACTGGAACAATATCCATTGCCAGCACGTAACTCTGGAAAGGTTCCATTCCAGAGAGACGAAATCGGCAATAGGGGAACATTCTACGACCTTGTTTGGTCAAAATCATCTCAGTCTGACACCTATAGAACTCATTCCACATACTGTTGTTGTCCAGTGTAACTGTGATGCCCTTACATCTAGCATCTGCTGGCAAGTGTTCCGACTGTGAGCTGTTGTTGGTGTCTGCAAATGTAGATGATGATGGATGAATGCCTGTTACAGCAGAGCCAACTGAAGAATTCACCATTTTATTTGCCTCACTAATTGCCATCAGACTGCTCTTGTCTTTCCCAGTATCACCAGACTGCAACTGTTTGAGGACAACAAAGATGGAAGGTGGAGTGGTTGTAGGAGGTGCCAGTGTTGGGGCAGTCATGCCCTCTTCATGAAGCACCATTGCACCCTGCTCCTTTGTATCTGCCATGGGAGTTAATAAGTCATCTGGATAGCTTCTGACCCTCTCATCTCAGGGTATTTCAGGTCTACAACCTTTAAAAAACAAGACATACACGACATGGCATGGTCAAAGCATGTTTGACAGCTAGGAACGGTAAAGATAAACATTCAAACATTGTATAAACAGTTTTTATTTGTGTTACTCACTAGATTAGTCAACTACTAGTAAGTTGCATCCCTGCTTGGCCTGTATGCACAAAATTGTTAGAGGACAACAATTTAATTCCATAAATGCATTACCTTGTCTGTTTTCAAACGGTTTACACCTTGCTAGAGAAATGTCTGAATAAAAAGACTGGTGTGTGTAGTGTATGGTGCTTTTTGGACAACATCACAAGTGGTTATCCATCACAGGCCTCTAAGCATTGCATTAGCCAAGGTAATACTAATGAGGACATCTATGCAAGTCTTAGACAAAGTACATCCTGGATATATTGGATAAGGGGTATTCAACTCTGCTCCTGGAAGGCCACCTAGCAACACAGTTTAGTCCTAACAAACTCAAAGGCTTCATGACACTTGGAAATTATACGCAGGTTAAGGACTGGAACTTTGCATGAAGATGACCATTCATGAACAGTGTTGAGTACCTGTCCTAAACAGTCTAACTCCACCTCTGGGTCTGTAAAGGACAAACGGTAAATGAAAAGCCTTGGTGTTTACATTGACGTAAAAATGAACTGTAAACATATGGAGGTACATGCAGCACTGACTGAGGATCTGTTGCCTAAATAAGGGGAATTGATACAAGAAAACGTCACGGTACCTTGAACTTAAGTTACACATGTCCATGGCAACAAAAGAGTGAGTTGTTTTATCCAATCACAAGTGGCCAAGACTAAATACAGGTAGAAACAGGGTCTAAAACAGGGTCTTTTGTGATTGGATCACTGAAAATATACGCAAGTAGTCAAAAACACAAGTGACCACATTGCATTTGTAGCAGGAACGATATCCGTCTAGATCACCTTACGTGATATTTCTAGGATGTGTGGTGACAAAATGTTTTTGTTTTTTTCTGTGTGTTCTATATGTTCTTCCTTTCCCTCTCACTCATAAGCTGTGTAGTATTTACGCAATGCCTTTGACGCTCCAGCAAAACTGATACGCTCTGTGGGGTGTGTCTTGACAAATCTGAACACAAATGGTTGCAGGAGATGTATGTCAATATCAAGTGGAAACGGTAGTGCATCTCAACTAACCACTTGGATCACCGAAAACACATTAACACCAGGTAAAAACAGGGCCTTTGTGTAACTATTATCAAACAGCATCTCATCTCAAGGGCTCCGACTTAACCAAAGTCATGACCACTACCCACCCCAAAATTGACTAGTTAATCCAACAATGGTTGACACACTGTAAAGAAAAAAAATGCCACTGTCATCAAATGCTAGGGCAAACTGTACGTACACACCGCCGCCGACTTGAGCTTCCAAAGTTACCGCAAGTCATTAATTTTCAATGGAAGATGGCTTCTCTCAGCTGCAAGGAGCGTCAAATTCAGCGACCAGAGCGTCAATTTTGGGCGACCAGAGTGTCAATCAGAAAGTTGAAAGTAGCTCAACTTTATAGTAATGACCTATGACGGAGGTCAGTGGCAAGCAGCGGCAAAACGCCAGCAACCAATCGGAATATAGACGTCCATCGCGCTGGCTGATTCCGAAGAAACATAAGATGTAAACTTTCGTTCCTACCAAAACATTAGTTCCGAGAAAATAAAGAAGCTAATCATCGCCGTTGCTGGGTTTCCTATCATTTATAATATGTTACAAAAGAACGAGGCATGGGATAAAATAGCTGGGAATATTTACAAACGCTCGTTTTAAGCGGGAATGCAATTCACTTGCTTACGGTAACACCGATTTGACTAACTGCACTAGATGCAAATAATAATAATAATAATAATAATAGCTAATGATTCTTTTTTTCTGACCAAATGTGACCAAAACGGTTATAAAAATGCTGTCATTATAAAAGGTTTCTAGTCTCAATGTATTGCTAGTTTTTTGTTTACATTTCATGTTGTGACACTTCTCTACTCCCATGTTCGAACATAGAATGCTGCTACGTCAGAGCGGCCAAAGCATCAACAAGCTTCCCCGTACTTTTTGACAAGTGTCCTTGACAGGGTGGCCAGAGCTTCTTTGCAGCTCAAGTCGGCGGCGGTGTGTACGTACAGTAAAGGGTTAGGGTCAACAAAAACAACAAAAAATGTTGGTGATGTCACTTCATAAAGAAAGACTGGGAACATGCGCATTCTAGCGCCGAACAAGCATGCCTATAGAATTAACATGTAATACGCGTGTTCATACCATCACGGTTTTCACAGATTTGCATTTTTGTAGTTTACACGGAGACAATAATGGTATTCATTTTCAAAAACTTGCACTTGCGTGTTCTGACCCCCAAAACGCTGTTGTTGTATAAATGAATGACCAAAACACAAAACGTTTTCAGTTTTTAGTAAAAAACAAACAAAACTGTTGTGTAAACTACCCCGAAGTTCTGTGGTCTGTGTTCATTAATGTACACACTGAATAGAAGAGTGGGGGTAAAATGAAGAGTGGGGGTAAAATGATGTATGCATATAAACAGGGAAACCTCTTAGGAAACAATCATTATTCTGGCAATTCCATCTAGATGGCACTAGATTAAGAATAAAAAAGCAACTACAGTGAAGAGAGAAAAAAACATGTAAACAATACTTAGTGTGACAGTTTCCAGACAATACATTGTCTTGAAAAGCAATTTGATACTAAAGTAGGTGCACACCACACTGAGCATGCAGATAATATATTGATATTTTGTATTAAATTTGCCACAAAAAAAAAAAACCTTCAAGAGTTGTCAAAGGACGTGCATAATGTAGGCTAGATTATTTATAGGCATTTTGTTTTTTTGTTAGATTATTTAAAAAGCCTAGGCTACATATAGAGAAAACACATAATTGCCCTTTCTAATTTCAGGTTGCACAGTTGCACCAGGTTTTTCATAAACCTGCAAACTCATTGATGCCACATTGTTCATTCTTGAAGAAGAGCATAAACCTTCATATGTAACTTGTCTATAGAGATTAAACTCACTTTTTCGTACTGTTACCTCAACTGAGCATTCTTTCTGCATTACCAGTGTATCCTTTGTCCTACCTGTGTCATGACACAACCTGGCTCTTCTGATACAGAATATTTTAATCAAGAAATTAAAGTACTAAAACAGGATTTTGATCATATGATAAATGACAGTTAATTAACTAACAAACATTGAAAACATGATAAACAGAATTATTTTTACACAAAAAAAATTTGATGGAGGGCTTCTGTGAAAATTCTGACAGAATTGCTAAATCGCTTTCCAATAGAATTAAAATTCCAAACACTATCTCAAAAAATGCATGATGCAGTACTCATTCCAAATAGAGACCGAGCAAATTCATATAATTTATTCAATGTTCAGGCCTATAATATATAGTGTAAGCATGTGAAGCAATTAATTTGCTTAAACAATTAACGTTACCTCAAAAGTCAAAGATGTGCTAGAAATTGATTTGTTTACCGAAAGCTGGCACACAGCAATCATTTAATGAACATAATTTCTTCTTTCTAATCATTAGGGGCAACTCACATCATGTACTACATAGTACCAAATAGAAACTGTTAAAAGGTGCGTTCACGCAATGTTGTAATTGCCGCAATTACGAGATTTCAACTTATAAAAAATGTTCAAATGCTTGTAGAGCTCATAATTACAGCCTGTAAGATGGGTGCTCCTACCTGTACCACGTGACCGCTTTACTACCTGACTGCATCAGATTAATTTAGCCGTTGATAGTGTTGCCAAAGAAATGCATAATTCCCAGGTTGCGTTTAACTCCACTTTTATATATACACTTCTCCAAGCACTTCCCCTTGAGGGAATCCCCACCGCCATTTTAAAGTGCATTCAACTTTGTCCAGTGGGCGGGGTAAGTTTAATTGGACAGACCCTCTACCCATCGATTTTTTCACAGAGGGAGCGAGCCAACTCAATACACTTCAGACAGAGTCATAAACCAAAGAGCCATGACTGTGACTTCACAGCAGATCGCGCTTAATTTACCCCAAACAACTCGTGTTTGATTTTTTATTTATTTTGACATTTAAACGCATAATACATGTAGCTACCTTAAAGGTACAATATGTAGGATTTTTCGCCACCAGGGGTCGCTAACCTCTTACAATAACAAAGGCATATATTGATGACGAAAAGCATTAAGCGGAATTATGGATCTTGTCGTCAAGCTGATGGATCTTTTATGGATGAGTGAATACGTTTTTAACATGACTGTGGTATGAAGCAGGGCGCGATTGCTAATGAGAGACGTATACCAGCGCCACACGCAACGCGAGTCCCGTGGATATAAAGGAATAAGGACATTTCATTCTACCGAACTACACGCAAGTGCTGTATTACTACTCACACAGGTCAGTTTATAAGACGAATTAAACTTGAGGTAACGCAGCGCTGTTTCACTTGCTCTAACAGTTACAATATCACACTAAACAGCATTTGAGTGTGTTGAATGTTGTTAGTTAGGTTGTTTGTTGGCTGTATGAGACTAGCAGTAAGCTAGATCAACATTAGAATAACACACAGATCATATTCTAACATTTCATCATGTTGAGTTATATAACATTAATTAGTTTTATGTACATTTGCTCACCTGTCTAATAAAGTACATGCAACACTCGCGTCTCTGTCAAGTCGAAGTTAGTTCGACTTGACAGACGTGGACGTGGAGCTCTCAGCATCTCGAAAGATGTTGATCTTCGTTTTAGTCCTCTTTTTGTCTCAAAGTCTGCTTGCGATGGTCCATAATGTTTGAACAAAACAACAACAGCGTGAGTGTCTGTTGTCCACGTCTGTCGCCATGGTTACTATGGCAGTACAAGCGTAAAGTCTGTGGCGGAAACCGGGGGTAGCGAGGATATGGCGCCATTGACTGGCGACTCCTCACACGCCCCGTTTCCTTGGTTAAAATCGCAATTTTTCTCACGATTTATAAATAGTTGGAAACATTTGGGATATTGTAAGTAATCAACTAAACAAAATATATAATATTGGCCTAGTGGTTTTTGGATATTTTACTGCAAAAATTCTACATATAGTACCTTTAAGCTGGCTGCTATAGTTTGTTGTATTGTTATTGTAGTATGTGTACATTTGTATATTTTCTCCAACAGCCCAAATACAGGCCTATAGAATGGTGCATAAAACAAATTCATAAGGAAAAATTTTAAATAATAAATCAGCTCCATTGCAGATTCCAAATGATCAAGGGCTTATGGTGTTCCATTTAAACACACTGCAAGGGTTCTGCCAGTAGTGGGCACTCATGTACTGTAGGCAATGACGTACATTTGAGTGAACAAGATGGAGGGAAGTTAGCGAGGGAAGGGCATAGAAAATTGGACTTAAACGCAACCCCAGTCCAAGGACATGAACAGCGCCAAATAGAACGTCACACGTTGTCATCTCAGACTACAGTATTTACGGCATGGCATGACCGTAGCAAAATATTTCCTTGTCATGTTATATCAACTCGTGAGGCGATACAATCTATGCAACTTAAAACAACTTTTATTAGGCTACTTATATGACTCAAATATTCATTCCGTGTAAGCATTATTTAAACATTTTCTATAGAACTCTATTGTGCACCTTCCAAGGTGGGTGTGCCACACATTTCATTTATACAAGGAAAAACACATACAGTTTCGTCTTTCGAGTAGACAGTATATTTTAAGATTTGCTGTATTAATAACATATGGGTACCTTTTTATATAAATATTATTAAAATAATAATTTAAAAAGTTATAACATACGGAAGCACTAGAATGATATGGAGGGTTTCGAAATGACCTCATGCTTAAAGACTAGTGTGACTGCTGCATAACCTTCAAAAACGTATTAAAATAACTCAATTTATGTCCACAACGACGCAATTAAGACACCAAAAACCGTTTTATTTATAATTTAGTTGTTTATGCGACGTAACAAACTTGTTGTTATGCATACAATATAATAAAAAATATGCATGTCAACGCCATGACATCACTTTAGCCACATGCTTTTGAAAAAAAAAACCATGTCCCATTTAATACACATCTATAATAATAATAAAAACTTGAAGAATAGCGTCAAACGCATTTGTAACGCAACGTGCTCATGATTACCGAAAAGGCGCACGTTACTATAACAACATTACTAGACTGCTTATTTTACCTAATTCACAGGTGAGCAAACGTGGCAACCACCGGCGTGCACACATGTTATTTGTCCATTCAAAGTCAAGAAATTGAGTTTCAGTCACCTTTTGTGAAACAGGCGTCGAGATATATTCGTCGATGGCGCATGTCTCTAATAGGCCCGAGATCTAAAAGTTGGCGCGGATAGCGCGTGCACGTCGAAACATCTCGAATGGCGGGCGGAAGCGCGCTGAGAGATGGTCTGCTCTGGCCACGAAGTAACAACGAAAAACACCCCTGTGCAGCGAACTTTTTCAATTACTTTAACAGACACAGCTGCATCCGGATTAGACTGTTACCTCATGTCAATATGAAATGCATATTGTGCATACTCTCTCTCCTGTCTTCGTTAATGTTGTTTTTTTTCCTCTCTCCCTTCTCACATTATTACACCGTGCGTCTCACCCTCCGAGGTTTACGTGCGTGCGGTGACGTCAGCACGTCGCCGTTCAAAACATTGCACGCGCTCGTTTGACTACCGTGCGCAGGCGCTGCTCTGGCTGATGAGAATCGTTGGTTGTATCCATGGTTGTATCGCGCATGCGTTTACTTAACGCCTTTGTTTACGTCATGGCTGCCTCGACTGACTCGCACTGCGTCGGGTTTTATTCGAATGACGAAAATCGTAGATAAAAAAGAGTTGTTGCGTAAAATGTTTTATTTTACGTCTGATTTGGAACGGCGCGGCACAGATCTAAAGATGCATCATATATTCATCCTAAGAAACATACACGCGGATTTTGAGACAAAGGGAGTTTTGTTCATGGTGATGCCAGACCCTTTCTTTCAGTGCTCTCCCGTCAAAAGCTTTATTTATTACAATGCTCCATTGAACATGCTCTCCACTCGTTTGTCTAACGTTACTTGTTTTCGTTCTCAGAGGACAGGCAATTGTATAATGGTTGAAGGGGGTTAACAAAGCCCAGCAACGAGGCTTGTGTTACATGTCCTGTCTATTTCCTTTTTGTCTCTGTCTTTTTCTGGCTATTTGTGTACGGTACGTTTTAGGATTTTGCTGACCTGAAGAGAACACTTGTATTTGGTGCATTGTAGAAGGAAAATGTGACAGCAGCACAGACCATCTAAAAAACAACAACATTCATTGCAAATGAAATTTCACTATAACTAATATGAAAAGTAAGTATCTAATTACTGGATAAACTGACATTTGATTCAGTTGGCCTGGTTAAGAGAGTTTTCAGTAGTTCTGATTAGAGGCGTTTCCAAATTATGATTTAATTATCAATCATGTACACATGTCAAGGATATAAGGATTTGATTCAAAGAGCATTTTTAAAAATATGTAATATTATTGTATTGTTAAATATTTTATATTTTTGTGATTATATGCTATATTGATGTCACTTTGTCCTTTAAAGCCACATCCCCAATAAACGTCAACTCTGATGATTTTTAGGTCTAGAGTAGATGTTTTATTTACAGTTTCTGAAATAAAATGGAAAACAACAGTTGTAAGCACCACCCAAATGATCAACATATAGAGCTCAGACATTGCTATTTCTGAGCAACATTCTTGCTATTTATACTCATTTTGCTTACTCTGTTGAACTCTGTATAGCTCTAACCATAATAAAACCATCTGAGCCTGACTCGGCTTCTGTTGTTATTCCCTGGAATAAAGTTTTATCTTCACGGTAGGTATTTTACATGCAAACATCATCATCTTTGCCCATTTCATTGATTTGAGATCAGCAGACAGCCCTTTACAAGAGTTAATAACACTGAATGATGTGTCAGATTTATCCACAACACATGACAATGTTTGTTACATGATCTAACACTCCAAAACTTGAGTGTCAGCCATACACTGATGAAGTGAAATACAAAGGCTTCTGATTTTAAAAACAAACACTGAAGATATTTTTCACACAACAGGTTCAAAAACACAATTAGCAAAAGCAGGCTCAATCTGTGCTGCATAATAAAAGGAAAATGAAACTTGCACTTAATAAAACCAAAAGTCCCTTGATATCCCACCTTCAAAATGCTCTAATGAGGGTTTGCTGTACAGGCAAAGCGTAATATTCCGGTTTAAATGAAACAACCACAGAAAATACTGTAATCCCGCAAAAAAAAAAAAAAAAAAAAACCCCGCGTTGACAGTCACGTGTAAAATGGAGGTCTATAGTACAATTGTTCTATGTAAATTGATGCTAATCATCTATGATGATTATGTCAGTCAAAATGATTATCTATGGCAATGTTTTCTGCATAATTATTCAGCAGTGACACAGATGATAAATCTTTCTGGGGTTCCCTGCTGCAAAAACACTTGTTTCATAGAAATAATTTAGCAATCATACAGCGTGCACAGTTTAATCAGTAGGCTATTTAACCCGGAACATTCATTTGTACAAGTATAAAAACCGACAGTCTGAGTTTATGTCATAGTATGCATTTTAAATCCAAAGGAATTTCTTCATGCAATGTAACAAATATGCAGGAACTGTTATAAAACAAAAGGCACCACATATGTGACTCCCAGGACGTGATTGACACTTCACACGTACAGAACGCACAAATAATGCCAGAAATATACCAGCAAAGACAAATATATTCACAAGGATTAACAATAACATTTTACACTTCATAAATCACAGATATGACTCTAAAAATTGCATTTGTTGAAACACTGGCTTTGCTAGTCATAATTAATAATTACCATTGAAATAAACATGTCAAATCATGTTTCTAAAAGTATTAGCAGCTGATTGTATGTCCACATCACGCCTCAAGAGTTAGCACAGATAACAGTTCTTCGTGTTAAGTATTATTCCTGGAATGTCAACAGTAAAACAACACAGGAATGGTTTTACGGACTCACTGTTCTTTTACAAGAGTCTTTACAACTTGTGCAATCATTACCTACGAGATTATGTAAGCATGGGGGGGGGGGGGGGGGGGGCAACACACAAATCACACATTAATGATGATGTCCTCTTCCTCGTCCCTGATATCCTCCGACAGGCCATCATCAGAGCGCCTGCTCTCTTCATCAATACCGCCGCCGCGTGGGCCGATGATGTATCTGTAGTCTCCACCAATAGCAAAAGCAGCTCCCGATGACACCATTAGCCAGTCCTTTTCATCTTCCTCTATTCCTGCACACTGCCACGGAACACCCCAAGAGGGATCCTCACCACTACGGGTCCCGACATCTGCGCCCGGGCCAGAGGCCTGTTCTCCATCCTCTTCCTCCAGGTTCACATACAGCAACGGCTCTTTTACAGGAGCTGGATTCAGCTTCGCCCACAAGAGCTCCAACTGGTCAATGAGGTGTTGGAAACTAGGACGGCACTTTGGGACAGGAGACCAACAGCTGTGCATGATTTCATAACTGGAAGTGAGAAAATACGGACAATAGCAGAATCAATCTCTAAAATTGCTGCAATCAAATGAGAGTTGTGCAACTTTAGTATTAAATGCATGACTGTTCAAACTTTTGTGGTCCGTGAGATTTATAAAAAAAAAAAAAAAAACGGTATATATATATATATATATATTTTTTTTTTTTACACTGTATATATACACTCACCTAAAGGATTATTAGGAACACCATACTAATACTGTGTTTGACCCACTTTCGCCTTCAGAACTGCCTTAATTCTACGTGGCATTGATTCAACAAGGTGCTGAAAGCATTCTTTAGAAATGTTGGCCCATATTAATAGGATAGCATCTTGCAGTTGATGGAGATTTGTGGGATGCACATCCAGGGCACGAAGCTCCCGTTCCACCACATCCCAAAGATGCTCTATTGGGTTGAGATCTGGTGACTGTGGGGGCCATTTTAGTACAGTGAACTCATTGTCATGTTCAAGAAACCAATTTGAACTGATTCGAGCTTTGTGACATGGTGCATTATCCTGCTGGAAGTAGCCATCAGAGGATGGGTACATGGTGGCCATAAAGGGATGGACATGGTCAGAAACAATGCTCAGGTAGGCCGTGGCATTTAAACGATGCCCAATTGGCACTAAGGGGCCTAAAGTGTGCCAAGAAAACATCCCCCACACCATTACACCACCACCACCAGCCTGCACAGTGGTAACAAGGCATGATGGATCCATGTTCTCATTCTGTTTACGCCAAATTCTGACTCTACCATCTGAATGTCTCAACAGAAATCGAGACTCATCAGACCAGGCAACATTTTTCCAGTCTTCAACTGTCCAATTTTGGTGAGCTCTTGCAAATTGTAGCCTCTTTTTCCTATTTGTAGTGGAGATGAGTGGTACCCGGTGGGGTCTTCTGCTGTTGTAGCCCATCCGCCTCAAGGTTGTGCGTGTTGTGGCTTCACAAATGCTTTGCTGCATTTCTCGGTTGTAACAAGTGGTTATTTCAATCAAAGTTGCTCTTCTATCAGCTTGAATCAGTCGGCCCATTCTCCTCTGACCTCTAGCATCAACAAGGCATTTTCGCCCACAGGACTGCCGCATACTGGATGTTTTTCCCTTTTCACACCATTCTTTGTAAACCCTAGAAATGGTTGTGCGTGAAAATCCCAGTAACTCAGCAGATTGCGAAATACTCAGACCGGCCCGTCTGGCACCAACAACCATGCCACACTCAAAATTGCTTAAATCACCTTTCTTTCCCATTCTGACATTCAGTTTGGAGTTCAGGAGATTGTCTTGACCAGGACCACACCCCTAAATGCATTGAAGCAACTGCCATGTGATTGGTTGATTAGATAATTGCATTAATGAGAAATTGAACAGGTGTTCCTAATAATCCTTTAGGTGAGTGTAAATGCAGACTTTGATCAAATAGATGCCTTTTTTACAAATGAATGTATTTAAGAAATTATATATTATATATTATAAAATCAATGCAACAATTAAAACTTACATGTCACCAGGGCAATCTGGAGGCTGCTTGAGTCTTTCTCCTTTGATAAGATACTCGTAGATTTCTGAGTTCTCCACCCCTGGGTAAGGCGTTTGACCTCTAGTCATGATCTCCCACATGGTCACACCAAATGCCCACTAAAAAAAAACAGCCCATCAGTACCAGGAACAGTAACAGTGAAGGGCTATGTTTTAAACTCAGTAAAAAAAAAAAAAAAAGCATTTCTGTTTTCAGAAATTGTGTGATTTTAATATTACATATTACATGACTCTCTGGGTTACTAGATTCAGTTTGATCCTTTTGTGGTCAAATATTTTTATATAATGACCACTAAACTGTATAACTGACTGTCCCGATTCCAAGAAACTGGTTGTTTCTACATATCTGTGCTAGATATGTCTCATTTAACAATGTGGTCTTGTCAGTCCCTCATAATACAATTATTTCAATTTAAATCAATATGTCATATTCATTTATTTATTAAGTATATAACCATGTTGCTTCCCATTGGGGTCTGGCTCACCCTATCAGGGTTTATTCTGCAGTAAAGATAAGATAAGATAATTGTACATTATACATTACTTAAAGGGTTAGTTCACCCAAAAATGAAAATTAAGTCATTAATTACTCACCCCCATGCTGTACCAACCCCGTAAGACCTTCGTTCGTCTTCGGAACACAAATGAAGATATTTATGATTAAATGTGACAGCTGGATCACTCCTCCATAGGCTCCCTAAGGGATTGAAACCTGACGGCCCAGAAAGTCAATGAAGAAAATGTTAAAATATTCCATGTCACAACAGTGGCTCAACTATAAGTTTATCAAGCGACGAGAATACTTTTTGTGCGAAAAAACAAACAAAAATAACAACTTTATTCGACTATTCCTTTTCTTCCTTGTAGGCCTGAAACGAGACTTCAAGAGATTTCCACGACGCATGCGCGAGAATTGCGATCTCCTTCAACTACTTCAGTTCAGTTCTCGCGCGTGCGTCGTGGAAATCTCTCGAAGTCTCGTTTCAGGCCTACAAGGAAGAAAAGGAATAGTCGAATAAAGTTGTTATTTTTGTTTGTTTTTTCGCACAAAAAGTATTCTCGTCGCTTGATAAACTTATAGTTGAGCCACTGTTGCGACATGGAATATTTAAACATTTTCTTCATTGACTTTCTGGGCCGTCAGGATTCATTCCCTTAGGGAGCCTATGGAGGAGTGATCCAGCTCTCAGATTTAATCAAAAATATCTTCATTTGTGTTCCGAAGACGAACGAAGGTCTTACGGGGTTGGTACAGCATGGGGGTGAGTAATTAATGACTTAATTTTCATTTTTGGGTGAACTAACCCTTTAAGTAATGTATAATGTACAATTATCTTATCTTATCTTTACTGCAGAATAAACCCTGATAGGGTGAGCCAGACCCCAATGGGAAGCAACCCTTTAAAAGTTACAGTACAATACATCATCTCACCTAGTACTATTGTATATATTAGTACATGTATGAGACAAATAGTGTTTATTACCACATCACTCTGTGTTGTGTAGACATTGTCTGCCAGGCTTTCCAAAGCGATCCACTTCACAGGCAACTTAGAGACAGACCCTTGTCTATAGTAGTCGCCGCTGTAGATTTTTTTTGAGAGACCAAAATCTGCTACACACACGCTCATATTTTCATTCAACCTAAAATTAAAGATTCATTTGAGGGGAACATAAAAGGTTACTCATCATTTGGATAGTTTACATGCCCATTCAATATGATCAGTAAATCATGTTCCTTTTACATAGAGCTGACTTAAAAAAAACTCACATGCAGTTACGAGCAGCCAAATCCCTATGGATGATGTTTTTGTTGCTCAGATACTCCATCCCTCGAGCAATATCCAGCATGAACTGGATAAGAATCTGCTGAGAGAGGGTCTACAAAAAAAAAAACATTTACATGGAGGAATGGACCAAATAAATCTGATGTACAGTTGCTGCGTGTGTGTGCGAGGAAGTGACAGGAAAAACTTACAAATGGTTCATCTCCGAGACGTGACATGAGAAGAAATGTGTGGAGATCTCCATGTTTCATAAAGGGCAGGATCACCATAGGAACAGGTAAACGTTGCTGGGCTCTCCTGTGCAAACTCACACCTGTGGGAGCGAATTCACAACCATGTTGAAGTAACATCTTCAAGTGAGTCCTGCTTGATAATATCCACGTCGAAATGGAAAGGACCTGCATTGTCTTCACTTGAGTGATTAGCCTTGATGTGAATTTATCCCATATCCCTTACGAAAATGAACCATGGTTTAATTGTGAAAAAAGTCTAGTAACCATTGTATAACCACAGTTTTACTGCAAATTCCATGGTTAAACTATGGTTAGTGTAGCAAAACCATGGTTAATTTGTGGTTACCATGGTTTAACTATAGTAGCCATATTTTTTTGTTTTTATTTGTATTTTCGTACGGGGTGTTAAAGCAAATAGATTCTGAGCCAAAGCCTAGCAAGGAAAATGTGTCCACTAACCAACAAGCGGAATGACATTGGGATGGTGGAAGTCTTTCATATAGGCAGCCTCTTTCAGACATTGCTCAATGTCACTGGATGAGTTAATGTCAGCTGTAAGAGCACAGAGAGAGATGCATGAATGCACAGAAACAATGACAACACCAATACCATGGTCCACAGGCATCCAACTGTTCATTGAACTAATCATTTTAGATGTACACTTACTTTTTAGGACTTTCACAGCAACCTTCTGCCCAGAGTTATTCTCCGATTTGAGAAAGGCTTCTCTCACAGAGCCAAACTCACCTAGAAAACAATATTATTATTTTGACAGCAATGAACAGTTTTTAAAGGTAAAAACTGTGACTCCTGTATACTGTGTCAGTAAAATCAATTTTAAAGTCCCCCTGTGGTAAAAATCAGGGTTGTTCATAAGGTTGTTCATAAGTCTATTTGGTGTCTTTAATATGCTTTAAGAAAAACCATGTGCAAATTCATAGGTCAACACCATTACTGAGTATATTCTCCTTAAAACTGCAGAACCAAAGACAGTCTCAAAAACACGGTTTGAAATCGCTGGTGTTTCAACTACCTTGTAACCAATCACGTCAATGTGTGATCGTCAATGAGTGGATCTCTGAGCTGGTGTGAGTGAATGGAGGCGGGGCTAATTTGCAAATTCATAGAACCACATATACTAAATGAGGCAAGGATGTAGATTTACACTCAAGCTATTTTTAAGGCATGAAGACATTTTTTTCAAGGAAAAAAAACATTTAAATATGTCATTTTGGTGATCAAAGTTGAGTTTTAATGGATAAAATAATTGACTACAGGAGGACTTTAACAATTTTATTCTTCTGAGATGCAGAAAAGTATCAAAAAGGACATGAACTGTGAGGTTTAAGACAGCATATATTCTTTCAATCATTTAGATCACTGGTACACAAAGTAGATCACTTTAGGTCTCGTCTCAACAAAAATAGACTAAAATGAGCATCTGGGTCATAATGTACCTTTTCCAAGCATTCGTCCCAGAGTTAAGAGCCTTTCAGAGATGAGAACATCCTGTAACTTGGCCTTCAAATCACTGTTGATTCCTAGACTGTCCACTAGAGGGATACAGAGTCGACATTCATAATTTCCTGTAAAACAAGTACTGTAGGATGTCAATGATGGTGCAGTCATGCATGTACTTACATGTTGTTTCGGGGAGCTCAGGGAACTGCCTGTTGAAGGACCTGGCAGCTGTAAAGGAAACCGGAACTTCTGTTCCTGGAGCTGCGAATGCAGACCTGCAAACAAACCAAAATGTGACAAAATGACCCATATTTCACTGTTTTAAAAGACATTTTGGAAATTCATCTGAACCCAAACTGCCCAACAAAAGCAAAACACACAAACTACATCATGAATGGAACTGAAAAAACAGACAGAGTTCTTGGACTACAAACAGTATGTCCAGTCTTCATTGATTTTGAGCATAGTTAATCCAAACTTGACTGTGAAAGGACAGATCACAGTCTAAGAGACCAGATTTCAGTCCTAGCTCAGACAAAATGTGTGGTTTGGGCAGCAAATAGGGTGTAATAATGTAAAAAAAAAAATGTAAAAACACATACCCAAACTGGGTCTCTTTGCCTCTGTTGCGTACCAGTACAATCAACAGGAGTCCCACCATGGTGGCCACAAGAAGGCCGAAAAGAAGCCCTACCCATATGTGGCCCCTCTGGGTCTGAGCCTGCGTGGCTGAAAGGACACAATGAGAGTGTTAATCACCACTTCTGCTCAAAAGTGCCTGACGCTACGCCATTCCTGCATAATGAGCAGCGAATGAACACACACAGGCTATAAGAGCGCTGCATTATGAGAAAATGCGGTCACAAAAAAGGCTGCAGTGACTGCAGAAATCCTGATTTCAAAGAGGCAGGAGGTGGACACCAATGAGAGTGGACAAACCTGACACGGGCATCACAAGAACAGGCTGACTCCATGGGCCACATCCTGCGTTTGTGCACGCAGCAACTTGGAAGGTGGCGTTAAAGAATCTCCCAGCACCCGAGAGACGGGCAATGTTGTCCTTAAACAGTAAGGGATCCTATAGAGACAGAAATCATAAATGATATGCATAAAGATTAAAGGGTTAGTTCACTCAAAAATTAAAATTCTGTCATCATTTACTCACCCTCATGTCGTTCCAAACCCAAAAGACAGAACACAAATGAAGATATATTATTATAAAATCTGAGCCAGTTCTGTACTCTCCCTTGACAGCTACGCAATAAGCAGGCTCAGACATTGACGCTTCAAAAAGTTGATTAAGAGATTGGAAAACTGTTCCATATGAATTGAGTGGTTTAGTCCACATTTTCTGAAGAGACACGATTGTGTTTTGTTTAGTTAGATTAGTTTTATGACGTCTTTATGATCTTTTTGAAGCGTCAAAGTGTCAGTGGCATAGCTGTCAATGGAGGTGCAGTAATCGATCAGATTTTATTAAAAATACATTAATTTTTGTTCCGAAGATGAGTGAAAGTCTTACGGGTCTGGAACAACACGAGGGTGAGGTTTTTTTTGGGTGAGCTATCCCTTTAAGGGTGGTTAGTGTAGCTCTCTTTACTCTTATCAGTAACAGGAAAAAGATGAATAATTATTTCTATGATCAAGCATATTTCAAGTCAAGTCGCATTTATTTATATAGTTCTTTATACAATACAGATAATTTCGAAGCAGCTTCACAGTAATAAACTGGAACAGTTAAGGCCAGTTCACACTAAAGACAATAACTGTAACGAGAACTATAAAGTTTTAATAATCATTCTAATTCTATATGAATAGTGGAGACCCCACCACAACTGTAAGGATAACGACACAGGAGAAGGATTTAAAACAAAATCAGAATCCATCTTGCTTTAAAAAGCTGGGTATTTAAAGTGGCAGACGACATAACTGCAGCATGTGCTTATAATAAACTGAACATTATTGTTCTTGGTGTGAAATGTTCCAAAATTCATCAGTCTGGAAACAACTTAATTTTCAGTTGTAAAGCAGCTCTACAGAAGACAATGATGTCATTATCCAGCTCAATACAGACTCAGTGTTGAATCAGTTCAGGTCAATAACAGTGTCAGTGTTGCGAAATTTCCACTGTAAGTGTGTCTTTCTTTATAATGATGTACCTGATTCTCTCCTCCCTGGTTCCACTGCACTTTATATGCCAGTAACCTTCCACAAAGCTCCTCCTGTTCCAGTGCCGCCCAGGACAGAGTGAGCTGCTGCTCGCTGAGTTCAAAGGTAAAGTTCTTTGGAGCTGCTGATGGTGCTGTGTATGAAAGATATGAAAACAGTAAAAAAGGGAGCAATAATTGCCAGTGTACAGACAAAAGTATGTGTCAAGCGCCTCTGCACGACAATAAATGATGTCACAGCCAGGCCCAGATGGAATTTGTTCACATTTTTTCCATTTAAAATAGTACCAATGACTGCTTTGGCCAGTAGGTGGCAGAATATTGGACTCTGTATGTGGCAGCAGTGCATTGATATGGATTGGGGACACGCACAATGGCGCATTGTACCACTCAGCCTGGAATCTACTGGACTGCAGCCAGTGCTACCAGTTTACAAACATACAAACAGGGACAACTTCAGAAACCCCTTCTGCTCCTCAAAACCCATCCATCAGCTCCTCCCCTTCCAAACCCCCTTGCCCTAGGCATCTGGCCAGAACCCGCTCTCTGGGCTGTTTGTTTACTTCTAACCCACCAAAACTTTGGTTAGAACGGCAAACGGTTTTATTTCCGAAGGAATTTCAAAATCGTTAGTCGCTCATTACTGTCCTTCACAGAACTTTGAACTTCCACAGTTTGGAATTAAATGTCATCTTTAATTAGCCCTCCTTGATCCAAACCAAGTCATTTAGTGATGTATGCAGCAAACATGTTGTAGAGAACAAGCTTCTTTTGAAATGGATCTGGATTCTACAAAAGTTCCTTCCTTCCCTTCCTCCCCTTCCTTCCCTTCCTTCCTTCCCTTCCTCCCCTTCCTTCCCTTCCTCCCCTTCCTTCCCTTCCTCCCCTTCCTACCTTCCTTCCTCCCTTCCTCCCCTTCCTTCCTTCCTTCCTTCCTTCCTTCCTTCCTTCCTTCCTTCCTTCCTTCCTTCCTTCCTTCCTTCCTTCCTTCCTTCCTTCCTTCCTTCCTTCCTTCCTTCCTTCCTTCCTTCCTTCCTTCCCTCCTTCCTTCCTTCCTTCCTTCCCCCCCTTCCTCCCCTTCCTTCCTTCCTTCCTTCCTTCCTTCCCTCCCTCCTTCCTTCCTTCCTTCCTTCCCTTCCTTCCTTCCTTCCCTTCCTCCCCTTCCTTCCTTCCTTCCTTCCTTCCTTCCTTCCCTTCCTCCCCTTCCTTCCCTTCCTTCCCTTCCTCCCCTTCCTTCCTCCCCTTCCTTCCCTTCCTCCCCTTCCTACCTTCCTTCCCTCCCTTCCTTCCTTCCTTCCTTCCCTTCCTCCCCTTCCTCCCCTTCCTACCTTCCTACCTTCCTCCCCTTCCTTCCTTCCTCCCCTTCCTTCCTTCCTTCCCTTCCTTCCCTTCCTCCCCTTCCTTCCTCCCCTTCCTCCCCTTCCTTCCTTCCCTTCCTCCCCTTCCTACCTTCCTCCCCTTCCTTCCTTCCTACCCTTCCTTCCTTCCTACCCTTCCTTCCTTCCTTCCTTCCTTCCCTTCCTCCCCTTCCTTCCTTCCTCCCCTTCCTTCCTTCCTACCCTTCCTTCCTTCCTTCCTTCCTTCCTTCCTTCCTTCCTTCCTTCCTTCCTTCCTTCCTTCCTTCCTTCCTTCCTTCCTTCCTTCCTTCCTTCCTTCCTTCCTTCCTTCCTTCCTTCCTTCCTTCCTTCCTTCCTTTCCTAAATTTCACATGAAAAAAGTAAAAAACAAAAAAGTGGTAATACTTTATTCCGATAGTTCACTTTAGTCATTCTACTAACTATTAGTAACGCTTCAATTACATGTCAACTAGCAGTCATTGATTAGAGTATTAGTAGACTGTCTGCTTAATATCTGCTAACACTTTATTTTGATGCTTCCCGACAGACATTCGACTGACTATAATGAACTTCGCAAGTACATTTCAACTTATTCTACTAACCTGAACCCTAAGCTAACAGTCTAATAGTAGAGCATGGAACTAGCAATGCCAGGGTCATGGGTTTGATTCCTAGGGAATGCAAGAGCTGATCAAATGTTTACTTTGAATACAATGTAAGCTGGTTTGGATAAAAGTGTCTGACCAAAATGCATGAATGCAAATGCCTGTAATTTCATCAACTGCAATGCATTTCAAGCTAAAAAGGCCATTTATGTTCATTTGACTAATAGAAAGAAACCACATGCATACATAACATCATTACCTTATCTAAAGTTTCACATACCTGCCTCTGGAGTGTGAAAGTCCACCCAGGGAGAGAAGGGGGAAGAGCCCACCTCATTATCACACCGGATTCTCACACTGTAATTGGAGTAACTGTGGAGCCCCCCAAAAACATGCTGGAAGGGAGGAACCACAACATCCAGATCAGGAAGTTTCACCTTCTTTCCAGATCCCTTTGACACCTAGAAATGGATTACAGGCAGATATTCGTTTTTGTTAAAGTTTACAGATTTGAATCCTGAGAATTTAGATACAACTTAAACTACATTTGCTAACTAATTTTTAAAGAGATTTCTAAAATTGTTTACATGCAAAATATCTTCTCAAGAGAGCAGTGTGACTTGCTCTTCTGGCCGGTTGCATAAACTGCTTAGACTAGTCTTAAAAGTTAGTCATATAATTATTTTCTTCAAGACTGGTGCTAACTTTTTTAAGTCAGTTACATAAAAAGGTAGATTGGTCTAATTTGAATCAGAAAAGTAAGACTGATTACCTCCTGACTAATTTCTAGTTGATCAAATTAGTTCTTAAGACACAGTCTTAACATAGTGGCTAAGTTTATGCAACTGGCCCAGATGTAGTGAGGGTCTGGTTAAAAGTAGACCATACGACCTGTGAGCAACGTAAAACATTTTTTCCTGTTCCTAACATCTGCCATGTGTTACACAGGAAGAGAAAAGTCATACAGGTTTGGAATGAAATAAATTATATTCATTTCGGGGTGAACTATTCCTTTAACAACCAAGCACTAAGACTGTACGGCCATAGGAAGAACACGAGGAAATGAAAAAAAAAAAAAAAAAAAGAAATGCAATAATGTCAAACACTATGTAGCAGCATACCTGTATAGTGCAGGTGGAAAGCTGTGAGTGCCCTGTGAAACCTGGACTCCATGTTACAGTTATATTAAGATCAGACACATGCTGTACCTTGACATCCCGGGGGGAATCAGGACGGACTGCACATAACAATCACATTCAAAGAAACACATTATAACAACAACATTTTCAACAACAAGCTTGTATTTGTATGGATGCCTGTTTATGATGGATTACTGTCAAAACAAAAACCAACAACTATTTTTGAATTTTGAATGCAATTATGCTGAACTACAGCAATAAAAGTTGTGTGAGTGGGAAGTAAAAAACACTGTGGTATGTCTCACCTTTAATGTGCACTGTGCCCGTGCGTGACACGGAGATGCCTCGAGTGTTCTTGGCCTCACAGTAAAACTTTATACTCTCATTCACACCTGGTTGAGCAAATAAAAAAAACAAATCGCTGTGGTCAGTGCTTCACCTGCAAATAAGTTTGCAAAAATGCATATTAAATGGGTAAAATATAATGAAATATCATGTCAAAAACATGCCTGGGTCACATTTCACCTTAAAATCTAAAGGGGAAAAAAGGGAGAATATATATTTGCATTAAAAACAAATAACATTGTTTTTATGACGATTGAAATACATATAGTTTAAAATTCTAATATATTATATTTTAGATATTTTAAATAAACAAAATATGATTATGTATACTGTGTATTTGTATATATATATATATATATATATATATATATATATATATATATATATATATACGTATACATATATAGTACAGTACAGTACATACATACAGTTAATCTTATATTTCATACAGTTGATTGGTGACATACATTAAGCAGGGCAACAACTCACTGCGTAATGTGTGTATAGCCTATAGAATCAATCTGGTGAATCTATCGACAATAAATGAATCAATCGTGAGCAAATCAATCGGGTGAACCAATGATTCAATGTCCCATTCATAAAAAGAGCCATTTACTTAAATCCTGAAGAATCAACCATTTGAACGAATCGAATGAATGATTGACTCAATTACCTGTACACATTTAGACATTTACCACCATGTACTGGAAGTTTTAGTTATTTTTTAGATTATAATTTCATTTAAAAAAAAAATCATATCTCCATATAAAAAAAAATCCATTCAAATATAGTTCACCAAAAAATGAATATATAAATATAAATTGCAAAAAAATAGTGAATCGGAAAGTTTTTTTGTTAAATAAATCAAAGAGAATAGACAAAAAACATCCTCATGTCTCGTCTCATCTCGCCTCATGAACAAGGACATGACAGGGGTCACATTGTTTTATATAATGACAGAGCAGAAAAACAGTTTTCAACTCTGAGTGAGTCACAAACTCATTTCTGTTGCTGATAATAGGAACACATGACACAGACTTAATGATTTCTAAGCATAGGCTGTTAAAATGGAAAGTTTACTTTACTGGGCTTTACCACACTGGCAGCATTGATTACTATAATGCATTCCCTCGCAGAACAAGAGATCCAGTTACAAAAAGTAAATGCAAGGCGGGAAACTGGCCTTGACATTATCCAGTAACAGGAGGCTTTTTCTCCACAAGAACATGATGAGAAATGTAAACAACGTATCAGACACCTCTAACATATCAAAATGTATTTTCGTTAAAAATATATTTTGTTGGTTCTGTCAAAAAACTGTAAGGGTTTGAGAAAAACAAATCACTTTGATAGTTCAAATGAGACCAAAAATACCCACAAAGTCACACTGTTGCTGAAAATCTCTCACAACTCTATGCAATTTTACACTATTTACATGTAAGCACAAACTTGCCCCACTAGAAACATCACTCAGTTCCCCTATCTCCAAACTCACCCAATCCACTGAAAGCAACAGTGACTCAGTTAAACATTTTATCTGCCTAATATATCATCTCACAGTCACAGAAGATTTGAAAGAGGATATAGGAATCTTAGATGTTTCACATGATGTTTCACATAATGTGATTATTACTGAATCATTAACTGTTTGCTGTTCACAAACGTTCATGGAATATTTAATAGAGGAGAGTTATCTAATAGAGGAGAAGAATTGGGCAGTAACTAACTTAACTAAATTTACAGTAGCGTATGAGTAGCTCAGGTAGTTGTATAGTGTGACAAAACAGTATATACTTGTTTTTGTGTCACATTATATTCTGAATACTATAATCAAACACAATGCCAAAATCAATGCCAATCTCAATCTCAAAGCTGGGAATGTGAAAGCAACTCGCACTTGGGTGCACATTTGTTCAGGAAGTAAAGTAACCGCATGCATTTTAGCTGATGATGACGTCACTAATACAACAAAGCGCATGTAGGGGATACTTTTTTTTAGTGTCATCATGCAGAGTGAGTTCAATCAGAGCTCAAATGAATAGCTCGCAATCCACTGTCTCCTCAAAAGAGTCTGTTTGCAAGCTGTAGAAAGCCGCCTTCATGTGAAGCACATACAGCAAACCCAAGTGTCATTCACTTTACTGCGCATAATAGCATGAAATTAACACAAAACACAATATATTGCAGTGCACATTTGTGATGACGTAAGATGAGCACAAATGCACCAGGATTTTACAGAATCTAATGATTGAAACCAGACCAACGCTGCGGGATCGGGAACAATCGCTCTCGGACCACACCAAACGTGCCCAGTATGAAAGCCCCCTTAAAGTGGATAGTAATCAAAATGTGTAAATAAAACTTACTTACAATACTTGCATTTTAATAACACTATGTTGTAAGTGTGTCCCATCGGCTAATCACAAGTTCTACACACAAGTGAACACTTGGGCCAAATACCAGAAAGATGTCATGCAAGTAGACAAGTGGTCGATGCAAAGACCGCAAGTGTGGGTATTGGGACAGGCCCTTGGTGTCTCTCACCTTTAACAAAGAGAACTGAGGGGGAGGGCATGAAATCCCCCTTCTGTTGGTCTCCCAGCCACCACAACACCACCACAGGTTCTGGAGGACCTGATGCAACACACGTCAGGTTGAACGGCTCCCCAGCAAATATAGCTACATCCTCTTGTTCCTCCACAAAATGAGGCACACCTAAATTATGAGCAGTAAGAGGCAAAAAGTGTAATATTTGCATTAAAGGAACAAGATATGATCTGAAAAATACACTACTTGAAGGATTCAGAAGAAGAAAATGACATACCTTCTACTGCGATCCAAGCAGGCTCAGAGGAAATGATCGTGCCGTGATATTCCACTTCACACCAGTACTTCCCGGCATCTTGTTGCTGCACGGATTTCACACTGAAGACAAAGAAACACTCAGATTAGACACTGTTCAAAGGGTTTAATCAACCATAAATTAAAATTGTGTCATTTACACACTCTCATGTTGATTGAAACCAAGATAACTTTTACTGTTGGGGCCGGGTCGCGTTACAAGTAACATGAGAAAAAGTAATGATTGCTTTTTTTCAAGTAACTAGTAAAGCAACACGTAACCTTTAAATTTACAACAAAATATCTCAGTTACTTTTACAAATGTTTTCCCATGAATTGCCTGACACCTCTCCCGTCCCCCATGTTGAGAGAAATCGAGAGTAAGTGCAGAGGCGCTGAGCGAGCTGTGAAAACAATAGGTTACTGTCGTAACCCCGGTTCTCTGAAACATCGAGTGGAGAGATCCACCTATGGGAAGGGCATCCGTACCTGACCTCTGCAGAAGCATCCAATTGCACCAAGTCTGGCTAACAGACAGAAGCGCGCACCCAATGCCAGGTGAGGCCACACCCCTTTACCTACGGGCATATCACAGCTGGGCGCGCTGCTATTCCTCAGTAAGTATATTCGCTTCTCGTGCGGCAAGCGGGGCATAGCTGGTGGATCTCTCCCCTCGATGTTTCAGAGAACCGGGGTTACGACAGTAACCTATTGTTCTCTTTCATCATCTCGTTTCGAGATCCACCTATGGGAGAGACATGGACAGCTCCCCGATTGCCCAATACACTCACAGTGAGGTTCTGAAGGCCAGAGAAGGACGGTCACCTCAGAGAGGCGGTGCCTGACACGTCCCACAAACATGACCCTGCAAGTTTTCCGCCACGCTAACTGCTGTGGACAAGCAGGGCATGAAACATGCATGAGACACATACATGATAATGGCCCCCGCACCACCAATGCACATAGCTAAACCCAAGAAGGAATGCGAATGCTTGGTGACAGGAATGAACATGGCCAGCCGGCCCATTCACTCCTTGTTGGTTAACCAAACGGGGCTGTGGGAAAGGGCTAAGAGGACCCTACCCCTAGGACCAAGTGTGCCACCGAAGTTCTGGTGACATCCAACCGGTAGTAACACTCAAAGGTATGAGGAGAGGCCCAGCTGGCCGCGGAGCAGATGTCCTGCAGTGGCACTCCCCTGAACAAAGCCCAAGAGGCGGCTAAGCCCCTTGTGGAATGAGCTTTTGATGCCCCTTGGGGCTGCACTCCCTTTGCTTCATAAGCCATAGTATAGCGTCCACGAGCCAATGTGAGAGGCATTGCTTTAAAATGGGACTGCCCTTGTGCAGAGGAGCCCTCGAAACAAAGAGCTGGTCGCTCTTGCGGAAAGCACTGGTCCTGGTCATATATGCTTGCAGAGCACGGACGGGACACAGAGCATTCAGCCCCTGATCCTCCGGGGAGGCAAAGGGTGGAGGGTGAAAAGCGGATAGCTCCAAAACCTCCGAAGTGAACGCAGGGAAGCATTTCGGCATGAAGGCCGGGTTAGGCTTAAGGAAAACCTTATCTCCACTTAGGGAGAATTTTGGCGCACGAGGGGTGAACCGAGAGTGCATGTAGCTCACTGACCCGTTTAGCAGATGCCGAGGCTGAGAGCAAAGCTGTCTTGAGGGACAGCAGCTTAAGGGAAATACTCCCCAGAGGCTCAAAAGGATACAGAGACCGCGCTTCCAGAACCATGGAGAGGTCCCACTCTGGAACAGATCTCCTGATGACCGGCAAAGAGCGGCGTGCACCCTCCATATATCTGCGGGTTAGAGGGTGCTGCCTGACGGTGGAGCCCCGGTGAAAACACAGCCAGGTAGACCTTAATAGTGGAAAAGGACCTGCCTCTTTCCATGAGGTCTTGCAGGAAACACAGAATATCAGGCACCAAGCACTGATAAGATGTGAAACCACGCCCATCATGCCACCCTTTGAACACTTGCCACTTACAGCCATATAGGGATCGCGTGAAAACGGCCCTGGCATTCTGAGTAGTGGCGATTACACGCGGCGGGAGCCCCAGTGCATTTAGGTTCGTCCTCTCACGGGCCAGGCCCAGAGAGCCACCCTGTCCGGGTGGGGGTGGTAAATCTCCCCGTTGGCTTGGGACAGTGTGTCCGTGCGAGGGGGGAGGCGCCATGGCTCGGCGTATAACAGAGGGATTATCTCTGCCAGCCACGGGGCTTTGGGCCACCTTGGTGCTATCAGAATGAGAGACAGGCCGTGCTCTCTCACCCTGGCCAGTGGGAAAATTATCAGGCACAGGGGAGGAAAAGCATACAGCAGCACTTTGGGCCATGGGTGGGCCAGTGCGTCTGCCCCGAGGGGCGCGTCCACGTCCTTTAGCGATAAGAACATAGGACAATGGTGATTTTCCCGCGAGGCGAAAAGATCTACGGCTGCCTGTCCGAATCTCATCCATAACCTCTCCACTATCTGCGGGTGAAGACGCCAATCCCCGTAGATTGGGTTTCCCCTCGATAGCAGATCCGCGCCTCTGTTCCGAATGCCCGGGACATGAGTCACGCGTAATGACAGAAAAACCTGTCTGCTCCACACCAAAAGCCTGTAAGCTAGAGCGTGGAGTTTCGACGAGCGCATGCCGCCCTGACGGTTGATATAAGCCACTGCCGTGGTATTATCGCACCGTACTAGAAACGGGATGTCCCTGCAGGCAAGGCAGAAAATGATTCAGAGTTTTCCAAATAGTAAAAGCTCTAAATAGTTAATGTGCGCTGAACGTAGTCTGCTCAGCCACAGACCGTTCACTGTTCTGCCTTCCTGGGTGGTTCCCCAGCCTGTTAAGGACGCATCTGTCGTCAAAACTTTTCGCATCGTACCGTCCCGAGGGGGGTTCCCTGTGCGTAAAAGTTCTCGCTCTCCCAATGGCGCATGGCCGCCGAGCAGGCGCGCGTCATCGTTACCGAGCGGCAGAGATCGCGAATCGGGCTGAAATGTAGTGACAAAACCCATTTCGTGAACGCTCTCATTTTCAGGAGACCAATGGCACAACTTGGATAGATGAAGCCATGAGATCCTGCAGCCTGAGGCATGTGCGATATTGTACTCTCGCCCCTTCTCTGAACTGAGACAGACAGTCCATCAGCGAGCGAACGCGCTCTTGAGAGAGACGCGGTCGCATGGAGACTGAGTTCAATTCCAAGCCCAGGAAAATGACATTCTGACTGGGAGTCAGATTGTTTTTGCTCGCATTCACCTTGAACCCGAGGGATGTGATGTGCGCGAGCACCCGGCCGGTGTCCAGCGACACCTTCTCCTTTGATTTGGCTATGATGAGCCAGTAAGTCATAATTCTCAGCCCTGATAGTCTCAGGGGCGCCACGCCCACCTCCGCACACAGACAAAAAGTTTGGGGACTCAAACTGCGCCCGAACGGAAGAACTGTGAATTCGCAACAAATGCCTTGGTAGGCGAAACGAAGATATTTCCTGTGTGGAGGGTAGATGCTTATGTGAAAGAAAGCATCTTTCAGATCGACTGATGTGAACCAGTCGTTCTGCTTTATGGCACAGGCGAGAGAGCCTTGTGTCACATTCTGAAATTGTATTTCCTCAAATGTTTGTTCAACACTCGAAGGTCCAATATAGGGCGGGGGGCGCCACGCCTTTTGGAACATGAAAATACCAGGAATAAAAACCATGGTTTATCAGATTGGGTGGCACCATCTGAATCGCTCCCTTGTTAGGAGGGAGGAAATTTCCTCTTTCAGAATGTGTGAGGCGTTTTCTTCTGTGTGAGAAGAGAACGCCGTTGAAAAGCGGAGGTTTAATTGCAAACTGCAGCTTGTAACCCTGGGTTACGGTACGCAAAAACCCACTCGGGCGCTGAAACGGCTTACCAAGCCGCTTTGTGACTCGCGAGCGCCCCCGCTCGGGCCGGAGTGGAGCTGTATGGGCCCAGCTGGTTCATTTGTGATGCAAAGGCGCCATCTAGTGGGCACACTAGAGGCGACATGCAGGGGTTCGGAGGGATTTCCTCTCTTTGCAGTGAGAAGTTTTCTCTGCGGAGAGAGGTCTTCTCTCCAAAACGAATTCATTTGATTTGTAGCTTTGTGTGTTTTGTGTTGGGCAAACACTGGGGCCGAAGCCTCTATTGACAGAGTGAGGGGAACATAGTGTGGTGTCCACTGTGCTGAACTTTCCCTCACAAGGTGCCCCCAAAAGTGGGGAAAAACACATATCTCCTGAACACATGAACTGGGCAGTCTCAAGTGCAGGCAGAAAAATAATATCCGCGGAGAGAGATGCTCTCTCTGTAACGGATTTATTTAATTCGTTGTTTTTTTGTTGTTGTTGTTTTTAAAGTG